>VWZD01009924.1:27288-38543 GCA_013396695.1 Sakesphorus luctuosus
GGGACATCACTGGGACGTCCCTGGGACCATCCCTGGGACCATCCTTGGGACTGTCCCTGGGACCCTCCCTTGGACCCTCCTTGGGACATCACTGGGACCATTCTTGGGACCATTCTTGGGACCATCCCTGGGACATCCCTGGGACATCCCTGGGACCATCCTCGGGACATTTCTGGGACATCCCTGGGAAATCACTGGGACATCCCTGGGACCCTCCCTGGGACCAACCTTGAGACCATCCCTGGGACTCTCCTTGGGACCATCCTTGGGACCCTCCTTGGGACCATCCTTGGGACCCTCCCTGGGACATCCCTGGGACATCCCTGGGACCATCTCTGGGACCCTCCCTGAGACCCTCCCTGAGACCATCTCTGGGACCCTTCCTGGGACCCTCCCTGGGACATCTCTGGGACATCCCTGGGACATCCCTGGGACATTCCTGTGACATCCCTGAGACCCTCCCTGGGACCCTCCCTGGGACCATCTCTGTCCTTGATGCAGGTTTAACCCACCCCACAGTATAGTTCAGACCTATGGAACTGCAGGAGGTGTTGAGTTGGAAGGGACCCATCATGATCATCTAAAGAAAGTCTTGCCAAAATAACCCCAAAACTCCCAACCTTAAAAGTGGTTTGAGACTCCTCTGTGAAACCAGAGCTCAGATGTTGCTCCAGGGATGTCTCCTCTGTGCACACCCACCAGAAACATCATTTTCCAAAAGGAAAATCTTTGAGGTTGGAAAAGACCTCCAAGACCACCCAATCCAGGACCCACCTGGGACTGTCCCTGCCCAGGCTGGGTGTTGTCCCAGGAGTCACCTGGAAGGGAGGGGGGCCCTGAAAGGGTCAATCTGGGCAGGTTCACACCGTCCTCTTGCTGTGCCACAGCTGGAGGAGCTCCACAGCAGTCGGGGCAAGTTCTGTGACGACCTGAGGAACAACCAGAGCGAGATCGCGGAGCTGAACAGGATGATCCAGAAGCTGCAGTGCGAGTCGGACAACGTGAAGAAACAGGTAGGACCAAGGGCTGGATCCCACAGGGGTGGGAAAATTCTCCATCAAAGGGTTCCATCCTCGGCACCTCCCACCCTGAGGAGCTGCAAAAGCCACCCCAGCCCAGACTGAATTTATTTGTAGCTTCTTGTCTGCCGTTCATGTAGAAAAGGCAGATTTTATTTCTCACTTGGTAAATCAGGAGCTCGTTGGTTTGGCTGGGACAGAGTCAGGGTTGGTTGGGCCTTCCCAAGGGGTCAGAGCACAGGTACTCTTCCCTTCATCCCAAACTGCTTGGCCACCACGAATCCAGCTGAAATCTCAGCTCTTTGGAACTTCCTAGATGAGAATTAAGGGACAGGAAAAACCCTGTGGAGATCTCTCTTGACACCCCACTTGGCCACCACAAATCCAGCCAAAATCTTGGCCCTTTGGAACCTCCTAGATGAGAATTAAGGGACAGGAAAAACCCTGTGGAGGTGCCTCCTGATATCCCCCCTTGGCCACCACAAATCCAGCCTAAATCTTGGCCCTTTGGAACCTCCTAGACGAGAATTAAGGGACAACAGGAACAACTCTGTGGAGATCCCTCTTGATATCCCCCCTGGCCACCACAAATCCAGCCAAAATCTTGGCCCTCTGGAACTTCCCAAGTGAGAATTAAGGAACAGGAACCACCCTGTGAAGATCCCTCCTGATAGCCCACTTGGCTACCACAAATCCAGCCTAAATCTTGGCCCTTTGGAACCTCCTAGATGCGAACTAAGGAATGACAGGAAAAACCCTGTGGAGATGCCTCTTGGTATCACCATCGGCCACCACGAATCCAGCTGAAATCTCAGCTCTTTGGCACTTCCCAGATGAGAATTGAGGGACAACAGGAACAACCCTGTGGAGATCCCTCTTGATACCCCACTTGGCCACCAGAAATCCAGCCTAAATCTTGGCCCTTTGGAACCTCCTAGATGAGAATTAGGGGACTGCAGGAACAACCCTGTGGAGATGCCTCTTGGTATCACCATTGGCCACCACAAATCCAGCCAAAATCTCAGATCTTTGGCACTTCCTAGATGAGAATTAAGGAACAGGAAAAACCCTGTGNTGGGAAATCACTGGGACATCCCTGGGACCCTCCCTGGGACCAACCTTGAGACCATCCCTGGGACTCTCCTTGGGACCATCCTTGGGACCCTCCTTGGGACCATCCTTGGGACCCTCCCTGGGACATCCCTGGGACATCCCTGGGACCATCTCTGGGACCCTCCCTGAGACCCTCCCTGAGACCATCTCTGGGACCCTTCCTGGGGCCCTCCCTGGGACATCTCTGGGACATCCCTGGGACATCCCTGGGACATTCCTGTGACATCCCTGAGACCCTCCCTGGGACCCTCCCTGGGACCATCTCTGTCCTTGATGCAGGTTTAACCCACCCCACAGTATAGTTCAGACCTATGGAACTGCAGGAGGTGTTGAGTTGGAAGGGACCCATCATGATCATCTAAAGAAAGTCTTGCCAAAATAACCCCAAAACTCCCAACCTTAAAAGTGGTTTGAGACTCCTCTGTGAAACCAGAGCTCAGATGTTGCTCCAGGGATGTCTCCTCTGTGCACACCCACCAGAAACATCATTTTCCAAAAGGAAAATCTTTGAGGTTGGAAAAGACCTCCAAGACCACCCAATCCAGGACCCACCTGGGACTGTCCCTGCCCAGGCTGGGTGTTGTCCCAGGAGTCACCTGGAAGGGAGGGGGGCCCTGAAAGGGTCAATCTGGGCAGGTTCACACCGTCCTCTTGCTGTGCCACAGCTGGAGGAGCTCCACAGCAGTCGGGGCAAGTTCTGTGACGACCTGAGGAACAACCAGAGCGAGATCGCGGAGCTGAACAGGATGATCCAGAAGCTGCAGTGCGAGTCGGACAACGTGAAGAAACAGGTAGGACCAAGGGCTGGATCCCACAGGGGTGGGAAAATTCTCCATCAAAGGGTTCCATCCTCGGCACCTCCCACCCTGAGGAGCTGCAAAAGCCACCCCAGCCCAGACTGAATTTATTTGTAGCTTCTTGTCTGCCGTTCATGTAGAAAAGGCAGATTTTATTTCTCACTTGGTAAATCAGGAGCTCGTTGGTTTGGCTGGGACAGAGTCAGGGTTGGTTGGGCCTTCCCAAGGGGTCAGAGCACAGGTACTCTTCCCTTCATCCCAAACTGCTTGGCCACCACGAATCCAGCTGAAATCTCAGCTCTTTGGAACTTCCTAGATGAGAATTAAGGGACAGGAAAAACCCTGTGGAGATCTCTCTTGACACCCCACTTGGCCACCACAAATCCAGCCAAAATCTTGGCCCTTTGGAACCTCCTAGATGAGAATTAAGGGACAGGAAAAACCCTGTGGAGGTGCCTCCTGATATCCCCCCTTGGCCACCACAAATCCAGCCTAAATCTTGGCCCTTTGGAACCTCCTAGACGAGAATTAAGGGACAACAGGAACAACTCTGTGGAGATCCCTCTTGATATCCCCCCTGGCCACCACAAATCCAGCCAAAATCTTGGCCCTCTGGAACTTCCCAAGTGAGAATTAAGGAACAGGAACCACCCTGTGAAGATCCCTCCTGATAGCCCACTTGGCTACCACAAATCCAGCCTAAATCTTGGCCCTTTGGAACCTCCTAGATGCGAACTAAGGAATGACAGGAAAAACCCTGTGGAGATGCCTCTTGGTATCACCATCGGCCACCACGAATCCAGCTGAAATCTCAGCTCTTTGGCACTTCCCAGATGAGAATTGAGGGACAACAGGAACAACCCTGTGGAGATCCCTCTTGATACCCCACTTGGCCACCAGAAATCCAGCCTAAATCTTGGCCCTTTGGAACCTCCTAGATGAGAATTAGGGGACTGCAGGAACAACCCTGTGGAGATGCCTCTTGGTATCACCATTGGCCACCACAAATCCAGCCAAAATCTCAGATCTTTGGCACTTCCTAGATGAGAATTAAGGAACAGGAAAAACCCTGTGAAGATTCCTCTTGATACCCCACTTGGCCACCACAAATCCAGCCAAAATCTTGGCTCTTTGGAACCTNCAGAAGCTGGTGGACCTTCAGACGGCCCTTCAGCAGGCCAAGGACAAGATGGCCTGTCTGCTCAGGGACTACCAGGAGCTGCNCTTTGGAACCTCCTAGATGAGAATTAAGTGACAACAGGAAAAACCCTGTGGAGATCCCTCCTGATATCCCCCCTGGCCACTAGAAATCCAACTTAAATCTTGGCCCTCTGGAACTTCCCAAATGAGAATTAAAGAACAGGAAAAACCCTGTGGAGATGCCTCCTGATACCACCATTGGCCACCACGAATCCAGCTGAAATCTCAGCTCTTTGGCACTTCCTAGATGAGAATTGAGGGACAACAGGAACAACCCTGTGGAGATCCCTCCTGACACCCCACTTGGCCTCACTCTCTCCCAGAGAAGTTTTGTCTGGAGGTGTCCAGTTGGTGTTGGTTGGATGGGGCTTAGAGCATCCTGTGGAAGGTTGGGGTGGGACTGGGTGGGCTTTCAGGTGCCTTCCAACCTGAGCCACCCCCTGGTTGTCCCCCCACCCCTGTCCCCAGATCTCAGCCCTGCAAACAGCCATCTGTGACGCCGAGCAACGCGGCGACTGCGCCCTCAAGGACGCCCGGCAGAAGCTGGTGGACCTTCAGACGGCCCTTCAGCAGGCCAAGGACAAGATGGCCTGTCTGCTCAGGGACTACCAGGAGCTGCTCAACGTCAAGCTGGCCCTGGACATCGAGATTGCCACGTACAGGACCCTGCTGGAAGGAGAGGAGAGCAGGTGGGAGAGTCCTGGAGGCACCTGGGGTGGATGGTCAGGTGGGAAAGGCCGGCAGGAGGAGAGGGAGAGATGCTGCACCCAAGGGTGCAGAGGAGAGTGAGGTCCCTTTTCTGTCCCCAGGAGTGCAGAGGGGGAGTGTCACCCCTTTTCTCTTCTAATGGGGGCAAAGAGCAAACAGGGTCCCTTTTCTCTCCTATGGGTGCAGATGGGGGTGCATTGCCCCTTTTCTCTCCCATTGGTGCAGAGGGGATGAACTGTCCCTTTTCTGTCCCTGTGGGTGCAGAGGGGATCAGGGTCCCTTTCCTCACCCCGTGGGTGCAGAGAGGAGCAGGGTCCCTTTCCTCACCCCGTGGGTGCAGAGAGGAGCAGGGTCCCTTTCCTCACCCCGTGGGTGCAGAGAGGAGCAGGGTCCCTTTCCTCACCCCGTGGGTGCAGAGAGGAGCAGGGTCCCTTTCCTCACCCCGTGGGTGCAGAGAGGAGCAGGGTCCCTTTCCTCACCCCGTGGGTGCAGAGAGGAGCAGGGTCCCTTTCCTCACCCCGTGGGTGCAGAGAGGAGCAGGGTCCCTTTCCTCACCCCGTGGGTGCAGAGAGGAGCAGGGTCCCTTTCCTCACCCCGTGGGTGCAGAGAGGAGCAGGGTCCCTTTCCTCACCCCGTGGGTGCAGAGAGGAGCAGGGTCCCTTTCCTCACCCCGTGGGTGCAGAGAGGAGCAGGGTCCCTTTTCTGTCCCTGTGGGTGCAGAGAAGGAACAGGGTCCCTTTTCTGTCCCCGTGGGTGCAGAGAGGGAATGTCATCACTTTTCTCTTCTAATGGGTGCAGAAAAGAGCAGGGTCCCTTTCCTCAGCCCGTGGATGCAGATAGGGGTGCATTGTCTCTTTTCTCTCCCAAGGGTGCAGAGGGGAGTGGGGTCCCTTTCCTCACCCCGTGGGTGCAGATGGGGGTGCATTCCCCCTTTTCTCTCTCAATGGGTGCCGAGGGGAACAGGGTCCCTTTTCTGTCCCTGTGGGTGCAGAGGAGGGAATGTCACCCCTTTTCTCTCCTGGTGGGTGCAGAGAGGAGCAGGGTCCCTTTTCTCACCCTGTGGATGCAGAGTGGGTGCATTGCCCCTTTTCTCTCCCATGGGTGCAGAGGGGAGTGGGGTCCCTTTCCTCACCCCGTGGGTGCAGATGGGGGTGCATTCCCCCTTTTCTCTCTCAATGGGTGCCGAGGGGAACAGGGTCCCTTTTCTGTCCCTGTGGGTGCAGAGGAGGGAATGTCACCCCTTTTCTCTCCTGGTGGGTGCAGAAAAGAGCAGGGTCCCTTTTCTGTCCATGTGGGTGCAGAGGGGAGTGGGGTCCCTTTCCTCACCCCGTGGGTGCAGAGGGGGGTGCATTGTCCCTTTTCCGTCCCATGGGTGCAGCGGGGACCAGGGTCCCTTTCCTCTCCCATGGGTGCAGAGGGGATGAACTGTCCCTTCTCTGTCCCTGTGGGTGCAGAGGGGGGAATGTCATCACTTTTCTCTCCTGGTGGGTGCAGAAAAGAGCAGGGTCCCTTTTCTGTCCATGTGGGTGCAGAGGGGAGTGGGGTCCCTTTCCTCACCCCGTGGGTGCAGAGGGGGGTGCATTGTCCCTTTTCCGTCCCATGGGTGCAGCGGGGACCAGGGTCCCTTTCCTCTCCCATGGGTGCAGAGGGGATCAGGATCCCTTTTCTCTCCCATGGGTGCAGAGGGGGGACTTCCCTCATCCCCTCCTCCTCCTCCCACTGCACCTTTCACTCTGCACTCCGACCCCACCCCCCACCCCTCAAATACCTCCACTCCCCACCCCAAACCAGCTCAGGACATCAGGAGGCTCAGGGAATTTCGGGATCCCATCCCCAAAGAGCTCAGGACATCAGGAGGCCCAGGGAATTTGGGGATCCCACCCAAAACCAGCTCAGGACATCAGGAGGCTCAGGGAATTTCGGGATCCCACCCTCAAAGAGCTCAGGACATCAGGATGTCCAGGGAATTTTGGGTGCAGTGGGAACCTTGAAGCAGCCCCTCCTTCCCGGGGGCACCCAAAGGTGCTGAAGGACCTGGAGAGTTTTTTAGGACAGAGTGGCCGGGCAGCACCTCTGTTTGCTTTGAATATTCCTCTGTTTGCTTTGAATATTCCTGTTTGCTTTGAATATTCCTCTATTTGAGGAACATTTTCCTATTTAAGGACTATTTGAGTCGGGGTTAGGGAAGTTGTGGCCAGGTGGGGGTTGGTCTCTTCTCCCAGGCACTCAGCAATAGGACAAGGGGGCACGGGGGGCTCAAGCTCTGCCAGGGGAGGTTTAGGTTGGATATCAGGAAGAAATTCTTTGCAGAGAGAGTGCTGAGGGATTGGAATGGGCTGCCCAGAGAGGGGGTGGATTCCCCATGCCTGGAGGTTTTTCAGCTGAGCTTGGCCGTGGCACTGAGTGCCATGATCTGGTGACGGGACTGGAGTTGGCCCAAGGGTTGGACTTGATGATCTCGGAGGTTTTTTCCAACCCAATCCATTCTGTGATTCTGTGATTTTATTTCCCCAAATGCACCTCTGAGACACCTCTTTTCTCCACAGGATTTGCACCGGCAACCCCGTGAGTGTAGGTGAGTGAAGGAAACACCCCTTTCATTTCCTTAATTTCACTTGAAACCCTCATTTAAAGCCCCATTAACCGGGTTTTCTCCTCCCCGAGTGACCGAGCCTGTTTTTTCCTCCCCCAGCCGTGGTCAGCGGCGGCGGCACCGTCGGGGAATGCCGATCCCTGTCTGGAATGGCCGGGAAATGCAGCGTCAAGGCCGGCGGGGCTGGCGCGGGGCTGGGCATGGGGCTGGGCATGGGCATGGGCATCGCCTCGTCCTTCGGGCCGGGATTCAGCGCCCGCAGCGTGGATTGCCTGCCCAAGGCGGGCGCGGCGTTCGGGGCCCGCAGCGCCGTGGGCTGCGTGGGCAGGGAGGTCCTGACGGGCGTGGAGAGCGTTCAGTGCCCCCCTGGCATGGGCAGCGTGGGCACCGTGGTGTGCCCCGCGGTGGAGCAGTGCGGGCAGGGCACGGTGCTCATCCCCGCGCCCGGAGTGTGCGGGGCCGCCAACAGGTTCAGCACAGCCGTGCGGGTGGTGAGAACGAGCCGGTAGATCCTCCCCACCCTCCCTCCTCCCCCTCCCAAATACAAAGTTTTTTTCAAGTTTCTATTTGGGACTAACCAGCATTTCTGCAGTCAAAATAAGAAAGCCCAAAACAGTGTTCCCCCCTTCGCCCACCCCCCGCCACAGCTCCAGGGATCAAAAACTCTGCCAAAACCCAAACCCCGCCCCCTCTCCCGGGTCCTTCTCCCCTTCACCCCTCCAGGTTTTCATTTCAGAGCCCAGCCCTGCCCTGCCTGACCCCCTTTCCAGGCAGGGACTTTTCTTTCCCCCGCCACGCAGCTCTCGCAAAAAGAAAACTAAAAGGATGAAAGATTCGCTCCTCTCGACTTCAGAGAGAGAAGCCACAGGTTAATTGTGCGAGACGAAGCTGCGGCTGTAATTGAGCTCCTTTAATGAGAGCAGAAAAGCCGATTTTTCCTGTTTACCAGAGGGTTGGGAACTCTTATGTAAATCGGTCCGAGTTGCCGCGGCGGGTTTGGCAGAGCAGAGTTTTAATTACGGCCCGACGAGCACCTCATATTTCTGTAGTTAAATGCATGAGTTGTTTTTCCTGCGTGCGCCAGACACATTTTGAAGCTTTTCATGTGTAAGGGAACAGCGTCATTACCCTTCGCTTCCTTCGAGCCTTTCAGCTGTGCCTTCAATAAACGAAATGCATAATTCGTGTTGGGTTTGATTTCCCTCCTCGGGATGACAAAGTTCCTCAGACCTGAAGCTCCCGACGGGTGTGGTTTGGAGCTGCCAAAGTGGGGTTTTAACGAGGTTTTTTTTTTTTGTCTGGTCTCCTCCCTGATGCACCTTTGCATGTCTTTATTCTGGCCAGTGAGTAATGTGGTCACCAGGGAGTCTGGGAAGGAGGTGGAAAGGAGGGGGTTTAACCCTGGTGGGATGTGCAGAACTCCTGGGACCTCTCACAGGGTCTGGGAGCTCTGCAGGAACAACAAAAAGGGGCTTTGTTTAAAGAAATCGGTGAGAACCAGCTCGGGTGGGAACATAAAAACCATCCCAGACCCCACCCTTGAAAACTTCTCATGAGAAAAGGTTGATTTGAGAAGAAAGAATGAAGAAAGTGCAGCCCGAGGGGCTCCTCCCTGGACCCCCCCAGAGCAGATGTGGCCATTCCAACATCCCTTCCATCATCTCCCACGATTTGGGGATTGGGAAGGAGGGAATCAGAGGGTACTGGGAGTTGGGAGGGACCCCCAAGGACCATCGAGTCCAACTCTTGGGGGGATGGTCCATGTAGGGGTCAAACCCTCAGACTTTTCCCCATGAGGGTCATGGAATATCCTGAGTGGGAAAGGACCCACGAGGATCATCCAATCCAAAGACCCCACCATGAGCCCAAATATTGTCCAAACACCCCNCCACCCCCTGACCTCCAGAATCAAGGAATTATGGAATAACCAGAGTTGGGAAGGGACCCACGAGGATCTCAATATCATGGAATGTCCTGAGTGGGAAGGGACCCACAAGGGTCATCAAGTCCAACTCCTGGCCTTGCACAGACACCCCAAAACCCCCACCACATGCCCAGATATTGTCCAAACACTCCCTGACCTCCAGAACTGTGAAATAACCAGAGCTAGGAAGGGACCCACAGGGATCACAATGGCATGAAATGTCCTGAGTGGGAAGGGACCCACAAGGGTCATCAAGTCCCTTGCATAGGACATCTCAAAAACCCCCATCATGTGCCCAAATATTGTCCAAACACCCCCTGACCTCCAGAACTGTGAAATAACCAGAGCTGGGAAGAGACCCACAGGGATCACAATGGCATGGAATGTCCTGAGTGGGAAGGGACCCACAAGGGTCATCAAATCCAACTCCTGGCCTTGCACAGACACCCCAAAACCCCCACCACGTGCCCAAGTGTTGTCCAAACACCCTCTGAGCTCTGGCAGAGCCCCCAGTGTCCAGAGGATCAGTGACCCACTGACAGATCTCAAAGTCTGGCCATGGTGACACTCCTGGGGACACTCCTGGGGACACCCCCAGCTGAATGCACAGATGGATGCCAAGAAAACCACCCCCCTCTGTGGCTTCTCCCTTGCCCTGGCTCCCCTGGGAGCAGCCCCTGGGCCAACCCCTGCCCTTTGGAGCAATCCAGGAGTCCCTGCCCGGAGTGGGAGCAGCACAAGGCGTGGGCAGGTTCGTTTGCCCCGTGGAAGGTTCAGAGACAACCAGGTGATAATTAATGGTAATTAATTCCCCGAGGTCCCACTCGGCTTCCTAGACTTCCCTGCTGACTCAGGAATTCCTTGAGGGGCTGGAGGAGGAGCTCAACCCTCTTCCAGGGCTCGGGGTGTCCTTGCTGGTGTGATGGTGATGGTTCCACCAAGGTCTGGGGTGGGTTCCAGCTCCTCCTCCCTGTGGGGCTCCTCCGATGGGTTATTGGATGTGATCAACATTACAGAGCACTAATTATGTTTTAATCAATGCAGCAGTGCCTGGGCTGGGCGTGGTGACAGCCAAGAGGATCAGCCCTCGATGAGAAGGCAAAACTCCTCCACCTCAAGGTGTTCTTTGAACTGGTTCCCTCCGTGTTTTCAGTCCCATCAACACAACTGGGACTTCATCTCATTTAGATGCAAACGAGAGGCAGAAACACCCAAACAAGAAGCTCCCAGTGCCCCAAGAGCTCATCGTTTATGCTGAGCATCTCCCTGCAAAGCCAACACCTGCCAGAGCCCCTGAGGGGACCGAAGCGGCTCAGCAGCTCTTGCATTTCTGGGAGAAAACCTTTAATCATCCCCGTCCTCAGCTCCCAAGAATTGCAAAACCCACATTTGATGTTCCCTGCCTGAGGGTGTTGATGTGGGTCAGGGTGTTCTGGGAGGAGAGAAAGGCCAGGAGTGGGTTTTGGGGGCAGACTGGAGGCCAAATCCTGCCCAGGGTTCTTCTGGACCTGCCCCTTTGCAGACAGACAGTCCAGAGTTGTGGAATCGTGGAATGGGTTGGGTTGGGAGAGGAAAGACCATCCAAATCCACCCCCTGCCCTGGGCAGGGACACCTCCCACCAGCCCAGGTGGCTCCAGCCTGGCCTTGGACACTCCCAGGGATGGAGCAGCCAGAGCTGCTCCGGGAAATCCATTCCAGGGTCACCCCACCCTCCCAGGGAGGAATTTATTCCATAAATCCAACCTCAATTTCTCCTCTTTCACTTGGAACCCAGAGCTGACCCCACCTGACAGATGGAAATCCCACATTCTCCTCTGCCTTTGGAGCCTCAAACCCCCCCACAACCCTCCAGAACCCCTCAAACCCCCCCAAAACCCTCCACAACCCCTCAAACCCCCCC
>VWZD01009924.1:60543-71640 GCA_013396695.1 Sakesphorus luctuosus
AATTATAAATATATATATAAATATATATCTATAAATGACTACACTGACCATCCAACCACCTTCACACCCAACTCTCCCATTCCATCCATGTCCAATCCCAGACCTGGCAATCCTTGGAAAAGCCCCGAGTTTTGCTGCTTCCAACTTTCAGACTCTTCAGTGAATTAATTCCTGTTTTCCCTGCAAGGAGCAGATCCCAGAAAACGGTGCCAGGAGGCAAATTCCACTCAGCTCATTCCCATTCCCTCAAACCTGTGGTCACTTTGGTCCAAAATAACCTAAATCTGATTTATTAAAAAAATAATAAAAATATATATACACACACTTATATGTACATATATATACACCCATATACATATATATGTATGTATATATATAAATAACTACACTGACCATCCAACCACCTTCACACCCAACTCTCCCATTCCATCCATGTCCAATCCCAGACCTGGCAATCCTTGGAAAAGCCCCGAGTTTTGCTGCTTCCAACTTTCAGACTCTTCAGTGAATTAATTCCTGTTTTCCCTGCAAGGAGCAGATCCCAGAAAACGGTGCCAGGAGGCAAATTCCACTCAGCTCATTCCCATTCCCTCAAACCTGTGGTCACTTTGGTCCAAAATAACCTAAATCTGATTTATTAAAAAAATAATAAAAATATATATACACACACTTATATGTACATATATATACACCCATATACATATATATGTATGTATATATATAAATAACTACACTGACCATCCAACCACCTTCACACCCAACTCCCCCATTCCATCCATGTCCAATCCCAGACCTGGCAATCCTTGGAAAAGCCCCGAGTTTTGCCGCCCGTGTTACCCCGAGCCCGAGTTGCGCCATCCCGGGGCTGTTGCCCAAGCTCGGAGCCCGCGGGGCTCGCAGGGGCTCGGGAGTCGTGTCGGGTCCTGCCCCGGAGCTGCTCCCGTCCCATCCCATCCCATCCCATCCCATTCCCACACCATGACTCAGAAGCTCCGGGGGGAGGTGGCGGCTCCCTCTGTCTCTCCTCCCGTTACTTCCCTGCCTGCAAACAATGCATTTTTCGCTGTTGGACAAGACAAGTCGCTGCAAGGCACGTCAAGTTCGCCCTTCCCGTGCCAAGTTTTCCAAGCAGATAAAAGAGGCGCCTCCCGAGCCCTCCCAGCCCATCCCATCCCGGGGGTTGTTGGTGCCGCCGCTGCTCTCGCTCCTTTCCTGCCGCGCACCTTCCACTCTTCTCCAACCTTTTTATTTCCCTCCTCTGCTCTCCTGCTCTTTGCATTCCCAACCCCAACCAGCGCCATGAGCCGGATCTCTTTCAGATCATCCACTGGAGGGGGCGTGAGGGGCTTCAGCTCCGGCTCTGCCATCGTGGGAGGTGGTGGAGGAGGCACCAGGAGCAGCTTCAGCTCCGTCTCCGTCTCCAGAGTCGGAGGAGGAAGAGCTGGAGGTGGCGGAGGCTTCGGAGCCGGCGGTGGCTTTGGCAGCAGAAGCCTCTACAACATGGGTGGGAGCAGAAGGATCTCCACCTACAGCTCCGTTGGTGGAGGTCTCCGGAGCGGAGCCGGAGGTGGATTTGGCTTTGGTGGAGGTTTGGGCTATGGTGGTGGAGCCGCTTTTGGCTTAGGAGGAGCTGCCGGTGCTGGTGGTGGTTACGCTCTGGGAAGCGGATTCGGGATGGGGGGCCCCGGATTCGGTGGCCGAGGTGGCCCCGGGTTCCCTGTGTGCCCCCCTGGTGGCATCCACGAGGTGACAGTGAACCAGAGCCTGCTGGCCCCGCTGAAACTCGACATCGACCCCGAGATCCAGAAGGTGCGGACGCAGGAGCGGGAGCAGATCAAGACCCTCAACAACAAATTCGCCTCCTTCATCGACAAGGTGAGAGTGTAACCAGCAAGCCAGGCTTGTTCCCAGCTGCCTGGGGGACAAAAAACCTCGGGAAGAAGCTTTCCTTGGATCCAGGGACTTGTCTGAGCAGATCCCACCCGGCAAACAACGAGGGTTGGCTGCGAACCCAGAACTGTTTGATGTTCTCTCTGTGCAAGGATGGGCTTTCTAGAGCCTTTATTTTGTTGGCAAAGCCATTCCCTGAGAACTGTTTGATGTTCTCTCTGTGCAAGGATGGGCTTCACAGAGCCTTTATTTTGTTGGCAAAGCCATTCCCTGAGAACTGTTTGATGTTCGCTCTGTGCAAGGATGGGCTTCGCAGAGCCTTTATTTTGTTGGCAAAGTCATTTCTCCCCTTTTTTGGCAAAGTCATTTCTCCCCTTCTCCCTGTAAAAACCATCCCGGGGGTTGGTTGGATGGATCTTCTCCTGCTTGTAAAATTCCAACACTCCACAAGTCCAGTTTGAACCAGTAAGGTGGGCTGAGCTTCCAGTGGGGGGAGAAACACTTTAAAGCTGCCCATCCAGGAGTTTGGCCCGATTTAAACTCTTGAGAAGGTCTTGCTGAACATCTCCAGATGTTTCTGGTGCTTCGGAGAACTCGGCGTCCTAAATAAGGATGTTCCAAACAGTTTGGGCTGGATTGTCCTGGTGTCTCTTGGCCTTTCAGCACCACCAAAGCTGTTGGTGATCCCACTTTTCCCTGGTAGTCTGGAGGGGTTTTTTGGTGCTTTATTTCAACACAACCCTGTTTGGTTTTTGTTGTTGTTCCTCCCCAGGTTCGCTTTTTGGAGCAGCAGAACAAAGTGCTGGAGACAAAGTGGAGTCTCCTGCAGGAGCAGGGACACACAGTGACCAGGAAATCCCTGGAGCCCCTGTTTGAAGCCTACATCAACAACCTCAGGAGGCAGCTGGACAGCCTGACGGGCGAGCGGGGCCGCCTGGACTCCGAGCTCAGGAACATGCAGGACATGGTGGAGGACTTCAAGAACAAGTAAGGACCCCCGGGCTGCAGCAGAAATAACCCCAGAAAGGGAAAAAACCCCACCAGGTGGTTCATCCCCGACCCCTGATCTGCACCAGAAATTACCCCAGGTAGGAAAACCCCACCAGGTGGTTCATCCCCGACCCCTGATCTGCACCAGAAATTACCCCAGGTAGGAAAACCCCACCAGGTGGTTCATCCCCGACCCCTGATCTGCACCAGAAATTACCCCAGGTAGGAAAACCCCACCAGGTGGTTCATCCCCGACCCCTGATCTGCACCAGAAATTACCCCAGGTAGGAAAACCCCACCAGGTGGTTCATTCCTGATCCTTGGGCTGCAGCAGAAATAACTCCAGAGAGGGAAAATCCCACCAGGTGGTTCATTCCTGATCCTTGGGCTGCAGCAGAAACGACCCCANCAGAAATAACCCCAGAGAGGCAAAAACCCCACCAGGTGGTTCATTCCTGACCCCTGGGATGCAGCAGAAACGACCCCAGAGAGGGAAAAACCCACCAGGTGGTTCATTCCTGACCCCTGGGATGCACCAGAAATAACCCCAGAGAGGCAAAAACCCACCAGGTGGTTCATTCCTGACCCCTGAGCTGCACCAGAAATTACCCCAGGTAGGAAAACCCCACCAGGTGGTTCATTCCTGACCCCTGGGATGGAGCAGAAATTACCCCAGAGAGGGGAAAAACCCACCAGGTGGTTCATTCTCCCCTTGGGCTGCAGCAGAAATAACCCCAGAGAGGCAAAAAACCCCACCAGGTGGTTCATTCACCCCTTGGTTTCTCCTCCGGGTTCCTCTTCCAAACATTCCCAGAGTTCCCTCTGGTCGTGTCAGATTTCCCAGCACAGAATTGATGGAAAACTCCTTGGGCTGAGCCCCCTGGAGTGTCCCCAAATCCTCCACTTGGCCCAGAAAAATGAGTAAACCCAGAGAGGGGAAGGGGATGAAACACAACCAAGAACTTCCAGCTCCAAAATCCCCAATTTTCACATTTTGTGGAGGAAATTCCACCTTTTCCAGAGGGCTCAGTGACCTGAGAGCTCCCTCCACCCCAGAAAGGTTCAGCTCTTTGGCCGAAAATATCCCCGGAGAGACAATTCCCCCTTCCTGGGGGGCAGTGGAGGGGCTGGAGCAGTTTTAGGACACTCCAGTCAGACCTGAGAGGGATTTGGGGTGAGTTTTAGGCAGGGCTTTGATTTTAATTGGCTGCAGCCAACTGGAAATTTGGGAATCACCCCAGAGGGCTGAACTGTGTTAATTTGGGGTAATTAAGACAGATTTGTGGGAGGGGGAGTGGGGAGACCCAGCTCAGATCCGACAGGAGGGACCGGCACAGCTTTGGGTGCGGCTTTGGGTGCTCTCAGGGCTTGAAATGTGTTCGAGGAGCTCAGAAATGCTGATGAGGCAAAAAATAATTATCAATTCTGTAAGTCTGGATTTCAGAGCTGCTCTCTGGGAAAGGGAACTCATTTTATTTATTCCAAGTCCGGAGTTGGTTCCCAGATTTCAGAGCAGCCACTTGGGAAAGAAGGAAAGGAGAGACAGTTTATTTATTCCAAGTCTAGAGCTGGTTCCCACATTTCAGGGACCTGGGAGGGAGGAAAAAGAGAACAAATTTTAATTCAAGTCCAGAGTTGGTTCCCACATTTCAGAGCAGCCACTTGGGAAAGAGGGAAAGGAGAAGACATTTTATTTATTCCAAATCTTGGGTTGGTTCTCACATTTCAGGGATCTGAGAAAGAGGAAAAAGAGAACAAATTTTAATTCAAGTCCAGAGTTGGTTCTCACATTTCAGAGCCTCCACTTGGGAAAGAGGGAAAAGAGAAGACATTTTATTTAATTCAAGTCTAGAGTTGGTTCCCAGATTCCAGATTATCTGGGAAAGAGAAGACATTTTATTCCAAGTCTAGAGCTGGTTCCCACATTTCAGACCCTCCACTTGGGAAAGAGGGAAAACATTTTAGTTCAAGTCTAGAGCTGGTTCCCAGATTTCAGAGCAGCTGCTTGGGAAAGAGGGAAAGGAGAGACAGTTTATTTATTCCCAATCTAGAGTTGGTTCTCACATTTCAGAGCCTCCACTTGGGAAAGAGGGAAAAGAGAAGACATTTTATTTAATTCAAGTCTAGAGTTCCATCCCAGATTCCAGATTATCTGGGAAAGAGAAGACATTTTATTCCAAGTCTAGAGCTGGTTCCCACATTTCAGACCCTCCACTTGGGAAAGAGGGAAAACATTTTAGTTCAAGTCTAGAGCTGGTTCCCAGATTTCAGAGCAGCTGCTTGGGAAAGAGGGAAAGGAGAGACAGTTTATTTATTCCCAATCTAGAGTTGGTTCTCACATTTCAGGGATCTAAGAAAGAGGAAAAAGAGAACAAATTTTAATTCAAGTCTAGAGTTGGTTCTCACATTTCAGAGCAGCCACTTGGGAAAAAGGGAAAGGAGAAGACATTTTATTTATTCCAAGTCCAGAGTTGGTTCCCACATTTCAGAGCACCCACTTGGGAAAGAGGGAAAAGAGAAGACATTTTATTTATTCCAGATCTAGGGTTGGTTCCCACATTTCAGGGACCTGGGAAAGAGGAAAAAGAGAATAATTCAAGTCCAGAGTTGGTTCCCACATTCCAGAGCAGCCACTTGGGAAAGAGGGAGAGGAGAGACAGTTTATTTATTCCAAGTCCAGAGTTTGTTCCCAGATTTCAGACCCTCCACTTGGGAAAGGGAACACATTTTATCCCAAGCCTACAGTTCCTCAGGTCTGGAGTTTCCCCTCCACTGATGAGCTCCCACCTCTCCCTGTGCCAGTTCGGAGTCCTGACAGCAGGAAAACCTGTGCCAGCCCCGGGACTGGCACGAACCTGCCTTTGAAATGCAAACTGTGCCTCAGGAGCCCACATGTTTCGTGTGCCCTGCCCTGCCCTGCCCTGATTCTGGGCTGAGAGGACGTTGCTCAGAGCCATGGAAAGCTCCCCAGGAGCCTGGTGGGAGCCAGGACGCTCCTCCCTCGCCCAACCACGGCCTTAATTGGGGTTTAATTAAACGCTGCAGCTCCTCGGAGCCATTAACGAGAGGAGAATCTCAAATATCAAACGGGTCCCTCATGACACACTCCTGGGCTTGGCTTTGTGGAAAACCTCTTTGCATGAGTTGGTTGGAGCAGAGGTCACCTGGCCCAGCTTCTCCTGCTTCCTGCTCGCCCAGGGACCAGCTCAGCCTGATGGGCAGTGATCAAAAGGATTCATTGAAGCTGGGCCTACTCCCTGCAGGTTCAAAGGCAGCAATATTTGCTCTGGGTGGATGGGTGGGAGGATGGAACTCGTCCCTGAGCCACAACTGAGGCTTTGGGAGCAGGGGTGGCTCCAGCCCTGGATTCCCACCAAAGCCTCCTCTCCCTTTCATCCTGGCAGATATGAAGATGAGATCAACCGACGCACCGGGGCCGAGAACGAGTTCGTGGTCCTCAAGAAGGTGAGAGAGTTGGGAATTGTGGGAGTGAAGAGGGAATTGACTCACCCTGAGGAGTTCAGGCAGAGCTGGTGGGAGTTGGGGTCCTCCAACCTGCCCTTCCCTGTGTCCTGTCCCTCCATCCCTTGTCCCCAGTCCCTCTCCAGCTCTCCTGGAGCCCCTTCAGGCTCTGGAAGGAGCTCCAAGGTCTCCCTGGAGCTTTCACTTCTCCAGGTGAACATTCCCAGCTCTCCCAACCTGGCTCCAGGATCCAGGAATCAGGGAATGAGTTGGGTGGGAGGGACCTTGAGGCTCATCCCATCCCACCTTTCCATGGGCAGGGACATTTTCCATGAGATCAGGTGGCTCCAGCCTGGCCTTGGACATTCCCAGGGGTGGCTCAGCCACAGCTTCTCTGGGAATTCCATTCCAGGGTCTCTCCCCGCTCCCAGTCTGGGATTTCTTCCCAATATCCCATCCCTTGCCCAGTGGGAAGCCCTTCCCTGTGCCCTGTCCCTCCATCCCTTGTCCCCAGTCCCTCTCCAGCTCTCCTGGAGCCCCTTCAGGCTCTGGAAGGGGCTCTGAGGTTTCCTTGGAGACTTCTCCATGTCAATGGGGATGAGTGTGTGGGTCATCCTGGATCAGGGAAAGCTCCAGGGAGACCTTGGAGCTCCTTCCAGAGCCTGAAGGGGCTCCAGGAGAGCTGGAGAGGGACTGGGGACAAGGGATGGAGGGACAGGACCCAGGGAAGGGCTTCCCACTGGGAAATGGGAGATTGAGATGGGATTTGGGGAAGGAATTCCTGGCTGGGAGGGTGGGGAGGGGCTGGGATGGATTCTCCCACCCCTGGGAGTGTCCAAGGCCAGGCTGGAGCCACCTGGGATGGTGGGAGGTGTCCCTGCCCATGGCAGGGTTGGAACAAGATGGTCTTTATGGTCTCTTCCAACCCAAACCATCCCATGATGACTCCATGGTCCCATGAGGAGCAGCCCTGGCAGCAGAGACAGGGCCCCACTGGTGTCCTGGCACCCCTCTGGGCTCAGGTTTCCCCAAAGATCTCCTGGTTTCTTCCCTGCAGGACGTGGATGGTGCTTACATGAACAAGGTGGAGCTGCAGGGCAAGGCAGATTCCCTGGCAGAGGAGATCCAGTTCCTGAGGGCTCTGTACGAGGCGGTGAGGACCCAACCCAGCCCTGGAGGGCATCCCCATGAATCATCCCATCCCATCCCATCCCAACCCACCCCTGGAGGGTATCCCTATGGATCATCCCATCCCACCCCATCCCACTCCTGGGGAGCATCCCTACAGCTCCTTCCCTATGGATCAGCCCAGCCCAGCCCAGCCCTGGAGGGCATCCCTATGGATCATCCCATCTCATCCCACTCCTGGAGAGCATCCCTATGGATCATCCCATCTCATCCCACTCCTGGAGAGCATCCCTATGGATCATCCCATCTCATCCCACTCCTGGAGAGCATCCCTATGGATCATCCCATCTCATCCCACTCCTGGAGAGCATCCCTATGGATCATCCCATCTCATCCCACTCCTGGAGAGCATCCCTATGGATCATCCCATCTCATCCCACTCCTGGAGAGCATCCCTATGGATCATCCCATCTCATCCCACTCCTGGAGAGCATCCCTATGGATCATCCCATCCCACCCCACCCCTGCAGTGCATCCCTATGGATCATTCCAGCCCAGCCCAGCCCTGGAGAGCATCCCTGTGGATCTCCCCATCCCAGGGCAGACCCACCCCACCCCTGGAGATGATCCCAACAGCTCCTTCCCTATGGATCATCCCATCCCACCCCATCCCTGGAGGTAATCCCTATGGATCATCCCATCTCATCCCACTTGTGGAGAGCATCCCTATGGATCATCCCATCCCACCCCACCCCTGGGGAGCACCCCAACAGCTCCTTCCCTATGGATCTCCCCATCCCAGGGCAGTGAGGACCCAGAGCACCCCAACAGCTCCTTCCCTATGGATCTCCCCATCCCAGGGGCTCCAGGAGCTGTGCCTGGGGCTGCACAGCACCAAGAGAAGGTGCTCAGAACCTTCTGATAAGGTGGAAGATGGAGCTGGAGCAGAGGAAATGCGGGAAGACAACCCATGGCAGGGCCTTCCCAGAGCATCCCCACCCCGAGGCTTCCACCACAGGCCACTAACTCTGGGCTTTGCACCTCGTGCAGGAGCTGTCCCAGATGCAGCAGCAGGTGTCTGACACCTCGGTGGTGCTGTCCATGGACAACAACAGGAACCTGGACCTCAACAGCATCATCGCCGAGGTGAAGGCGCAGTACGAGGACATCGCCAACCGCAGCCGGGCAGAGGCCGAGGCCTGGTACCAGAACAAGGTGGGCACTGGGAGAGCCCCTGGGGGCCCTGGGGTGTCTCACCAGCTGGTGGGAGAAAGGGATGAGGTGGTTGAACACCTTGGGCTCACTGGAAGGTCTGGCCTGAAACGCTTCCCCTTCCTGGCTGGTGTAGGTGACGGCATTTTTGGCACATGTCGATGACCAAGGTCATTCCATGGGCAGCTTTCCCAAGGGAATGGTGTCCCACAGCCCTTCACCCACACCCAAACCTCCACTTGGTGCCCTGAAGTGCCCTCACCCTTCCCAGAGCCCCCCCAGTGTGTAACCAGTGCCCTCCTCCTTCCCACCCCCCAGTATGAGGAGCTCCAGGTCTCTGCTGGGAGACACGGCGACGACCTGAGGAACACCAAGATCGAGATCTCGGAGATCAACAGGATGGTGCAGAGGCTGCGCAACGAGATCGACAGCGTGAAGAAACAGGTGGGACGTGGGGAGGTCCTGCAGGGATGGTGGGATGTGGGGTGGTCCAATAGGGCAGGAGGGACACGGGGCGGTCCTGCAGAGCAGGAGGATGAAGGTGGTCTTGTAGGGCAGGTGGGACATTGGGGTGGTCCTGCGGGGCTGGTGGGACATGTGTAAGTCCTGAAGGGCAGGTGGGACATGGGGTAGTCATGCAGGACTGGTGGGACATTGGGGTGGTTCTACAGGGCTGGTGGGGTGTGGCGTGGTCCTGCAGGGTTGGTGGGACATGGGGTGGTCCAATAGGATAGGTGGGACACGGGGTGGTCCTGCAGGGCAGGAGGATGAAGGTGGTCTTGTAGGGCAGGTGGGACATTGGGGTGGTCCTGCGGGGCTGGTGGGACATGTGTAAGTCCTGAAGGGCAGGTGGGACATGGGGTAGTCATGCAGGACTGGTGGGACATTGGGTGCTCCTGCAGGACTGGTGGGACATTGAGGTGGTCCTGCGGGGCTGGTGGGACATGGGGTAGTCCTGCAGGACTGGTGGGACATGGGGTGGTCCTGCAAGGCTGGTGGGACATGGGGGTGGTCCTGCAGAGCTGGTGGGCCATGGGGGTGGTCCTGCAAGGCAGGGAAGAGCTGGGACCCATCAGGAGCTGGAACTCCAGGGAAGGGGTCCCAAGCCTGGCAGAGCTCAAGAAGCACCTGGACAATGCTCTGAGGTGCAGGGTGTGGCTTTTGGGGTGTCCAGTGCAGGGCTAGGAGTTGACTTTGACAATCATTGTGATCCTTCTGTGGTTCCCTGAGCTCTTGGTGCCACCCTGGGGTTCCCAGTGCCACGCTGGGGTGTCCTATGCAAGGCCAGGAGATGGACCTGATGATCCCAGTGATCCTTCTGTGGTTCTCCAAGCCCTCAGTGCCACCCTGGGGTTCTCGGTGCCACCCTGGGGTTCCTGTGCAGGGTCAGGAGTTGGATTTGATAATCCCTGTGATCCTTCTGTGGTTCTCCAAGCCCTCAGTGCCACCCTGGGGTGCCCAGTGCAGGGCCAGGAGTTGGATTTGATGATCCCTGTGATCCTTCTGTGCCTCTCCCTGTTCCCAGTGCCATCCTGGGGTGCCCAGTGCCACCTTGGGGTTCCTGTGCAGGGCCAGGAGGTGGATTTGATGTTCCCTGTGATCCTTCGGTGGTTCCCTGAGCTCCCAGTGCCACCCTGCGGTTCTCGGTGCCACCCTGGCGTGCCCAGTGCAGGGCCAGGAGGTGGATTTGATGTTCCCTGTGATCCTTCGGTGGTTCCCTGAGCTCCCAGTGCCACCCTGCGGTTCTCGGTGCCACCCTGGCGTGCCCAGTGCAGGGCCAGGAGGTGGATTTGATGTTCCCTGTGATCCTTCTGTGGTTCTCCAAGCCCTCAGTGCCACCCTGGGAGCCACCAGCCTGTGCCTATCCCCCACCCAGCAAAGCTCAGGAGAGCAGTTTGGAGCAGCCCAAACCAAGCAGGTCCCTGTTGTCCTCCCTTGCAGTGTGCCAACCTCCAGGCTGCCATTGCCGAGGCCGAGGAGCGCGGGGAGATGGCCCTGAAGGACGCCAAGGCCAAGCTGGCCGAGCTGGAAGATGCCCTGCAGAAGGCCAAGGGTGACCTGGCCCGGCAGCTCCGAGAGTACCAGGAGCTCATGAACGTCAAACGGGCCCTGGACATCGAGATTGCCACCTACAGGAAACTGCTGGAGGGCGAGGAGAGCAGGTGGGGCCCCAGGACTCACCTCACCCCTCACTTCCCTCTTTCCCACTCCTCACTTTCCCAAACCTCACTTTCCCCTTTCCCATTCCTCTTTTTCCTCTTTCCCATTCCTTCCTTCCCCCTTTCCCATTCCTCCCTTTCCCCTTTCCTCTTCCTCACTCTCCCCTTTCCCATTCCTCCCTTCCCCCTTTCCCCTTCCCCCTTTCCCATTCCTCACTTTCCCCTTTCCCATTCCTCCTTTTCCCCCTTTCCCATT
>VWZD01009925.1:0-64294 GCA_013396695.1 Sakesphorus luctuosus
ACTTTTTATCCAAGAATTGAAGATGGACAAAGGTTCCTCTTCCAAAAG
Source organism: Sakesphorus luctuosus (assembly GCA_013396695.1). NCBI lineage: Eukaryota > Metazoa > Chordata > Aves > Passeriformes > Thamnophilidae > Sakesphorus > Sakesphorus luctuosus. Next base: position 49 of record VWZD01009925.1, read on the forward strand.
GAATCGAAGAGGAAAGGTGCCAGCTCACAAAGGACTGGCCTAGTTCTCTCCATTCTGCCACACCCCCTCCTCTCTCCACTCCTGACTCCTTCAATTCAAGATCTCCAAGATGTCGTCTTGGAGTTTGCAAGAGTCTGTTATCTGAATTTAAAATTGATAATTTGCTGTGAAAGAACAAATGTCAAGGAAGGAGCCCCTTCCTCTTTACTCTAAACCTCTGAAAATCCATGTTCAGTTCTCACTGATCTGCAATACCCATATATGTTCTAACTTGTCTTTTCTTCATTTGGCTGCTGACTGCTACTCCAGTCACCAGCCTTAAAACCTAGACTTTTCTGATGGGTAGAGATCTTCCCCTTGCTGGAGGATTTACAGTAGGTAAGCCAAAGTAAGGCATTACTACTCCATTTACAGCTTTTAGAGTCTGCACACGGAGAGAAGGCACAGTAACCAGGGTTTAGGTGCAGATGTTCCGAGGTCGCATTCATCACCTTCATGGTGCTTCAGCTTCTGAAAGGCTTTAGTGAAAAAGTCTTTTTCATTGATAAACATCATCATCAAGCATAATATGACATCCATCACTGGAAAAAGTGGAAAAAAAAACCAAAACAAAAGAGTAATTTTTCTTCCTGCATCCACCTGTTAGGAGGTTGTTCTTTTTATTTTTTTTTTTTTAGTTCACATTATATTCTGGGTTAGCCAAGTAGGTATGATAAATACATTCAGAAGAGACAGAACAGATTAATATAGCTACTACCAAAAGAAACATTGAGTGGTTTATTGCACTGAATACATTTAGTCTGGAAGAATTTGCACTATGGCTTAATTTAAAATTGTATTCTTAAAAAGTAGTTGCTCCTAACTAACCATTAAAAAAAGGAAGACACCAATTGAGTGAATATTGAGGCAGTTTTCAGTTTTGCTTTACCTTTACGCATACAAAGATAGAAACATGACACATTATCCCAGTTTAATTCAAGATATGGTCAAGAAAGAACTCTTGGTATATAATGCAGTAGAGCATAATTCGATTTCATATTTCTGTCACTTGATCAATTTGTAAAAGATCACACTGACTCAAAAAGTCATCCACAAAAGATAATGAAGACAGAGCTGAAACGAAACAGCCCAGTCAATACTTCTCTGACACTGTTGCAGCTATTATCAGCACTCTACATTAACTATCCTCCTTCAAAAACATAATACTTGGATTACCCTGTTTTTTATTCATGCTTGATGACAGCTCCATAAAGCCTTGTGTCTGGCTGCATGTATTTGCACAAACATTTACGTTTTGTTTAAAAAGCTGTATTAGAAATTCATAATTGACTTAATAAAATATTATTGTAAGCTAGTTGTCACATCATTTGGGCACATGACACTGTAATGTCATCATGTGCTTGTTACTGCCTTTTCACACTGTAAGTCCCCAGCTGGGGGTGGGGAATGGAGCAGAACAAAGGAATCTCTTACCAATTATTTTTTCTCTTGAATCAGTCTTAATTAGCCTCATGGTATTTGTATAATCCATCTTTCAATGGAAAGCACTTTAAAGAACAATACACTTCCACTACTACAAGCACCACTGTCAGAGCTTCCCTTTCAGTGCTGTTTTGCAGTGGAATGCCACTCTACGTGAGGGGGAGTGGCAGTGCCCAACCATCAGGCTTTGCAGTCCTTCCCAGAACACTCCACTACTGTGCCACTGTATAAAATGTACAGCATACAACCATAAAACAGGATGAGGTATGTCTGATAAACTTACACTGCCATGATAGTCCAAATACATGGTATTAGTTACCTGTTTTAAAATTACATTCCATAAATTATTTTGTCATACATGTGGAAGAGCTCAGCTATATTACTCAAATGCACTGATCTTGAGTGCCTTTATTAGTAAATAAATAAACTGATTCAAAGAATAAGAAAAGTATTTTCATAGACACTATTTTGTTAGCAATATAAAAAGGAATGATTAAAAAATCTTAGGTATACAATGAAAAACACGTAGTATACTTCTTTGTAAAGTGTACTAAATCCAACCAAATCACTCTTCTATAAAGAAACATCACTAAGGATCTAAGAGACCATATTCAATATTTGATATAAGCATATAAAGAAAAAGAATCCCTTCAATCTGCAATACAGAACTATGTACTGTATCAAAGTGGAATATGTAGATGGAAAACCGCATACTGACAGACTCTTTATACCACACTTTTTTCTTACTAACAGTTGATATCAATATTTTCAATGGTCCAATACGTTGGTTTTTTTCACTCGAAGTGTAATTAATGCTGCATTCTTCTAATTAAAGAGAGAAGCACTAATTATATTAGATTGTACCACAAACTTTGTAAAGTGTTTTACCATCTAAGGTTAAAAACCTAGCCCCAGCACTAATTATACACAAATGCAGTAGTATGATGCTACATAGTGTCCTCACTTTATGCTCTGCCAAAAGGCATGGTTGTTCTGTGTGTGTGTTTTACTGTAATGTCTGAAAAAACTTCAGGTTTTTATTGCACTACAGTTCACACAAATGCAAACATAACAGTTTCTGGAAAAGACACTATTGCAACACCATTAAAGTTGGAAGAAAGAAAAATAACAACAAATAATTAATGAATTATTGTCAAGAACATCTAAATCATACTTCCCCTCTCATGCTGACTTTTACATTATCGTGATAAGAACATGGAAACCTTTAAACTTATTCACCCATATTACCCCATTAAAACTTACTGAATCAGAAAGCACAATTTAGATTTACTGCACTTCTACCAAAATGGCCAGAGAGACTGCAAAGGAACACAGACAGTTCAGCCACAGTCTTTAAATGTCTTGTTCTTCAGGAACAAAGGACTTACCATTACAACTCACTGTGAAGTCTCATGCTGTACTACTGTGTTAGATACCCCCTTCAACTCTACCACTTTTATTCCAATAGTAAAAAAACTACTTTAAAATTGTCCCCTCCCAGTCAGAACCTGAATGCTGCCAATCCCAACATGTGAAAATATTAGTCTAGGTAGGAGCGTGCAGTTCAGCTGCTCCTCCACAGCAGTTTGCTCACCATGGTGTATTATTATCCTCAAGTAAACAGAGTTATATTATTAAAAGAGATAAGCCAGCAGACATTCATCACACTGCAGAGTGATGATGAGACAGAGTTACTGTGGAATAAATCATCCATTTTAAATGCACACACTCTTTGCACCTTTGAGATTAAAAAAGAAAGAACTGTATTCAACAGTAAACAGCTGATTGTATAATAACATTTAATATTCCACTAGGAAATAATAGGGAAGGCACTATTCCAGCATTTACTGTTACAAAGCAGAAACAACCAATGGTGCTGGCCTCAAATATTATTTCAGCCTCTTTGCATTCCAGCTGTAACAACCCTTTGCAAAAGACACTATGCTGTACTAGGAACTATTAAAATAATTTATTATTAAACCAGCTGTTTTGTTTTCATCTCCCTAAACCATAATTAACAGACCTATTTTTGACATAGATGTGAAGGCAGATATATACACTCCATGAAGCGCCTCTCCCACAATACATGTTCATACAGCCTCCTCATAAAGCCTATGTAATCCAGACAGAAACACATAATTCAGCATTTGCTGGATTCACCAATAAGTTACCTAATTTAGACCTAATAATGTGAGCCTCTAAGACCCTAATTAGCATCAGTGAAAAGCTGACTGACAGAAGAGAATCAAAGCAGCCACAGAGCAGACTGAAGGACAAGGAAAATGTGCACTCTTCAAGGTCAAGAGAATAGCTCAAGTTTGAATGGGCTCTTCTCCTACACGCACTAAAGTTGTAAAGAGGTTCTGCATCAGTAATTTATAAAAAGCGCGTCTAACTGTAAAGCTTTAAAAATTACTTTTGGTTGCACAATAACAGCATAAAAAATGCCAGGGCTCCTCTGAATAACACTCCCTTTGCATACTCAAATGAATAAAGCACCTTTAATCTCATTTCTGGTATTGATTTGCAGAGATCAATAAAAGAAAAACACCATAATACAAACAGGAAGTTTAACTTCAAAGAACAATCTTAAAATGCCTTGCATTTCACTGGCCTATCAATGCGTCTTCACAATAATCCTTGAAAGACATAATGTGCAGAACTTCTGTTGAGTATACACTGAAAGCTAAGGATCCTGTATGTGACAAATAGGTTTTCTGTTTAAATGTTAGTATCTGTCTAAATATAGAAATATTAAGATGTTTTGAATTTTTATCTGACTTTTGCTGTGTAGTATTGGTACCAGTACTGTCAACAGCACTATTCTTACTGAGTTGCAATCTTGCTTTTGGTATTAATTTTGCTAGACGTAAGATTTTACCCTGGCTGGGGGAGCTGTTTTGTTTTAGGTTTATTTGCTAACACATAAAAATCAAAATTTAATGCATTGCAAAGGTAAGTATGTAAAGGCTTTTAAAGTCACAGGCAATACTCAATTATAAAAAAGATAAGAACTAAAAATGCTGGTTCTAGATGGAGCCATCTGACATAATGGGTGCCTGTTCTGGCATTTCTGAATGAACTAGCAAGTATTTGAATTTTTACGAGACCACCTGGAGTTAACATGTGCATCTATATTTATTTGCACATATTTCTGTGTATATGCATGCAGAACCACAACAGAATATCTTTTCTGAAGAAATGAAAGTGGATTAGTGAAAAATGTTAGACTAGAATGTGATCTCTCTGCATGCTTAGGTGCAGGAGACCTTTTTCTTTTGAAGGTTTAGAACATGTTGAACCCAATAAAGATATAGTAGAGAAGTTAAACAGAAACCCTGGGGAAGAGAGGTTTAAGCAAGCTAAATCTTATGGAAGTTGTAAACAGGTGGTATGCCAAAAGCATCAAATCAAGAAAGCATTGGTCATCTTCTAGTTGTTTCTCTTCCCAATTGCCTTGATTTGAGGTGAGGTGGTTCAATTGGTTCTCGGATCAAGTTTTTGTTTGCTTTTTCTGTCCAACTTTGGCAAAGCAAGCTTGACAAGCTGCTAGGGATGAACTGCAGCCATGCGCATGCATGGGCTCCTCTTGGTTGCCTTGTATTCCACTCCTAGTTTCCTTTTTTTGTACTTTTATATGCATGTATTACAGAATTTCTTTTTCTGAGTTACATTTGTCAAATTTTATACCTGTTTTGCATAAGGCTATAGTTTTTTCTGATCTTCCTCCTTGTTGTCTCTTGTTTCTCTTCCTCTGAATCACACCTCCTCTTTTGCTATTTCAGGTTGTATTTCCCATTCAAAGTATTAGCCATTAGCTTTATATGCAAACTGTCATCAATAAAATCCTGACTTTTAATATGTCAGGAAATATGAAACAGAATTGTTGGGGAGAACTTTTTAAAGGCCTTTTAAAGGAATTTTAGTAGAATATCGTATATGAAAAATGATCTTCCTAATGTCCATGACACAAATTCTCCCTGCCCCCCATTTATTTAAGTGTGGCTTAATCTGTGGTACACTATCTATGGGGAAATCAAATTCAAGGGAGAAAAACTGGAATTGAAGTACAGAAAACTGCTTAAAGGGATTGTATTAATGTATTTATACATGGTGTGCTTTTGGAAATGTAGTTCTCTTTCTCTTGGTAGTCTGTTTTCCTACCTTAAAGGTATGAGAAGATTTCGAAATAAGTGATATTTAACATCCCATTACAAGAGAATTTAAAATGATTGGTCCAATATCAAATACCTTTTCTTTTACATAATTAGCAAAACAAAATTTTCTTTAACAAAATTAGCAAAAATGTATTCCCTATATCGAATAAAAATAGGAATTTGCTTTTACAATAGTCTCAAGTGACTTCTTTAAGGAAAATGATTTTTTTACTTCCCCAGCCAATCTGATTCTCATTTTGCTAAAAAACTCAGTCTTTGACTTCAGATTTGTGATACACACATACACACACACACAATACTGAAGGCAGTAGACACTGCTACAAATGAGCAGTTCAGAAACCTACAATCATTTTTCCTGCACCAGCTCAATCTGAATGCAAAAATAAAAAATACAAGCAACACATTAACAAGAAAGTATGGGTTTCACAAGGCCATAAACTCAAATTACAAAGGGGAAGATAAACATAAAGGCATATTTACAAAGACATATTTCTGTTCTACACAGTAATTCACGTACTTTGCCTATGGACCATTATATAGTCTTATCAAAGAAACTCAGGAAATTTTTGTATGATGACTGCTCCTCTCACAGTCTCAGCAGTGTCATACCAGATCCCTGATGGCTATTTTTTTCCTGCACTTCTGAAACTGAGACAGTCATTATATTTTAATTAGTAAAGTAAGCTTAAACTAGTCAATTGTCAAGCGTATCCCTAAGATGACAAGTCTGGTTGCCTTCAACCCTCAAGGGATGGGGAAGAGAGGAGCAGGCCTGGAGCAAAATTCACCAATTCTAAGAATAAATTAATGGCACCAGCAAGACAGTCCCATGTGCAGTTGGCACCAATGCAAAGTTGTACATTAGCTATTAAAAATGAATATATTAAGAAAAAAATAATTCCCTCACACAAAACACACTTAAAAGTGTGGAAAAGTATAAACTGTCACCAAACATTATTCAGCCCAGGTACAGCATCTCCAGAATTCAGCCTCTAGTTCTACCGTAGTACTACTCAGTGGGGCACTCTTACTTCCACGTCTGTCTGTTTCACCTCATGGCAACACTCTGCTCAATCCCATTTCCACATCACCAAAGTTAAAAAATTTTAGTCTCCTTTTCTGGCCTCAGAAAAAAGCTGGTAAGAAGATGCCTTGCCAGCCTGGCTGGAGCATTCCAGGAGTATTCTGGAGTATTCCCATATCAGTTACCTCTCCACTGTTTTCTCAAAACTCTTGGTGTTTCCTGGATTTTGGCAACCATATTCAATCCTATACAACTGCTTGTTTCAAACACACGACTCCAGGATCCTCCTTGAAACCCTCAGAAACAGGTAGGCAAATATCAAACATCTTAAAGTAAAAAAAAACCCCAGTATGCTGCTCTTTACTTCATAAATTCTTACAGATGTAAAAGACAGCCATTACACTATAATGACTCTCGGAATAACAGAGACCATACTATTTAATTCCAAAATACATTAAGGTGCATGTAGTTCTGTTTGAAAGGTAGCCTTTTATGAAAATCACTAACTTCTGAGCAAGTTTTGAAACATATTACATTATATGAAGACAAATAAGTTCAATTTAAAATCTCTAAATTTGTAAGAAATCTAAGGGGGTTAGTCATCATTAGCCTCCTTCTTATAAAGCAGTATATATAAAAAAAAAAACATTTACCAAATAATTTCTCATTTAAATTCATTTAGCTTCAGCATCTAACAGTCTTTTTGGTTAAGAAATACAACATTTAAAACTAGTATTTTCTAGTCAAAATGGATAACTGATTAAGTTGATTGGAACCAATTGTTTCTGTGAAGGTCAAATAAAACTACATGATCCCAGCTATGGGGACAAAACTGGAATGATTTATTGAACACTTGATCACAATTTAAGGTTTCAGGGAAACATATGCTAATAGGAAGGAAGGGTTATGGTAATCCAAAGAGAGCTTATTTTAATTTGGGAGTTACACAAGTTATAGAAACAGTCACTGATTGCAATTTCAGGAATTTATGGAGGGAAGATAGCAAGGGATTACAACATGTCTGATAACTGAGCTCTGTCTTATCTCAAGGCAGGAGACAGCTTATATACACAAGCAGAGCAAACACAGACTTCTGTCTTTGGTGATGGAATTTTCTTCAGCTCTAAATTTCTAGAATCCGACAAGTTCCCTCCTCTAAGAGAAGTGCAGTGGAGTAGAAAAAAACATTCAAATTAACGTGAAAGTAAATCACTAAAAATTAACAGCTATACTAGTTATTGAGAAACTATGTTGAAAGATTCTGCTCTTTGTCCATGAATTCAGTGTGTCTATGTGTCTGTTGTCCTCACAGACTGAGTTCTTCATTAAAATCATAGCTTGGTCCTGACGTGTGTACTGGTTCAAGGCTTCACAGCAATATTGCATTTCCATGTTTCTTCACTGAGATGTTGACTGGATATATGTATACCTCCACATACCCACCATTTACACAGGATGTAAATACTGTAACAGGACATATAGATCTGCTGCTTTTCCAAGTTTTCAACCTCTCTTCCTGAAGCTGGTATCTCAGAAATTGCCCCAGTCTTTTCATCCTTGTAAAACATTAACCGTCTATCCCCATTCACATCCCTTCAGAAAGAAGAGTAGGTCCCACACAATGCAAAGTTGAACTATTATGCCTACAGAACCTGTTGTCACCCACATTTAACTGAATCTCATTTTTTAAAATTAATTACTTCTTTATACACTTGATAGACTTAATTTGTTGCTCTTTATTGGTAAGACAGATACAGAGAATTAATCTTGTGTATTATTTGTATTTCTTGTGAGCCTGATCTCTGATTCCATGATATTAAGACAAGCCACTGGAAAATACAGATCAATTCAAGATGCAGCTAAGGGCACTACAAGTGTAGTACACTTCAAAAATTCAGCTCCGTTTAGTATGTTTATGAAGTTTGCCTCTAAAGCAGACAGCATAATGGGAACCATGGCGACGGCTCAACTATGGCAAAAGAGGCAAGAGCATGAAGTATAAATATTCAAATTGCATGCATTTTACTTTTAAATATATGAAGAATAAAGAACTATTTAATTTTATACAAAGTATGTTTTCATGTAATTTCCACTAATGCTAAAGCCTCAGAGTTTTCAAATGCTTCTGAGGCAGACATGGGAGCCACAGAGCAATGAACAAGTGGCAGTCAAGTTATGAAAGCCTTAACCATGGATAGACTAAACATGTCCTATCAATTAGGTTCTTATCCTATGAATACCAGACACAGCACAGCCTCAGACATCCCAATCAATGACTAGCTTTCAGAGTTTCTCCCCACCAGCAGAACGCAGCAGTTCAGCCCAAAGATGTTTTTTTCTTCTGCCCAGGTCACTTGCTGTAGAAGCTGAAATCTTCCTCTGGATTTGAACTAGTTGTATTTACCTTATTTCTTTCAGTTTCTCAGTGTTCTAGAAATAAAAAACTTCTTTAATACTAATCTTTTGACTGGATTATTTAGAAGTTGCATCTCAAAATACTCAATTGTATCTCTACAACAGCTTAAATGTATCTAAAGCAAGACATATCTTTCGTTTTCTTCCACTTCCACTTGCATATTCCACCTCCTGTTTCACACTAACACTATTGCTTGGCACCAGACTGATGAAAGAACACTTAAATGTTTTTCCAGGTTTAATTTTCAAGCAGAGGAATGCTCTGGACCAAGAAATTGTGCAACGTGACTGCAACAGTGATCTCTGAAAATATGTATTATCTTCATTGGTTGAGACATGATGTTTTTTGAGCTCCTAGATTCAAGTTATCAAATTTTGCAATTTTTGTATTTTAAACAACTTCAATTGCTTTAAGAAATAAATATTAAATAAAAATTACAAGAGTATAATTATGCAGATCAGAAAAGCATCCCATATCTCCAGGTGTAAACCAATAGAAAGTAAGACTAATTTCCTTAGTATTGGATAAAATGGTAGATCAGCTATTTTTACAAATGGCAATTAATCTTTCAGAGGTATACAGGATTACTAGTTTAGCTTTAGAAAAAGCGCATTTAGACTCTTAACTTCATATTGAAAGCAAATTATTTTGGATCAAACTTAGGCACTATTTTTTCCCTATGTAATCCTGCACAATTTCCTCAAAAGACATGAAATAGAAAACCGGCACTCTGTTTCATGCTTGGAGTGAAAAATTTTAAATTCAATAGGGAGCATCATGTTCATATGTAACAGTAGAAAACTTCTCAAAACATTGAGAACTATGCTAACAGGATTATTTTCTTGTGTTGTTAGTAATTGGCTATGCAAAGGAACTCTGCCTTGAAACATTTGTTCTTTAAGTATACTAGTACTTAAAACCAACTATTTTTTTTCTTTGTTTGTTCGCTTTTTCATCAGAGTACTGACCAAAATATAAAAAAGGTCTTTCCTTTTTAAAATTAAAATATTCAAGATCAGTAACATTTGTTATTTTCATTATTTATCACCAACTTCTGCTGCAATTCAGAGAACACTTATGAAACTTGTGAAAGTAATTTCCAACAATTCGTTTTATTATTTACTATCAGACGTGCAACAGTTCTTAACTAAATATTCACTTTTGGCACAAATGACTTCCTATAAATAACCTATTTAAAAGTACAAGCACTCTGCCCTAAGTAGCTTTTTGCTTAATTATATTTATATGGAGATTCTAATAGATGAAAGAAACACTACAGTATATACAGTGATTGGACATCTAAGTCTTGTCCAGTAACTGGGCATTCAAATTAGTGTTTTATACAAATGCCTGCAAGATAACACTTTAAAAATGTCAAGACACATACCTCTGAATATGAACATTTTATTTAGGAGTCTTTATATAAATGTTAGTTCAGCATAGAATCAGCCCTACACTCCAGCAATATTTTATGTTGTTGGACCTGAACTCGAATATCACTTCATTCTTCACCTAAAAAGCCTTGGATACTTCAATGCTTAAATTTTGCTCAATACTTCAGTTCAGTTACAGATGACCAATAAAACTGAAGCAGATGGCCACAATCAACTTACATCTTCAACCTGCTTTGACCTTTACTTTGATTGCAGTACCTTTAACATAAAATATCCTGCATCATGTTGTTTCTAAATGCTCTTATCTGTTTAGTTTCCCTTAATGCTCCTACTCCATCTTACAGATTTCCTTATATGAATTATCAAACTCAGCTTTCATTCACATTGTTATAATAATCTACAACATAGTCTTTAAATATTATGATAAGGCTATCCACCTGCTATCATTTGACTGCTAACATCCCGATTATACATCAGCCATATCATGTTCCTAGGCAGGAGCTACATAGTAAATCAATACCTGATACGCTTCTAAATTATTTGGCTATAGCACAGGAATTTTAATGGCTGCTAGTTCAGCAGAGTCTCAGGTATGTCCTGCTGGTGAACAAAAATCAAACTCCTGTTAAAGGAATCTGGCATTTCATGTTAAGGACTCATTACCTGTGCTTCTGAATCGATATTAATTACTATTCCACTGCTACAGAAGTGATGACAGAAATGGCCTTCATTACAAGAACGTCATCATAACTGATGAAGCACTTATTCTTCCAGACCTAGTGCTCCCTGTAATTATGCTCAAGACAATTAAGATCTTTCTAAATGTGTGAAGGGTTATTTTTCTGCTTGTTTACCAAGATTGCCAGACTGCAACCCACCCTGGTTGGAGGAGGGCATTTGGCTTCTTTACAAAAGTGCTGTATTCAAAACCTCTCAGCAAACTGGAAACTGTTCTGCTGACAAATTTACACTGCTTGCACAACAAAGCTGGACTTTCTCTTGCTGGCACAGGGTATGGATAAGAGCAACACATATTTACACCCAGTTGCTAAATATAAGTTTATAATATCATTAGCCTGTGATCAGAAAGTAGTGTGGAAAGCTTCGTTTTAAATTGTGTCACCTTTTAATTTCATTTTTATATTTTTTCCTGCACTGTAATGGATCCCAATATGTAAACTGCCTCCTGGTTCCACCTTTGATATCAGTGTTCTGAATGGGGGAAGAAGACTCAGGTATTGGGCAGATGGTAAACAAAACTCACAGTTTAGTTCAATAATGTAGCCGGCTGAAGTAGCCAGAATTCACTAAAAAAGGCATTAATAAAAAAATAAATTTTCTGATATTTTAACTTCTGCATTTTTTTTCACTATTCATCATCAAGGCAGAAAGAGACTGTATGATCCAGACATAAACCCCCCCACTTTAGACACAAAACTGACTGCTTCTATTCTACTGCTTCCTGCCCTGTACTCATTTAGATAAAACTTGTTTCCTGCAAGTTTATTCAATTTTCTGCCTACATGTGCTTCATCTTTCTGTTCCATGCTCCAATGAGACTCTGAGTCTTAAGGAAGATGAAGTGGGCAGTGGATCAAATAGCTGGGCAATGCTGATGGACAAGGTTTCTGTTTCTATTTAGTATAAAAGAACATGGCTTTCAGAGTTTTGCAATAGGACTTTACACATCCCTTTAATACATTAAAGACACAATTCTGGATGTTATTTTTCTCCAGATCAGTATAAGGCTTACTTTTTTTTTTTCCCCCTTGAAACTTTATAAGGGGGTAAGGTAATTAATAAAATAAGGCAATTGCATTCAGATTATTGTATCCATATTGCTATGCACATGTCTATACCCATATTTGCACATGCACACAAATACATATCTATATGAGCCTATGCATATGGCAGTGTTAATAAAGCAGAAGGGCTAAGATTTTTCCAGTATATTTGCTGTCAGCTTACTGTGATGTAAACTGAGTACTATGTCAAGACATTTGAAATGAGTATCCAACTCTGATAAACCACCCCTACTACACCTGCACTTTCACAAGGCTGGGTAACTTATAATTCACAGCTTTCTTGACATGCAGGCTTGCATTTTTTTGGGATTTTTCAGTTATAAAAAATAATTACCAGCAAGAAAAATTAAGCTACCCCATATACAACTTTTTATAATCCTCTCTGTTTGTACAAACAGAGCTTAGTTGCTAAAAGTGATTATGTAAGTTTATTTTCTTTATAAAGATTTGAAGAGACTACTGTCTATGCAAGGTGCTTGTATTACTTTCCAGAGGAAGGTAATTGGCAAGGATGACCTCTGACCTCACTGATCATGCAAGGAGACAGTAACATTTATAAATAGCTACTTTATATAATAATCTTACTTTGCTATATCTTTATTTCATAAACATCTTATTTATTAACTGTATTTTGCTACTTTAATACTAATTATACCTTGCCTTACACCTCGTAATCCACTGGGTATATATCTTACTTTATATTGATTGTTGTGTTCCTTTAAGGTGTACATGTAATGTGTGATAGTGGGAAGCAGTTATATTCTTTCTATTTGCTTTATGTTACAGACAGTGTTTAGATTTTGTGCTAGGCCATTGTGCCTTTAGTGGTTAGGTTATTGTTAGTCAAGTCTGTCATGGTAGGATGGGTGCTGCTTGAGTTCTGTAGTGCTGTATTGTTGTTACAGTCTGTATTGAAGCTGAGCTTGGTGCGCTGTCTGTAGAGTGTGTTGTGTGGGGGTTTCTTTTGGGGTTTTTGTTATCAATTAAATGCAGTCATGCAGCTAAACATTATCACCAGCAACGTGAAACCCACAATAGCTGTCACATACTTGTATTAATAAAAGTTACTCCAGGAGCTGCTACGGAGAAAGTTCCTTCTTGCTATTAATTGGGGTATCATATCAGCATGTCAAAAATTCTTCCAAGCAGTGTTCTGTCCAGCTTAGTCTCTTTAAGTGAGATGCAGACAGGCTGATTTGGGTTGTAAAAAGCTTTGATATTCTGGGGACACTTACAACTAATATTTTGATAGAGAAGGTTCTCCTTTGCTAAAGTGTGCTCTCATATCAGCGTGTCAGAAATCCTTCCAAAAAGTGTTCTGTCCAGTATTGTCTCTTTAAGTGAGATGCAGACAGGCTGATTTGGGTTGTAAAAAGCTTTGATATTCTGGGGACACTTATAGCTAGTAACTTAATACAGGTGGGACAAGAAATCTTTGCAATTCTGTCCCTCCTTTTCACATGATAGTTATCACTATAGATGAGAAGTATTTGATAGCGCTAACCTTCCTAGATGTCAGTGAAACAAGAAAATAGAAAACGGGAGAGAAGTCAAGAAAACAATGACACAGTGCAATCAAGGGAAAAGGTATGAAACTAAAGGGAAGGAACTTGGGGAATTCCCCAAAGGATACTCTTCTGTCCAAATATACATAATATTCCATTTGTATTTTATTATAAGGTTATTTTAAAAGAAAATTGATAATGGCATAGGGAATAGGAGATAGCCTCAATACAGAAAAAGAGCTTAAAATATGAAGAGGAAGAACTGTACTTGCTCAAGAAAACAGTTAAGATTTGGTAGTATGTTAAATGCTAGAATGTCAAAACTAGAAGCCTTAGGATCCCATGGCTGGAAGAGAAGGAATGCTGCACAGTGTTTCTCTGAATCGTCAGTGTAGCAAATCACAGCACAAACAAATGTCACAAGGTGATTTCAAACTGGAGCACATTAAAGATTTAAAATTGTGCTTTATTCTAATCACTTATGTTCAAGGAGGATTGAATTAAAGACAATAACATTACAAGGAAATAATTTGTTTTGCATAGCAAGAAGAAGGGCAAGAAAAAGAATATAATTGCTGTCAAACATGGCTCTGGTTGAGGGAAAATGCAGGAGGCAAGATCTAGTCAAGCTGAAAGCACCATTTTCATCACAACAAGTGATAGAAAAAAGTAAAATTAAGCAGCCTACACTATCCTTAAGTAAACCTATCAAAACTACTTAATGCATAAGTAGCAGCAATAGAAAAAAACCAAAACAAAACACTGACTAGGAAGTTTCCTTCTATGTTTCTACCTATTCAAACTCAAGTATTTCTGTATTTGTCAACTTCTTTGCAGTGTTTGTAATGCCTGGCAAGAACAGACCTGCCTCTAGTACAACAGAAACCTCTCAGCAATTTCACTAGCTGTCTGTGAGCTGGGCAGAGCAGTGTGTACCACTAAGGACTATGAGGGATTTCTTTAAGATTTCGATTCTAAGAAAACTTATGTTCAGAGTGCTTCATTTGAACCAGTGTTTTCCTCACATGAACAAGAACTGATTTAAAATGAACCAATGCATATGTAAATATCTACTTTCACCATCTTCTATTATCTAAATATTGTCAATAGTCTCAAATATTCTCCACAGTTCAAAATTCCCAAGAAATTACTATTAAACTTGATGATGCAACATCTGTTAACAAACAGTGGTTTCCTTATGGCCACAAAACATTTGATAGTGACATTTTAGTGAACTAGTATGTAAGGACAAAACAATAGAGAGAATAGTTGGGAAATATTTCCCAAATATTATAAATCAAGTATAATTCATTAGTCTTTATTTTGAGCTTAAAGAAAACACATAGAGAGAAAATTTAAATACATGGTCATCAAGGCTGGATTGGCAAAATAGAAGAGAAACTACAATATTTACTCCTGAATTCTTCATGCATTCCCTAATAATTAATATTTAAATTTAGTTATTTAAATATCATATAATGTTTTGGGCTGGAAGGACCTTAAAGATCATCAAGTTGAAGGCATCACCTTTATTTTTTAATTTTTTAAGAATAAAAATTACAAATTACATTCTAAAACTAGAAAGAGCTAACCTAAAACTTCTCAAGTAATATAGTGACCATGTAATTACTATTGTAGTTTCTAAAGATAAAGTTAAATCTTTTATTTAGTTAATAAATTTCTTTATGATAATGTTCAGGACAATCTTTTAGTTGCAATGTTGAGAGGCTGGCAATAGGTGGTGAAGAGATTCAGTCATCTATAATGCACTCGTCAGTCACTTGTTGACAGAAGTCTGTGGTACCATCACTCTGTTCATGCTATTCCACTAGTGAAGTTTTCTCCTATGTTATTAGAGAATCTTGATACCGTTTCTGTACAGATCGTATGTCACATCACACATTATGTTTGACAAGCTCATAACAACAACTCTGATAATTTGTAGATGTAACACCTGAAAGACCACATGCTAATTCTATATAAACTATTCTATATCACTGACTTGCTTTGAATATTGCTTTAATTCACTAATTTCTGTGTAGTATGGTAGTTTAAAACATTTCATATCATATTACTATCAGTGTTTCTTATGCAAATACACTTCCAATAGCATGCCATTTCACCTCCACATTCAAACTGAGAAAAGCACAAATCTACAATAAAGTCCAAGAAATGAAAAAAAACAAGCAACCCACATGACCTCAAGAAAATGAAGGTTTTCTTCAAAAACTAAGGCTTTGAGACCGATGGAAAAATATTAAGATTTCTATCTTTTTTCAGTAATTTAAAAACCCCAAATCTACTTCAATATATGAAAGCACAGTGTCTCACCATTAAAGTAAACTTGAAAAGATGAAATTAGGATTTACTGCTAGTAACTAGAATGAATAAAGCTCATTGTTTTACAAAAACAGTTCTACATTTCTCTTTTGCTGACTGAGTCTACATGAAACGATAAAACAAAAAATAAAGTTTTTTTATTCTTGATGAGGATTCCATACTGGAAAACATAGGACTGTGTGTCTGAAGCCATTTTAGAATACTAAAAAAGAACTAAAGAGAGAACAATAAAGTAGCTGCTGTACAACCTGTGATTTAAATGGTCAACAAGCTTTTTTTATAACTACTAAACTTGAAAAGACAGCAGACATTTACACCATTTCTTTCACCAGTAAAATTTATACTTATTCGTTTTGGGAAAAAAAAGAGGTATTTTATTTGTAAGAGTTATTGCCAATCAGAACAATGCAATAAAGTCAACAACTCTTAGGAAATTTTAGATGTTATTTTTGAAAATTAAAGCTTAACTGACAAGAAAATAAAATAGGAACTGACTACAGGCTAAATATACTATGAAAGAGTGAGCCTTTTTTAACTGTGTCAAACCATGCACTTGCAATTTTCATTTAAGACAGAAGAAAATTGGCACTGCCTCCCTACAGCATGAAGAAAGATTCCACTACTACTGAAGGTCTCCCAGGGAGTTTCTGCTCTCTTTGTATGTCAGCAGCATTTCTTAAAATCTTGATAAGCATCTGGAGGACTGTGGGAGTTAGCATCAAGCGGCTCACTGACAGCAATTTCTGCCCACTTTTCCAAGCAGAAAAGTGCTCCAACATATCTCAGACACAGAGTAGCACAAGTTAAAATGATGTGGAAAATGGCTGAGAAAGCAGGCAAGAGGACAAGGTACTGTACGACGGGATTGGGAGAGGGTGTTTGGCTTGTTATGGAAAAATCAGACAAAGTGTGGTTATCTAGGTCGATACATAATGTATAACTCTACCCCATTACAGCAATCACAGTGGAGTTAGGGCTAGACCTCACAATGGGCTTCACCACAGGCTGCAGGAGAATCTCAGCTCTGGTGCCTGGAGCACCTCCTCTTCCCGCTCCTTCTCCACTGACGTTGGTGTCTGCAGAGTTGTTCACACGTTCTCACTCTTCTCTTCCCTGGGTGCAACTTTCATCTGCACTACAACTTTTCTTTCTCTTCTCAAATATGTTATCACACAGGTGTTACTATCATTTCTGATTGGCTTGGCCTTGGTCAGTGGCAGGTCCATCCTGGAGCCAGTTGGCATTGGATCCCCAGGACACAGGGCAAACTTCTGGCAGCTGCTCACAGAATCCACATCTGTAGCCTCCCTGCTACCAAAACCTAGCCAATACATTTATCTTCACTAACCCAGAAAAAACTTCACTATCTTTCAGATCTTTCCCAGATTTCAAACTAGACACTGTTTCCAGACTCCCTTGGGCAGAACAGGAAGAAGTCACAGAAAGCAACATATCAAGTTGAATGATAAACAGTGATAGAGAATATTTTGTGTAAAAAACTGTGTCAAAATATTGTCCAGAGAAGTGAATGATAATAAAATCATTATGCCAGCTTTGCAAAATCACATATTTTCCTGTAGCATCACATTCTTGCTTTATTCAACAACAAGGAAACTTACAGACCCACTCCACCTTTTAGATTTCTTTGGAAATTTCATACATAGTAATTCAAACTCTTCAAATTTCAAATTCCATTTTTTTCTGGTAAGATTAAAACTCATTCACTGAAACTCGCTATTAACAAATGCTTATTTAGAAATTAAATCATTCTCATTAAAAAAAAAAGAAAAGAAAACAAAAACATACACACACACACACACACACACACACACGCCCCAAACTCTGAATTAAAAGGACATCTTTTGCAAGGAAAGGCTGAAGGAGTTTGGCCTGTTCAGCATAAAGAAGAAACAACTGAGAAGGGATCTCATCAGTGTCTCCCAGTGAAGGGAGCGTGTCAAGAGGATGGAGCCAGGCTCTTCTCAGTGATGCCAAGAAATAGGACAAGAGGCAATGGGCAGAAATTGATGCACAAGAAGTTCCACCTGAGCATGACAAAGAATTTCTTTACTGTGAGGGTGCCTCAGCACTGGAATAGATTGCAGATGACCCCACCGTGATCCCTCCCAACATTACCCATTCTGTGATTCTGTGATCTGTGATAGGTTGTGCAACTTGGACATAAAATCTCTGAATATTTTTGTGGACATAGAATACAATTCAGCAAGAAACTAAGCGTAAAAATCTTTGCTAACTTGAAAGGTAAGAAACAGATTCAGATTTTTTTTAACATAATAAAAGATGAGAGTAAATTTCTAAGTACTTTGCTTAGACTAAATATCAAAAATCTGCTTTAATATTCCATGTGTTATTTATATGATTGCAACAGATACTTAAATTACTCAATTTAGTATATATTTTCCTTCTCTGCTCAGCCATGAGCAGATATATTTGAAGGCACTCATACATATAGATACATACACATTTTCAATAATCATAGCATGTTTGTTTATGACAGGTGAATATGCATTACAAAATTACAGGGATGCTGGCAGAGAAATGTGTAAATGAAATAGCTGGTCCAAGATATGGAAGGAGATAGTATGCAAAGGTATAAATACACTGAAATCGCTACGCTTTCATTGGAAACTGCTGTCTACTGAGCCTACATCACTTTTCTCTCTAAGATAGAAAATATCAGTTCTTTAAGCTAATAGATGTATATGTAAACAACCATTTTAAGTTTCCCTTGCTAGGATATTTTGGAGAGAAAAGGAGAAATTCCCCAGAACCTCAATTTTAATTTCATATAAACTCATATTAATTTCCTGTAAGGTATTAAAACTCAAAAAAGGAAAAAAACCCAACATTATAAATCTAAAATATGATCGGAGGGCTGGAGCATCTCTCCTGAGAAGACACACTGAGAAAGCTGAGGTTGCTCAGACTCGAGAGGAAAAGGATGCAGGAAGATCTTACAGCAGCCTTTCAGTACTTCAGTGGGGCAAACAAGAAAGCTGGAAAGAGACATTTTAAAAAGACCTATAGTGATAGGATAAGGAGGAAAGTGAAAGAGCACAGGTTTGGATTAGAGATGGGGAATAAATTCTTTTCTGTGAGGTTGGTGAGGCACTGGAAAGGTTGCCCAAAGCAGTTGTGGCTGCCTCATCTTTGGAATGGTTCAAGGCCAGGTTGGATAGGGCTTTGACCAACTTGGTGTACTGGAAGGTGGCCCCTTCCCATGGCAGGGGTGTTGGAACTAAAGATCTTCAAAATCCCTTCCAACGCAAACCATTCTATGATTCTATGGAAAATAAATTTCAATATATAACAGGCTGCAATTGTAATAGGAAAGAGAAATAGTTGGCCTGACAGTTTCAAAACACATTTAGACATAAATTTAATTAATGCAATTAGACAAACTATATGCATACTTGTATTCACTTGGCATTGATATCTTTCTTGAACATATCAGTTTTCTTAAGAAATAAAGTGTTTTCAAATATACTTCACTCCAAAATAATTTAACTAAACTTTACATGTATACTGCCTCAAAACCTTTAACAGATAAGCTGTCATTAAAATAAACTTTTCATTTATAATGGAACAATTTAACAGCATAACAATTAAAATTGTTGATTTTCTCTGCCCCCCAAAAATGAAAGAAACAGATATGGAACTCCTATACTTGAATGACTGCCTTGTAAGAAATTTCTGGATGAGTTCTGAGCAGAAATTAATAAAGCCAGTTTTGCCCAAAAATGTATTAGGTTCTATAATTACTCCTTCATGAAGTCATAGCTATCCAGCTGATAATGTACTGATGCACCTTTTTCTCCAATTCTGGGCTTGTTTTGAAATTAATGCATGTGAAAACAGTCTCTACTACTTAAGCTGAAGTGTAGTATTACTCAATTAAAGAAACAGTGCTTCTGAAGACCAAACTTCCAATCATGCACACCAAAAGGTACCAAACAGACTACACCAGTCTTATTCTGGAATCTCTCTTCAATTTTTAATGATAAAATTCAGAGCATCCATGGGACATACCACAATTCCTAAATGTAGTTCCAGTCCCTGTATCTCAGGGAAGACAAGCAGAGTTAAAAGTGTACAGGCAAAGGGCAGAGCAGCTGCTCTTCACCGAAATCAAAGAATTTGGAACTCTTAAAAGTGAAAGTCTGCAGAGAATAAAAAGATTTATAAAATCATTATAGCAGTGGGTAAGGTGAGTACAAGACTACTTTTCAGTGTGCTCTGAGCAATACCAGAATGCAACATCAACTAGGTAAGTCTTTAAACAAACAAAAATACCTCATTTAGACAAGCAGTGAACTTAGGAAATCTGTCATCACAAGGGTTCTCCAGGCAGATGGCATTATCTACATTATCAGTATTATCATCAAAAAGAGAAATTAGATACAATAAAGGAAAGCAGTTTCCAAAGTTAGACTATAGTATAACATTTTGCAGCTCTGACCTAACTAATAAACTGCTTCTGTTTCTATTCTTAACTTTTATTTTCTTATCTTACATTTGAAGCATACCTATAGATACTGCAAATCTTGAGCACACAAAGATCAGTTTTCCATCCTTGACTTCTGGCCTTCTTTGTATGGAGACTGCTAGAAAAGCCCAATGGATTCATTTTACTACAATACTTAAGAACTGAGCAGCACTATATGAAGGACTGAATTCTATTATGTAGCTCACAGTAAAGAAACTGGCAGCTTATCTGCATCAATCTTGGCAGAGCCTAAAAACACCACCACAGTACTGTAGAGATGCTCTCTGTGACATCAGGCAAATGATTTTCTAACTTGCATTTAGGTGCAGCTTATTTCAGTTGTCAGTGTTGTCAACTGATAGGAATCCTCCTCATTTTCTTCCAATCAACTTTCATAGGGGTGATTCAACCAATTGTGTGGCCACTCTGTGCACCAGAGGCTAAAGTTTGTAAGAAACACATCTGTTTGTACACACATTCATACCATCTATTGATTATGTCATCTCACACAGAGACCTATGAATCAAATCTTGATCCTCAATCTGTTCTTCAGGCTGTCTTATCTGATTACGCTTTAGTCTCACAAAAGTGTTACATCTAGGGTTTTATCTTAGGGCATTACTGCAAAAGAAGATAGGAAGTCTGCTTCTCATCGAAAACTCTGCAAAGACAAAGGCTTGAGAAGGCTCATCTAGTCATTACATTCCTAATTCCTTAAAAAAAAAAAAAAAATCTAAGCTTATGACATCCAAAAGCCTTCTGACAGTGGGAAAGAGCAAAAGGTGCCAGTTTCATTGCTGTGAGATAGACAGAATTAAATGTTGATGGGATTGGCATAACACAGATAAAGCCAGAAAGTAAAATATTTGGGAAAAATGGTAAAAATTACTACCTGTGCTCTGAACTCCTCAGTATGGAAAATGGTTTCATTAAAAACATTTGACTTTATATTGATTATTATTCTGGAAAAGCCAAGTACAACTCTATGAGGGCTAACTGAACAAGAAAAAGTTTCAAAGACTCCTTTGAGGGAAAGAAAAAATAAACAAACAAAAAAACTAAACAAAAACTCAACCAGTAATGCAAGAGAAATACAAATATTCAAAAGTGTCCTCTGTTGTGAAGAACATATTTTTTCAATCCACTATTAGTACACTACATAAAATCTGTGAGGTGCTCAGTTTTCTTCAATAATCCCTTTGTGGAAGAAATATTTCTTCAGATTGAAGATGACTTTCTAACTTAAAGGTTTCTGAACTTTTGCATGACAACATCAGAATAAGAACAGAATCAACAACAAAGATGTTTATTAAAGACAGTTTTTGCTAATGTATTACTGGTTTAGTACTGCTCTGTGACAGAGCCAATGAACAAGAATTCACTATCATTCAATGGTCCGTCCATTCTCTAAAATTAATTTTTATTATTTCAGTTTGTGCTTATGGGATACAGTGCAATATCAAATGGTTTTTCACCTAGAGGTAATATGATTACATGATTTTTGTTCCTATTTGTCATCCAAATCACAAAGTCTCCACAGTAACTCCAGCTTGTAACAATTATGTGATTATGAAGATAAATTATTTCTTATTTTTCTCAGAAATTCAGAATTCTGAGAATGTTCAATGCACAGATTACATTCCTTCCTCAGCAAATATTCCAGCTCTGGAGGATACTGTTCACATCTCCATTTTTTCATTGAAACAATAAAGATATTACACACTAATTTTATTCTCCCCAAAGTTTTCATTGACAGGTTGCATGCTATGTGCCCTGCATATTATGAGTATTATTCTCCTAAAAGGATATTTATGATATCATTAACTCTGAATTACATTCCAAATCCATTACTCTTTTCTGATTACTGTAAAGTACACTATGTGCGACATGTATAATAAATGTAGCTATAAAATACTTACGGTACAAGGAGTTTTACTCACATTAGCATTCAATTCATATTACCAAGAAGCAATGTTACATTCCCACACTGAGCTAATAGCTATGATAAAGGCCAGTAGGAATGAAGCAGAGATTAAAGACAAAGAAAAAAAGTGAGCAGGAAACCAATTGCCAAGCTCTCCTCACTTCTTAATGAAAGACTGAACAAGATTCCAGAGATAGTTCTGCGGACACCTATTCTGAGTCAATATTATAATTTCATAATGAATGGAAGACCATACTAGCATGCCCATAAGGAAGATCCTTATATCATACTCCATAACAAACATTTCCCACAACATCTCGCATCATAAAAAATGCTAATATAGCACGTACGAATTGCCTGAAAGGATTTCCATCCCTCTTGCAAATAAGCTATTAGCAAGCAAACCACTGCCACATGATTCATCTCCACTTGAAACCTATGTGCCTGTATCTCCTTTCCAGTCCTTACCACATATCATCAACCAAAAATATTCAGACATGATCAAAACTGCAAACAAATTAAAAAAATGTTAAATGTCATTCATGGTATAAAACATCCTACAGTAACTAACATCACAACAATACACCATGTAGCTCTTAGAAGACACATGGAACATAGGCATGAGTACATGCATGTTATCCTTCAACTACAGAATGCTACAAGACAAAACCTCAGTAATGCCACACAAACTGCAGCCTGCAATGCGTGCAAAGCAAGTAACTAGGACACTGCTGAGGCATACAAGTCTGTACCTATAACTGCTGTTCTAAAACAGCAACTTTAGTTGAACTTCCACTTTTTAAAATATCTGATTCCCATTTTGTCTCTTTTTCTTTTTTTTTTTTTTTAAATTCTCGTGCTCTTTCCTGTATTTTCCATTTCTTCCCCATGCCCTGACAGGTCTTACTGTCTCCACTGCACACCTTTCCATGCCTTTCACTATGCTACATAATATCTCACTGCATAGTCCGTTTGGACCACTAAGTCCAGATTCACCTGACTTACAGCAAAATTCTCACAAACACTTGCTCTATTCTTAATATTTTTAGGTAGAAAGAGAGAAGATGATGGTAAATTAAGACCATGCTGGCCCATCCTACCAATCATCTTCAATTACATATACCCGTGGCTAAATATAAATACATACCTATTATTTAGTGAATTTAGTGAAGACAATTACACTTCACAACATTAAGTTCAACTGTTTATCAAAACATTTCCAGTACTTTAACATTTTATTTTTGAATTAGACTGTGCCTACATCCAACTTGAAATCTGTTTAGACCATGTAATAGCACACAAAGCCAACATCACTTTAAAGTCAGTTGTTATACAGCAGAACACACATGATGCAAATTTAAAAATTATTGGTCATGCAAATACTAATGGTAACTACACGTAATTGCTGCACAGATTATTTGGGATTCTCTAATATATTGGACTTTTGAAAGAACTTGGCCCAAAAAATACTTTTGAGAACAGCTCTAACATTTTTTCCATCAGGTTTCATTTATCATAAACACTTTCTCACTTGCTAAGAATATTTCTTTCTCAGTCTTTGACAGAGGTAAAGGAATCTGGAGAAAAAAGGAGAGACTAGATGGACTATTGCAAGGACTTTGTTAACAAGTCTTGTGCCGTGAGGTTTAATTAATAGTTAGGTAACTTATAATTTATGAATACTTACTATATTGTTATTACACCACTCATAAATTAATTAAATATTTTTAATTTTACCACATAAGACAGACAAAATCAAAACTGACAGATTATTGCTGTTCCCTATACAAATGCAAGATGGTGAAAAATAGAGTAAATACATACTCATTTTAGAAGCGCTCTTTCCAAGCACTACAATGGGATACTTAGGAAAACAAAACTTCAAGATTCAATTAAACCTTGTTTGATGGCAAAGGCACTGTAAGAATACAAACCGTATCTCAAATCCCCAAATTTGCAACCTCTTCAGTTACTTCAATGCATCGCTCTTTGGGCCAGGCTGTAAAATTGCTTAATGAAAAGAACTGGTCAACAAAACTCAATTTCGACTTAGTTCCAAACAAAATAATGAAGAACTACATGCCCATGCACACATTCTCTGCAACTTTTATGTCTAGGCCCATACCTACACAGTTCTGCTGAAGTGAAGCCAAGACTGAGCTGCTGTCTTGTATTTTTTTCAAGCATCTTATTGCACAGCCACCTTTCCTACTCTTGTTTTTCTCCATAGAGAAAGAAATCAACTACAGTCAACCCAAAAAGAAGAAAACTAAGATCATTAAGCACTTAGAGATGGGGGGGGGAATCCCTTTTTCTTCTTTGGTCTGCAATTCCACGTATCATTTAACTTTAATATAATGGCAAGCTTTATTAAATCTTCAACGTTATTCTTTTTTTAATTCTTAAAACCAATTTTAATTTGTTCCAAAGAATTCATTCCCTCCATGATTAGTAATTGAACATTGTTGAGCTGTTTATAGCCCAGGGATCTGTGTGTCATCTTCTGTGCTCACAATTTAATTTCTTTGCTGTCATTCTATGCCTCTGGTCCTCTGAGCTAAACCTTTCTCCTATGGTCATAGTTCATCCTACATGGAGTTTGGAACTTATTACATTATTAGTCATAGAAGTGTATAAAATTCTGTGAGGAAAAAATTGCTTTTCACTACACAATCCCACAAAACTAAACTAAAATCAAAACAAATAAGGAAACGATTATCTGGTCATTATACACTTGCTATTACAGTAGAAGAAACTGTAACAAAGCCCCAGGCAAGCCTAAGAAAGTACAAAGTGTGCCTGACAAACCTTGTCAGGAAGCTGAGTTAGGTAAGAGAAGCTTGTTGTAGTGAGTCACAGACAATGAAAATATTTCTTGTGATATAGGCGCAAGTTTGCTATTCAAATGGAGTTCCTGGTTTGGAACCAGCAGCTGTGGGACTGCAAATAGCTGGTCTGTAGACAGTGCCAACACAGAAAATAACACCATAGATTTTGCAACAATCCTGCTTGGCCCAAACAGTTCCTATCCACTTTTAACCATGGAGTCCTGTTAGATGTCCCATATCTGTATCTGACTGGATGCTTACCAACCCCTGGCTGCTGGGTGCACATCTGCTTTTTCAGCCAGTGTTCAAAGTTTGGCAGCTATTGTGCCTTCAACACAAACCCCAGAGCACTTCTAGCAACTACTTCTAACTTGAATATCCACTAACAAAACTTTTATGTTTTATTACTTAAAGGGGGAATACTTCTGTAATCAAGGTTCTCTTCCTATGCCCTCTTTACCATTGCTATGGTCTGCATTGATTCACTTTTTAGTCACTTATTAGCAAATTAGTCACATCAAGTGTGATAAAATATTTCTTGCCAAAGAGACGGAACATCAGATTTCCTTACTAATAATACTAATTCATTCCCAAATCCTTCTGGAAAGAGCTGACAACAGTTAAGTATTCTGAAAAAAAAGAAATCAGTAGTGGATCACAAACATCTCTGCTATTTCTTCAAAAAAAAAGTGACATAAGAATACTCTTTTTTTCCTTCAAGTATTTATACGGGAAAAATCATTAAATACATATTTTGGAACGAGCAGTTGACAAGTAGAATGGCAAATTTCAAGTGAAGAAAATCACATACATGCTCTTCTAAATCCAGAAGTTTCCAGAACTTAATTTCCCTGCACTGTCTCTGCTGAATACCAATAGTGTTTGCTGCATGGATTTTCATCCTCTTACTTATTTTTTAATCATTCAATTAAAGAAGTAATGTACCTTCTTGGTTAATAAGAGAGTACTTATTTGAACCAGCAAAAAGGGATTTATCAGAAACTGTTCTACATTCAGCAAATTTATCTAAATCTCATTAATTCACTGAGAGGTTGGTATGCAAGGAATAGTAAATATTTTTTAAAGAGATTATTGTTCTCAATTGCTTAAATAGGCACATTTAGTTTTTAAAGCAGTTATGTTTTGTCTTCAAATAAAAGTAAAGTAATAAAAAGATCTAGTTTCCTATACCTGATTAATTTTTTAAATATTCAAAAGAGCCAGTTAATATACTTGTGAAACTAAAGCATACACATGTTTATAAACTTACAGTTCAAGCAATCAATTACTAGGTCAGTAATCACATGAATGAGCAGCTGCTAAATTAATCATATTTCCACATGAAAATATTGCTCAAGAAAATATTTTAAAGGCTGCTCTTAATACAGCAGGTCTCCATGTTTCAGTAATTTAATTTTACCTGTTAGAACCATGCAAGTTGCCAAGGATTAAGTTCTTTCCTTCAGCATAAAATGAAATGTATTTTACTGAATGCCCGAAGCCTTTTTATATTTATGTTATTGAGAGGAGTTAATGCTCAGTAGTCAGTGGTATACACCACCACATATGAGAGTTAAAAGTGAGTTCTGAGAAGGTGCACAGTCCATGAATTTGGATAAGAAAATGCAGAATATCTGAAAAAAGTTACATTCTTTTGAGAAGCAAATGTTTTCAGTATTAGAAATGTATTCCTCCAGATGATCAAGTGACCTCTTAGCCTTCTGCTGTAGCACAGGAGACAGCCTTCCTGCTCTCACTTACCATGCCCAGCATTGGAAGAATCTCCATGAAAAAGGTACTTAGAGACATTGAAGTTGCTCAACTTTGTGTATTACTCTACAGGAAAGCAAGGTATCACCCAGGTATCTCCCAGGTATCACCCTTCCCAGGTTTCAAATAATTGAAAAACCACATCCTCCCAAAGCATTTACCTTCCCAGTAGTTTTTAAAAAGAAACTGCAAATGGGTGGCAGAGAGTCTTAATTTTGTGTACAAGGACTGCATGCCAGTAGATATGGATTACACAAAAGTAAATACAGATCCTTAAGATTTCAACACTAAATAAAACTTGCTGCTCCCCATAGCCAAGTTCCTATTAAAACATTTTTTCCACCCAATTAGATTTATTTTTTCATCTTGTTTTCTATTCTAATTCAGGGATTTTGTTGATGTAAACAGGAGCCATAGTTTGACTGCACTGCCCATACATTATTCAACCATAAAATAAACTTGAGTCTCTCCCTGATGCCTTGTCTTTACTGATCTTCCCTTTCTGTCTACGTGCTACTGGTTTGGGAAATGGATTCTTCAGTATTTGCAGGGTTTTTTAAGCAAGTGAAAGATCTTTTGCTCAAAATATAAATTGTCAGTGACCAAGAGACAAAGCAAATTATATTTACAAATGCTTTTTATTTACCCCTCCCCATAGTAATTACATCATGTTTCCTGGGTGACATTTCCCATTTTACAAACCCAGTATTACTTTACCTGTACAGTCCTGTTACTGCTCAGGCAGTAACCAGCAAGAGAAAGTCAGACAAAACCACTAGTAAATTGAAAGTAATTAGTTAAAAAGACATATTTTCCACTGGGAACATTGCAAGTATCTGTAAGTCAGGTCTGATACGGGAGCACCTGGTAGTACATAGCTCAGAAGGAGAATGAGCATTCTGGGCCCACTCCTTCCCACAGGAGGCCTCTGAGAAAAAGACTGAACTGAGTGACCACATGGTTGAAGTCTGATTGATCCACCCCAGAATTAAGACAAGAGATCATGATAATAAAAACTTTTGGTGGTGTACAGTATGATGTTGAACTTTAAGTGGGAGAGTATCCAGTATGAAGTCACCAATGCAGATCTTGCTTTGTCTACCTAGGTCTTGAAAATCATTCCTGGAAAGGGGTTTTATAGCCTTTCAGCAAACGGCTTTCATGCTGTCCTACTCCATCCTTCAGAGGGAATTTTCTTCTCTACCCATACATCAAATAACTCAAGCTACATTTTGCACCCTTGTTATAATATCTAGTAGTACTAAGGTGATTTTGACTCCATTAGCTTTGTAATTGCCCCTTAAATACTTGAAGGCAGCTACTCTATCACCCTTTTGCTTCACCAGTGTACCAAAGTATAAAAGCAACACAACCAATATTTTTCAGGAATCTGAATTTAGACCCTTTAGAACCCTAAGTCCACATCAGCCCTTCACAGAACCTTGGAACATGCAAGTTGTTTAAAAAGGTCTGGAAACTTTTATACCAAGTCTAGTAGCCAGAGTTACCAAAAAAAAGGAAGGTATGTGTCTCTCACAGCAAGGCTGCACAGTCTTGGAACAGATTCACTCCAGAGTCATTTGAAAGCATGAGGGCAAACAGCAGAGTAACTGGAGGCTTTAAGTGAACCATGACAGCAGATGGCTTTAATTACTGGACAGTTGAACAAATGACAACAATTTTCTCTAACCACAGAGGCTCTGTCTCCTTGGTGATCACCTTCTCCACCCTGCAGATGCTTTTGCTGATTTCCAACACCTTGCAAAGAGTCTCCCCTGAGATCCTCTGCTAAGATGCAGCACTTCACTGCTCCTAGAATAAGTTTGTACCTAATAGAAAGTCCAAAGCCTTCAGGCAACCTTTTCCAGCGGAGTCACCAGGAGATTCTCACAAGTAAAAAGAAGTAAGTAAATAAATAACATCATTGAAATAAACAGGCTTAATGTTAAAAAATCCTAACAATAAACTTTGTAGAAAAGCTCACGTAAGACCATAAAAGGCCACAGTTTAACTGGTAGGTGTAGCAGATGTACCTAAAGCAGAGCTACAATTTCTCTTTTTGGGAGGAAGAGGAGACTTCTGTCAAGGCATAAACATACTTCAGAGTATGGCATATACTGCTGGCACATACTTCAGAGTCTTTGCCACAAAGTGAGGTAAAATTAATTACTGTAATGTAATTAACCCCCTATAAACTCGGGGCCAAGTGATGATTTTTGCACAATACACTTTTTAATTAGAGATAAAAATTCCAAATATGAGCTGAATTTATGTAATTCAAATTAATATGGGTTCAACCATGTAACATGAACAAGCAAGCTTGAGAAAAGTATTTTTCTTAAGTTTTATTTGACATTCTCTTTTTCCTGTGAAGGTTGTTTACATGGCAAAGAACAGTTTGTAGCTAAGTCTAGAAACACCAGATAAAACTGGAATCTGAACCGCACTGATACTTGTTATTCTAGGGCATTTTGTTGCTCCTAGTTGGAGAGATGTGATCCTATAGTCATCTCTTCTATAGTAAGAAACTTTCAGAAGGAACAGAGAGTAAAGGTAAGATGGCAATTAGTTCCACTTGTTCTCATCTTCTGCACCTCCACCAGTCAATTCCTCTCCATAGAATTAGAAGTGATTTATTAGATTAGTATTATTTCACATCCTTCTTGCTTTAAATTATACAAATAGAGCTGAAACTCACAAGGAGAAATAAGATTGAGATATTCTACTGAACTAATCCAAATTTATTTGTCATGAACAAAATAGATTATGAGTTGACATAATCACAGTAACATTATTTTAAATATATAATTAGAAGTATAGAAAAGATTATTTTCGTTCTTTTGTACTAGTGTATTTCTACTGACTATTGAAATGCAGAAATAAATTTTTGGGTAACTAATATGATAAGTTGTGATATATCTGAGAAAAAATAGAGAGACATGAAATTACATTTATTGGAAAACATAAATAGAATAAATCCTCAAACATATTCCTCATTTAAATTCACTGCCTGAATCTTGTTGCCAAATAGAACAATATTCATGTGATAAATGAGATTTTAGAGCGTCATGAGGGGCACTTGCATATTTACATCTGCAACATTTACCTGCATAGGCAAAAAGATTGCCATAGAGGAGTTGTGCTGCCCCTTCCCTCTAGGAAGAACTATTTCAAGGGGGATTCTAGCATTTTATAGTTTACAACGAAGTTTTACTACAAAGCCTACATAGATCAACAACACCAATTACTGCATTAATCATGGCAATTAACTGATGTAGTTATTCAGTCAAAACCTCTCCGACCAAACATCATTTTTCCTTAAGATTGCAAAAAATGCACAACAAGCATGTCTTGGGTACTTGAATTTAGCTACTTTAGATTCTTAAATGCATTCAGCCATCTGTGGAGTTCAGAATATGAGTTCCTTATATCGAGTTAAGGACATACGTGATTCCAATACTACTATTTTGTGAACAGTGTAATTCTCCTGTGATTTCTATTCCATTATATGTTTTGTGAAAGCAGAGAAATAACTCAAGCCCAAGACATGTTATTGCTCCTCCAGAAAACTGAGGCAATCCTAGGACCAAAGCACTCTAGCACAGATGCACAACCCCCTATCAGGAGGAAGTGCATTGTTCTAAAGTCTAACCAAGACAAAAGCACAAGTTTTTCCCCTGTTGCTGGTGAAGATTAAGATTGGAGCAAAATAAAGCACACAAGTATTTTCTCGTTGAACCCTATAAACGTAATCCTATAAACATCTTGGAAAATTAAACTATTCCAGAGAGAAAGGCTAGTGTCAAGTAGCCAGCAGCAGTGTCAGGATGGGATAGAACTTTTTACTAATTTTTTTCTTCTGAAAAAAAATGCACCAGCATTTCAAAGTCACTTCTAAGATTTCTTGCTATTAAACTGGGAATTTTCATATGATGACAAACACATCCACCCTCATGTATCAACAAAATCTGCTTAATACAGACATAGACCTTTAAGTCTGCAAATATTTTCAATAAACAATATGTCTAAAGATAAATTCAGAACCTAATGGGAAAATAAATATAATTTTAACAGTATAATCAGATTTTTCATTTGGATACAAAGGTTGTCAGAAGCCAATAATGTGAATTTGTATTGCTCTCACATACCCTCTAATATCACACCTCTTTTGTTCGGGAACACAAACAGTGTAACAATGGGAAAATTCTATTTATACTATACTAATTGTATTGTATGGCGAGGCTTCGCAAGCCAAGATTTAGGAAGGGCTCTGCCCTCGAGAGCGTGTCCTTCGAGCCTCCGCAGTGGATTTTTTAGGTGAGGCACAGTGTGTGCAGAACTGGCCCCACCCTTTAACTCCTGAGGTTCATCTGCCACGGCTGAGCGAGCTTGGATGGTGACAGTGAAGTCCTCAGGGCTAGAACCTACAGCCCCTGGTATTCCCAGGAGGTCTCCCATCCAAGTACTAACTGGGGCTGACCCTGCTTAGCTTCCGAGATCTGACAGGATAGGGTGCCAAAGAGGCATTGAACTGCCTGCTATACTAACTAGATTTGTTATATTCATAGGGATATCATACGAACCATAAACCAGGTTAAATATAAATACTGCAGTACTGATATCTCTAGAGAGCATAAAGAGCAAAAGCTGTCAGGGACCTCACCGTTATTCCCACAGCAAGTTAACAGACACAATGGGATAAAACCCAAATGAATTTAATGTAGCCATGATCATCATCCATCACTGACACCAATGGCAGGGAACAGCTCAGGTCCAGCCTGATGATCTACTTTACCCCTCAGAAGACGAGGTAAATATACCTGTTGAACATTGGGAACACCCTCTCTTCTATTGGACGTCAACCCCGTGTGCTGGATGACTAATGGAGAAAGCAGCATGGCCCACACCAAAACCAAGCCCAAGAGTCATCAAGAAACCCTGGAGAGCAGAGAGCTGACCTATCTGACCAAAAGCATCCCCTGGGCTATCTCTCCTTCCTGCACCAGATGTTGTCAACAGAGCAGAGAAGTAACACACTGGCAGAAACCACATGACACTCAAGCACTTTCTTTAGCAGTTGTTTGTAACAACTTCCAGTATTGATTCAATTTTCCCTTACCACAGTAATAGTTTGTTTTCTGTTTGTCAAGCCATGTCTTTTCTACCATATCATGCAACTCCTGAGGAAGAGAATCTTAAATATAAGGCTAGTTAGGTGTTTTTTATATCCTAATAAAGGAAATCAAACAATTTATAACTGAAGATAAGAGGAAAAGATGAAGTCTAATGCACATTTGCATGTTCTGCTTCCAGTTCATCAAGTGCATTCACAAAAATGTACTGATATGTAGCACAGAGAGGGACACAAACAGATGTCAATAATTGTGTACTCTGACATGAAAACACATAACACAGAAAACATCAACTGAAGATTTATAAATACCTCCTATCAAATCTGACTCAACCTTCATATAAGTGGTGATTTCCCAGCTCTTTTCAGGGTCTCTCTGCCTTTGAGGGAGTCAACAGCTCCTCCCAATTTTGTGTCATCTGCAAACTTGCTTAGTATCCCTTCCAGTCCCACATCCAAGTCATTTATGAAGATGTTTAAGAGCACAGAGCCTGAGATGGAGCCCTGTGGGACCCCACTAGTGACAGGTCACCAGCCTGATGTCACCCCATTCACTATTACCCTCTGTGCTTGACCCGTGAGCCAATTGCTCATCCACCACATGATGTGTTTATCCAGCTGTGTGCTGAACACTTAGACCAGAAGGATCCTGTGAGAGACAGCATTGAAAGCTTTACTGAAATCCAGAAAGATGACATCAACTGGCTTCCCTTGATCAACTAGATGTCCTAAAAGGAAATCATAAAAGATGTCACAAAAGGAAATCAGGCTTGATACGCAGGACTTTCCCCTCATGAAGCTGTTCTGGCTGTGCCCAATGACGATGCCATCCATAGGTGTGTTTCAGTTATCTTTTTTTGAATAATATTCTTCATAATTTTATCAGTCACTGAAGTGAGACTGACAGGCCTGTGCTTTTCAGAATTATACTTCTTGCTCTTGAAAATTTGGACCAGCTTCCAATCACAATTGGCCAACTTCCAGTCAACTGGTACCTCTCTAGATTCCCAAGACCATTCAAAAACCATTGAGAGAGGCCTCATGATGACATCAGCCAGCTCTTTGAGTAATCTTGGATGAATCCCATCTATTACCTTTTGGGTGGAAATTGCTCAATGTTTTAATCTGTCCAGAGGAAAGCTGTTTATAAAATATAGCAAGTGTTAAAAGAGCTTCACTTTTATTTCCAGGGTACTTCAATTTGTTTTCTTACTTTCATAAGCAAATTTGAGTACTAAAACATTTGAGATAAACACTGAAATGTCATCTTTTGAAAAACTGCCACATCTCTCCTTGAAAACTATCTAGGGTTTTCTAAAGCAGACCTTACAACTAAATGCATCGATGCATATGTTTCAAAAGGATGTTTGAGGCAAGAGAAGATTTTATGAAGATGCTTAGATACACTGAACTCACCTTGGAATTAGTTCAGTGTTTGCCTCAAGCTCCTCACAGTTATAAAGACACAAATTAGATGATGCTAAGTATCAAAATGTAGCACCAACATGCACTGGGTAAAACATCTTACTGATCTCAGGGTTTGTAATGTAGGAACATTAGTTTCTGATGGTGTATGTCAGCTTCAGCAATAGTACAGAGACATAAGATAAAGTCAGACAAACCTTCGTAAGAAGGAAGGAGCACTTAACTGAGTTAAAAACCCACAATGTTTCTGAGAAACCAACTCGAAATGGTGTTGCCATTCAGCTAAAAAAAATTCAGTCTTCATTTGAGAAATTTCACTGTGTTTTCAGTCATTTTAGCAATAAAGAAGCCTAGCTCAGAAAATTCAGATGTTCATCTAAAATTTTATCACCTCCAAAATAGCCAGAAACAATGCTAATACACTATATAAGTGTGATAACCTGACTTAGTATGAGACCATCTACACTATAATTCATAATCTGAAAGTTAATGAAATATTCTAGAAGAAGATGAACGAAAATTTAAGATGAGATAATATATAGAGATCACTGTCTACTGAAAATGCTGCAATTGAGATCACTCGATAGAGCGTCATTGCTTTTACAATAATTTATTGTTAACTGTGTCTATGTATTCCCATTATCTTTTAAAATACAAGGTATAAGTTACAAGATTTTGGTAAGAAATCATCTTTCCCACTAGTGACAGAAAATTAATTTTAAATTCCTCTTTCAGTACACAAGATATCACAGTATTATTTTTTATGAATTCGCTTTGCTTGCCAAATGCAACTCTCAAGAATTTAGGACTACTTCTCTATATTAAAACCTACCCAATCATGTTCACTACTTCAAACATGACTGATAAAACATCACTGAATTTTTCTGAACCCATTCTCTGATAAAAAAATATGGTTTGGCATTATTCTCATCCATGCTCCTCCATCTACTGGCTGCAAAGGCCAAGTGAAGCCCGAGAGTGCTGTCTTCATAATTTTACTTAGTAAATGTAATAGAAAAATATTCAGCAACTATTTCTACAGAGATATAGTTTTCCCCACCTCACATTTTCTATATCTTCGTTTGCTCATCTAAGAGATATTACAGGGTAAAAGAACCACATATCAACTTGAATTCCATGGCATAGTGCCGCAAGAGATCATGTAATGTGTTGCAGGGCACTTTACATATGCCCTTTCATCCCATTAAATGATCTCTGTTAGTTGTGCTTCTAATGCTTGTAAGTAATCTCTGTTTCTACACAGAAAATGGTAAGGGGAAAAAAAGGACATTGAAAGTACTTTTCACCTTTCAGGTTCTATAAAGCATTGACATAGAAGACAGTACCCTTGTACCTCTTCTTTCTTCCCTTCAAGAAAATACAGAAAAACACATTTCTTCAAAAGGCACCAAAAATGTCAGAAAGGAAAAGGCTTTTTGGCTTTTATTTTTTTTCCTTTTTATTGTCTTTTAGTAAGCTTTAGCTCTAAGGTACTTTTATAGTTGTATTTGTAACTTCTCTGTAAAAAAAAATGCTCCAAGGTGGCATGTGCAGGCCACAGACAGCCTTCGCTGAAATAACTATGAGATAGTAGGGTTCACGAGGGGAGGGAAGAAAGCAAAAACAGGCTGCTAACACTGGGCTTCAGGCAAGATTTTGGCCTGTTCAAGAATCAGCTTGAAATAATTCCATAGGATACAGTCCTGGCAAGGGAAGTCCAGGAAAGCTGATTGATTTTTCAAGGCTTACCTCCTCCAGCCTCAGAAATAGCTGACCTTGACAAGCAAGAAGTCAAAGGTGGCAAGATGCCTGCATGGCTAAATAAGGTGCTCCTGACTGGACTGAGACAGAAAAAGGAAGTATCCAGCAGGTAGAAATGGGTGATCTAGAGGGAACAGAAAGATACTGTCCAACGGTGCAGAGATTGAGTTAGGAAAGACAAAGCCCATTTGAAGCCAAATCTGGTGAGAGGTGTGAAGACCAGGAACAAGGGCTTCTACAGGGCATCTGATATGAAGAGATGCTGGGAGATCTGGGACTGCTCAGCCCAGAAAGAAGACTCACAGGAACCTTCTCAGCATATAATAATACTGATGGGGGCAGTAAGGAAGACTGACTCAGACAGATCCAGAACAGACAAGAGGCAACAAGCACAAGTTAAAATCCTGAAACACCACCAGCAAAAGGAAGATTAGACAGGAACATTGACTAGATAATTGTACTGTGAGGTGGACTGAAAAACTGCTACTGAGCTCAAAGAGTAATTATGAGTAAGTGGCATGATGTCCAGCTGTAGGCCAGTCCAGGAGGCAGATACTGGGACCACTACTGTTTAAGATTATAATTTGTGACCTGGTAACTGGATAGAAAAAACCCTCAGCAAGTTTGCAGACTACACAAAACAAGCAGGAAGGATGATACACAAGATGTTTGGGTTTCATACAGATGAAACTTGAGAAGCTGGAGAAATAGGTCAACAAGAGTTTCATGAAGTCCAAAGGTAAGTGCTCAGTTCTGGGAAGGAATAAAACTCATACCCTAGTGCAGGCTTGGGACAGTTGCTGCTGGAAGGCAGCTTTACAGAAAAAATCTGGGGCTCCTAGTGGACACCATGGTAAGCATGATCAAGGATCATGAGCCAGCAATATTGCCACTGTGATAAAGAAGGCTGGCAGAAGACTGGGCTGGATGAGGAAGATTGTCCCTCCCCTCAGCACTGGTGAAGCATCTGGAATGCCAGTGCTCCCCATGCAAGTGTAACATGGAAATATTGGAGCGAGTGCAGGTAACTGCACAAGGAGATAGAGAGAGCTGGAACTGTCCAGCCCAGTGAAGAGGAAGCTCTGGGGATATCTGCTCAATGTATAGAGATACCTGAGGGAGACAGTAAAGAAGATGGGCCCAGCGAGATCCAGAACAAGCAAGTGTCAATGAGCACAAACTGAGACACAGAAACTGCATTTAAACATCAAACAAATTATTTTATTGACAGGGTGGTTGAACACTAGAACAGATTGCCTGGGGAGGCTGTGTAGTCTCCACCCTGGGAGATCCTTGAAACTCAACCAGGTACGGCCCTGAACAACACAGTGTAATTGATCCTTTTCTGAGCAGAGGGGTTTGACTGGATATCTCTAGAGATCCCCTTCCAAACTGAAAAGTTCTGTGATCCTTTTCATTATGTAGGTGTTTACTCTGTCTATTCCCACTTAATTTTGCTTAAGCCAAAAGCAGTAATTTCTTTGAATCTGGAAGCATGATTTTTCCTATAGTACCTACAGTATTTCAAGGTGGGACACATACTTCCTATACTTGACATGAATATTTAATTAATCTTTTATATAAATTATTCATTTAATTTTTTGGGGGGGGCTTTTCAATCTAAACCTTTCTGAAAAAGTTATGATGACAGAAAAGAACTCTACAGTTACTGCTTTTGAAATCCTCTGTTATATTGACCTTAAAAGATGCTGGAGTGTTATATCTGCAGGGAGAGTTTGCTCTTTTGCATATAAGCATTTTTAAATATAAATCCGTAGGAAAAAAAATTAAGACATAGACCTATAAACCAATGAAGTGAATAAATGTCCAGTTTATAAATTTCTTATCAGCACCTACTATTCAATCCCTTGTTGTTTACAGCGATCAAATTTTTCTCATGTTGAACAATTTACCGTTAGTGACCCATAATTCCAGATGCAGAGAAAAAGCCCACAGAAAACCGTTCCTCAAACAATTATTACAAATCTAGTTGCTATTCAAGAACATATGTGTTCTAACCATGCAATCAAATAACAGCAAATATGTTTAAAGTGACAAAAAACCAGTAAGCTACACAGCACCTGTCATCTTAATGGACAAGGCTCTAGTGTCAACCTGCGATGACAGGCTGGAATGATCTGAGCGAGATATGTGCTAAAAGGGATGACAAATTCTTAAAAAAGGCCTATGGCTTTTCCCAAATCATATTCATTCTAACAAATGAGGCAGGGCTGGGACATGGACAAGCTATCCAGCTATTTAAAGGTTAGCTTACACCTTGGTACAGTTTGGCCTGTGCTAACTAGCATTCCCCTGCTAATGCCCCAGAACAGGTCAGGAGACAGTGGGTGACCAAAGACTCTGTTGAATAGGTAGTACATGTAGGGCAGAAAATGGACCAGCCACTTTCAGGTGAGCTGTCACTTGTCCTTGGTTAGTATTCTCACAAAATTCACTTTGCATTCCTTCCTCTTGCTCAATAATTAGCTTCACTTTCACATCATAACCATAAAAAATTCAACCAGACACACAGTTACATCAGCATGAGACAGGAAATTTTGTCATTTTTAATAGAAACTGTTAGTTAAAAGTGCGTACTAACCTTTTAATAAATTGCAGAGTTAATTACCATTTTTACCATTTTTTATGAAGTAACTTATTTAAAAAACAAACAAACAAACCAACCAAAAAACAACTCAAACCACCAGAAAACAATCATCTATGAAACATTAGTAACACTGCCTTTCTGTGGGGAAGTAATGGTAATAAATTGGCATTATAATCTCTAGTATGTCGCACAGCTCAATAAATATTTATGTCATCATTTACATTAAATGTTAACAAACATTATACTTATTTATAAAAAGGCCTTGTTGGAAAACAATTACATCAGAGAATATAAAATCTAATTGCAACATATTATGAAAGTACACCATGCTTAAAGATTAAAAAAATTAACATAATGCTTTTACCAAACAATTCTGAAGTATCAGCACGATAATTAACCCGGAAGAAATATAGCAGGAGACAAAGTTAAAAAGAACAAACAAATGCAACAAACACAGAATGCTGGTCAAAACAGAATCCACTTGCATTTTTAATGTCTCCCTGAGTTTTCTTCAAAACCTCAGTCGCTATTAGTTAATATATGCCAAAT
Organism: Sakesphorus luctuosus; assembly: GCA_013396695.1. Taxonomy (NCBI): domain Eukaryota; kingdom Metazoa; phylum Chordata; class Aves; order Passeriformes; family Thamnophilidae; genus Sakesphorus; species Sakesphorus luctuosus. The sequence continues at coordinate 38,696 of VWZD01009925.1, forward strand.
GTTCCAAAGTCACTAGAGATCTGTACTGCTACACATTTTACATACTCAATTAGCAAATGCATGCTTCAAAAGTTGACTAATAATCATGATAGGAGAATGCATTGGCATATATTTATATTGGCTTCATTTGCACTTAATATTTTATTGAGGAAAACCCCAACCCCTATGTTCCAATTCATTTTAAGAGGAGTTTGTAAGCAAGGATTACTTTTTAGTTCTCAAATAAAGCAGGATGCGCATATTTTGATGAGAAAGGAATTCAGCTTGCCAAATAGCTGTGCAAAAGTTCATCCACAGTGCCTCTTTGCCAATTAAGGCCTAGATACTACCATCCTTTAGTCTGACTCTGGACATTTCCAGGCAGTCCTCACAAAATATTTATTAATATCTCCTAATTAAGTCCATATATTTCTTTTAAGAGTTGTTTAGTTCAAAGGAATAAAAAATTCCACTCCTATACCCTGAACAACACAATGCATAATACAAATTCCTTTATCAGTCTTAGGCTTCCAAAACAGTCTCCTCAAATAATCAAAAAAAAAAACCGAAAGCCCCAAATCAACAGTGAAACTTCCATTCTGAAGGAAAACATAAAAGTCTTCCTTGTATACTTACTAGCTGAGAGAGACAGCACAACATATGGCACAGGCATTATCATTTCAAGATTAAAGGAACAGATGATGCCTGCTGAAAAAGAGTGAATAAAATGAAGCATCCATTAAAACAATATATATTTAATCTTTTTAATTTAATATAATGCCACTCATAATGAGCACCATATGTTTACATATATTAGAAATGTCTGAAACAGTTGCCATTCTAACACATGATAATTCTACAGGACTCCTCCCTTTCCTATTATCAGCTGCCTTGATTATCAGCTCTGAAGAGAATGGCACTTCAAAAAGCTCTGAATATCTTAAATCTGCACTGTGGGTCCAGAAGATAGAAAAGCCTTATTATATTTCCTCAGGGATTATGAAATCCAGAAATATGTTATTTTTGTTCCTAGTACATGCCTAAGAAAATAGTTTGCAAGCGCATTTGCAAGGACTTCTTAGAGGATCCTGCAAATACCTTTAGTCTACCTGATCTTAAAGAAAAGTGTTATCCAAAGAAGTAATTGGACAAGAAACAAGCTACACTCAGCGTTTTTTTATTGTGAGTGGCTCATTAAAGTACCAGAAAAATATATACATCTCAAGACAAAGCATTGCCTGTTAGTGCATTACACCTGTCTTGGGTGGCTGGCCAGGCTGGGCCAAGGGACCTAAAGAATGATCTGTCAAAATCAGAGCTGATCATCTTAGAGCCATACTTTCAAGGCTCTCCTCCTAGTCCATCCTGGTCCCAGCTTAAGTTTTGCTCTGTCATCCATTCTCACTTCACTGCATCACCAGCAAACGCCTTTCCACCGAAAGGCCTGAAAACTCAACCTGCAAGAAAACCAGACCTACAATCTACAGATGAAAAACTTATCCCTTCCATATTCAGATCTTATCTATTCATCTTGCCCAATGATTTTCCTTCTTTAGTTGGAATGAGCAACAGCTGACACCAAATTAGAAGCCCACTCTGTCAGCAGCCCTGTTTCTTCACAGAGATGCCATCAGAGAACTGTGCAGGTGCCCAAGCACCTCTAAGCCTGTCCTGTGAAGAAACAAGAGATTTTAATCTGTGATGAGAAGACCCTCAGGACATGTTACAGAGAATTTCCTCTGCCAAAAAGGATGATGTTTGCCTTCCCAGCTTTCTGACTGTGACGCACCACAGTCCGGAGCACATACTCGGTCTGTTTGGCAAGTAGTAGCTCACTTGCGCCTGTTCCCCAGCAAAGTACTTGGCAAGGTGAAGAGTGCAGTCAGCTCTCATTCAGAGCTGGAGCGACACTGTAGAAGTCTGTGTCCTGTGCATTCCTTATCTGCTCTGCTGCCTGCTGCCTCGAGTGGCTGCAATCCAGAAACTATGACTAGACTAATGAATTAAATGTGCCAGAATGGTTCACTCTCCTTACTGTTAAGCTCTACCTCTCTAGCCCTGTCACAGAGGCCTCACACAAACTGTGGCTCTTGCTAACCTGTGATTCTGACTGAGGAGGCTTTGAGTCAGGACTAGTTCTTTTGGATCAAACAATGCTAGGCTTCATTGTGACAACATCCCAGTATGGACTATCACGGTGCAATGGCCTGGAATATTTATCACTGTAGCAATATGCTGTACCTTTGTACCCAAGCAAGGAGAAAGGTGTGTATGACTTGGCAAGATATCAAGACACTGTCTCTGCATTCATTATTATACTAAAGAAAGCAAAAACCTAAAAGGACATCATCTGAAAGAGTTGCTAACTTACAGTTTTGACCTTAACTGTCAGTCTGTTCGGTGCTTTTTTTATGACACCTTTATTATCAAGCCAGTGTTAAAAATAAAAGTAAACATAAAAAAGGCAGCACTTTTCAAGGCCATATATAAGGCTAGAAAGACGCAGGGCTTTGAAAAGGAGGGTACTCCAGATCCAGGTATAGTGGCATCACTAGCAGAACAACTTCGTGCTCTGGGCCCAGTCCACTGCACTGAGAGCTCTTAAACTGCAGAAAGACAAAATGAGAGCCTCACTCGCTGAGACCCATCCACCTTCAATCTCCTGCATCTACATAACATCCACATTTCAAAAGGCTGAGATTTTCCATGACAGCTCAGGAAATAGGATTTTGTCTTTCCTTTAAAAGGTCACAGGGTTCTGCACTAACTGAGGGTGCTGACTCTCTGCACTTTCTCTTGGCCTGACCTTATTTACACTTGTTTTACCTGTGTTTACTTTCACCTAGCATTCAGGTGATTATTGTCCCACTTATCCAGGTTAACTTGGAATGGCTGTTTCCAGCTGGGATCTAACAAACTTAACTGAGTCAGCCTTGGCAGTGGCCAGTCCCTCAGCACAGTAAGGAGTTCAGGGGACCATTCCCCTGAGAGTCTACCAGCCTGGCTGTAGTCCCATGGGCACTCTGGGCAGTGATAATGTCACAAATACAGACACAGAAATGGTATAATGATCTTGATTTATCTCAATTGCTTCAGAAAACTGGGGAAAAATTCTATAATACTACAAGAAATAATTTATTTGTATTTTAGCCAGAAATAATTAAAAAGTTGTAGTCATTATTACAGAGTATTTTTTACAGACCAAAATCATAGGGTCTAGTAATTTAAAAAAAAAAAAAACTAGCATAAAAGAAAATATACACCCATTGACTTACACAGTGACACATTCTACAGATTAAAACATATCATGAAAAAAACTTTGGCCATACTTTCATCAAAACCCAAGCAGACATGATTCTTCATCCCTTTTAAAACCATCAGTATACCACACCAAAGTGGGAACTCAACAAAAAATTGCATCCATGAAACAGACAAGGCATTTGAGTGTCTACATGAAAACAAGACAGCTCACACTAGTGTTGGAATGCAAGGAATGGGTGACATTAAGTAATTCAATAAACGTGTTTTTCTTGACATTTTGTATTTCATATCTTTTCAGTTTTGAAATCAACTCAGAAAAATATTTTGTGCCTAAATCTGCTATATATAGAAAAGAACTCACTGAGCTGCAGTGACAGCAAAGCCCACTTAAAGCTCTGCAGGATAAGGTATTACTGCAGACTTGCTCAAAAAGCAAACTCTGCTGAGTGTCTTCATAAAGATCAGAAAAGAGTTAAAACTGTACATGCCAGTCAAGTAAGATTTCTTTCATTTTTATGACTGCTCTGTTGGAATACATCCCATGGAATCATTTTGAATTCATAGCTATGGAGAGTAACGTAAGTGCTTAACTGAGAAAATACTTCCAGAGTCCATATTTTCAGAATTCAAGGCTTTGAATGTAAGTCCTTTAAAAACAAGTATTTGTTACTCTAGCCAAAAATAGTGCCTTGGAATGAGTAGAAGTCAATATTTGGGTTCTCAGTGAAACAGGAGAGATGCTTGAGGTAGTTTGGCTCTGAGAAGCAGCATCATATTAGAGAGACTCGAAAATGGCTGGAGTACTACATGTCTCAGTGAGGATAATTGGTTAAAGGCCACTAATGCATCTGTATTGCTTGGGGGGGCTAAAATCCATTAAAAATTCTTCAGAAGTGGCATCCAGACTGCCTTTGCTGAGCTACATCAAGATGCTGGAAATTGTTGTTGTTTTAACATTTACAAATAAATGTTACCCCTAAAGCCTTGTCATTTTCAACCTTCAAGATTTCTTTTCCTACCTTTAATTACACCGAGACTTTTGTTCCCAAAAGAAACAGAAGAAAGCCATCTGTAGGATATTGAACACACAGTTCTGAATTGGTTGAAATAAGAATCTGAACCTTAAATACATGGATGTGCAAAATATGCTTTCACAGATTAAGACTAAAAATTATTTAGATAAAACATTTTTTGTACACATCTTTCTACTTAACAACTGATAGTTCTATCTCTCCCCAGTCATTTATCTTATCTGCTTTTTCCTATCATTTTTCTTTCTTTCCACCATGCTCATATTTTTATCACAAATCCAGATGAAAATTCAAATAACTTCTTTCCTCAAAATCAGTGATAACAATCTTATCTACAGAATTATTGGCTTCTTACTTACTGACAAGATTTTCTCTACTCTTCTTCTGGCTGTAGATTAACTATGAGTTTATAATCACTTGGTAGTGAAGTGATTTTTAATCATTTGTTCAAGAAAACAAATTCAAACTAAAGAAAATCTTTTCACTTAGTGAAGTTGGTTCAAATCAGGTGTACCCAAACATAGTCAAGCTACTTAATTAGGACTAGTCTATCACACAATATTCTAGATGGAAAGAAACATGTCCTGAAGTCACTAATTTCTTTATTGTGTCTACTCCCAACCATGTAATACAAAACTGTGCACATCTTGTACTTGTTTAGAACTGTCATGGTCAATAAGGGTTTCATCCAGTCATCACAAAATGATACATCTGACAGAGTCATCCTCTTTGTTTTCAATTTTGAGAATTTTTGGAGAATTCTAGGGAATTAGCAGTATTCACCACTCTATTGATTTAGTGTCAGATATAATTTGACACTTTTGCATATTTAAGTTCACATTTAGAATTGCTTTTAAAATGCATATCACTCTTCGCATGTATGTTCTTCGACACGCTTTATATATACAAAGAAGGGTTCTGTGCAATGCAAGAGAAGAAAAATTACATTTAGAAATCCTAGAAAATTAATAGACTGATTTTCTTTACTCTCTGCAGATTTGACTATTTTCTGAAGAGAAATGCAAATAAAAATAAAATTTATATCTCAAATAAGGCATTTTTTATTAGGATGTCTTGAAAAGGCTGGACACAGACTTGAGTCCTGAGTTTAGGCATACAATGAAATTTTCACCTGAGATAAAAGTGGTGGGAGAAAATAGCAAACAGACTGTCTTAGTGAGAATATATTTTACATTGCACTCTAATTACTTTGGGCAGCATTATTCAGTAACTGACACAAAAATTTCAAAATTTCAGTGATCTCATTCTTTTAAAGTCATGCTGAAATTACATTTGAAACACTGACAGATGATCCTTAGAGACTTGGATTAAAGTTCCAAGAACTGATCAAGAACGTATTTTCCTTGTGGTCATGTTCAGTGTCACTTTGAGGCTGCTCTCTCAGCTGCTTCAATACTTCATACATTCACAACTGTCCCATATGACACTGAAAATTAAAACGCAACATACAGGTTTACCCATCTCGATTGCAACCCTTTTAACACACAGATTTTTCTGTGATGAAAGGGAAAAAAAGTGTTTTACTTATTCTGTTGGTGTAATGGTTTGACCCATGGCTTCCTCAGTAACCAGTGTATCTAAGGAAGTTACAAGTATTCCACATAGGTTTTCCACGTAGGAGGGGAGGAGTTTCTCTTCCTTTCCTTGGCTGGGAGCTGTGGGGAGAGCTTGCAGTCTGATCCCTCCTGTTGTTGCTGTTCTCCTGCCCAGGGCGAGATTGTTTCATGCTTGTTCCCCTTCCTTTGAGGGTTCTAATTGTGTTTGTCTGCTTCATTTGGTTTTTTTTAGTTTGGTTTTGTTTCCTCTTAATTTTCTGCTTAACCAGCCCCCTCTTCCCTTATCCTTTTTCCCCTGGCGGTGGGATCCCACATACTGTGTATATAGTGTGGTTGTGCATGTTAGAAAATATAATTCCTTTTTATTCAGTTTGGTTTCTTTTGAGTTCGTTTCTTTGCAGTTTTTTTTCCTTGTTGGGAAGGCTCTGGGAGGAGGGAGGAAGGCAGTCCAGGGTTGGTAAAAATATTAGGCCAAACCTGTGACAGTTGGTTTTTTTCCTTTAAAAAAAAACAAAACAAAAAAACAAACCTCTGTATATCTGAAACTGAACATATATAGAATAAGCTGTATGAGCAAGGTTAGTGGAATTTCACCCTAACCTGTATTTCAACCTTCTGATTGTTCAGGCTGCAGGCCTACAAGTAGGTACACAGTTAGGTATGCTCTTTCTGACACCACTTGCCTTTGTGATTAGCTGCCCTTTAAAAATAACGGAGCCTTGCTCATTGATATTTTTGGAAGGTTCCTTACCTGTTTTAAGTTGTGAAATAAAATATAAAAACCCACCATCCTATCAAACACTTTCCATTAGCTTTCCTATTGAAGGATAAGATTTTATACAAGGTCCCATGGATAGGAAAAATATTTCAAAACATCCAAAAATAGCATGCAAGTTTTGTCTTTTTCTCTTTCATATAACCCAAAATAATGATATGATTATTGCAGCCCTCTTTCCTTTTGAGGTTCTTGGCACTCAAATTCTTTTCCTCAGTCATGTTGGGAACACTCCATTTAAAGGTTTTTATTTTCCTTTCATCCTGACTTCTAAGTAATGTTAAAGTTTTCCAAAATTATTTTTAATTGGAAAAGTATAAACATTTTGTCCTTATTCTTTACAGTTCTGTTTTTTATTTCCACAAACTTAGCCACTTAGACACTTTTGTGCAGACTCTCTCTGGTCTGCTTTGCCAGAGCAGTAGCAACAAGACCCTGTTTGTGTCCAACAACACAAAATAGCCTCAATATGTCTTCCAATCTGATTCATAAGAAGGTCTTCCTGAGCAAAGTGTTCTTTTCTGTTGCTGACCAAGAGTATTTGACTAGTGTCACATTCCTGAATTCACTTGGTGGTCATTAAACTAAGCATGAGACCCTGAACTAATCTGTCATCACCACAAGGATTTAAAAAGAGCATTGCCATCAGGCTGAGTGATTCTAATGATACACGGAAGAGAAACCATCATTTTGTTTAGAAGAAAAAGACAAAAAGCATGTAGCAGCATGACAAGCCATACCTTAGCCCTCTACTTAAACTACAACTGACTACAGTAACAAGAAGCAGCAAGTAGAGTCGTACATTGCTCTGGCTCTACACTTGATCATACTGGGATATACCATCAAGAGATTTACTGCCAAGGTGGTCAAGTCCTGGAAAATGTTAAGAAGCTGTGGTATGTCCAGCCTTGCAGGTATTCAAGACCTGACTGGACATGACTCTGGCAACATTCTCCAGGTGTGTCTGCTCTAAACACGGGGTTGGACTAGAGAATCACCAGAAGTGCTTTTCCACCCAAGTGGTTCTGTGACTCTAAGAACTGACACGGCCTGCCTGAAAGACCTCACTGGCATGTCTTTTCACTGGCTACAACCATCTTCAGTTGAAATGTCTACTATGAGCTACTGAGACACCTCTTTTTCTACAGTACCTTTAAATCCTTAGACTTTACAGTACCCTTTTCTCCCTTGTCTTGTTAAAATGTTTCATTTACAGACCACTAAGATTAAAAAAAAAAACTACCTCCACAACTGTATTATAAGTAATTTTCCTTTTCATACAAGAATATAAATTCTAATCTGTGAATATATCACTTGGTAGTGAAGATCAGATGGTTATGTGTTTTGCATATAAAGAAATAAGATGTAAAAAATTTAAAAAGTAGCAACAAAACTTAAACAAAAATAGTGCTGAACAAGCAACACAAAAACTCTGTTTTATAATTCAAGTAATAATAAAATTAAATAAACTGCTAGGAATGAACATTCACTATGTATCTGGATGCAGAAAGTCTTTTAATTAGAAGTCATTCTAACTCAACCTTAAGCATGGAGTTTCCAGACATCTGACCTACTTTCATTTTTAGGACAATTTATTTGTGTAATATACATACATTTCAGTAACTCACAGTTTAAATTTCCCAATGCAATGTAGAATAGCTCCAGATTGACTTAAAAATTCAGCAAAAACTGCAGAGTGATGTGAGAATTTCTTAGCTTTAATTATTTAAGATTATATTCTTCAGTCACATACAGGTGATGATCTATCTTACAAAATGTTGAAAAGTCAGTAACATAAGACCTAAAGGCAGAACTGTATTGTAAAATATTTTCTTAGAAAGAATGAAGATGTTGAATTTTGTGTTTGAATTACGGTGGTCACATTTCAAATGAAAATTGGCAAGTTTCTTCCACGTGCATATATTTTCATCATTTAACAAACTAAACACAGACTACATACTTTTTCCCCAACAATGAAGAGATACTGTTTTCCTAGTCACATTTATGACTTGCCAAATTTCAGATATGTTAAACTGGTATTGTAAAATGTAAGGCAAATAAAATTTGAGCACATCAGTTGCTTGATTGCATGTTGAGCATACAGTCCTTTATAATCTTGAAAAAAAATCACAATTAGAGAACTTGATAAAGTCACAAGGGTAATTACATATAACAAATAATGATATATTAATGGTTTTATAGAGGCCTCTGTAGACTTCACAGCAGTATATATGAATGAATTCTTCCTGACAGTAGCTATATAAAGATACATTGAAAGGTTTAATACTTTGCTAGATCTGGCACACAATGTAGCCAAGATTTCTATCTGAAACATCCATGTCTAGTCAGATGGCCAATGTTCATCCCTTTTCACCAAGTCAGGAACCATTTTGAGGACATCTGTACATACCTATCCTTTCTGAAGAGCAAGGGTTATTGGAGTCAACAGGAATATTTTTACTCATGTGACACTGGCTTTAGACCAAATCTACAACATCAAGTGTATTAAGCACCAGCAGTTTCAGATATATAATTCTAATCTTAAACACAATGACTTGTGAAAACAAGAACACTTGCTGCTCCATCTTGTTTTTAACTTTGTAACTTATGTTGCAGTAAGAAAACCACTGGTCAATAGGAAGCACACAAAATATTAAGCATATAGCTCAAGTGAAAAAAAACCCAAACAAATGAAAAAGAAAATGCTAACTTTTGCAATGGTCATTCTTTAAGTTGCCAAGCAGAAATGTAAAACTTTTTTAAGATTTAATCTAAATATACAAAAGCCAGAGTAGAATGTGCACCAATGCTATGTTTTAACTGAATTGAAATTAATTTAAAAGGAGCATTTTCTTTTAAAACAGACTGAATAATAAAATATTTTTACCACATTCATCAAGGAAAAGCATTGTGCATGTTTACATTTTATTTAAAGTATCACTCAGCACATCTAAAATGCCATTCTGAAATCAAATTCAATGATGTTTATGAGCACCTTAGCAAAAATTGGTTTTCTCATAAAACTGTAGTCTTACAAATGGAAGTATTTAAGTTACAGAGTGTTGCTAAACATGCTTTCCCTTTCTTCTATACAAATGAAAGTTTAATAGAACCTACATAAATAAAGCTAAACTCTCCTCTTTAAACACCATTTAAGTGCTTTTAAAGTTCTCCAAGATGAAAGAAAAACAATTCAAAAGTCTGACATGTGTGAAAAAAGATACCCCTCATATTTCTTTTCATTAGAGACATTAGGTTGTTGAAGTTATACATCATTCATACAGAAAAAAACCCAAAAATCCCTCCATGTCTTCTCTTTTTAGCACATAGTTTAGTATTTTCAACAGACTGTTGCCTGAAAAGACTACGGAGAAAAAGAGTCCAGGCCAATTTAGTAGGAGATAAGACAAGGGATCAGAAGCTTTAATGAGCACCCAGGCTCCACCAGGAATATACATCCAGGCACGTGTCCTGAACACTGGTTTCTTGGGTTTTATAATGTTCATCCAATCTCCATTGACCCATCCCTTGGTTCTGCCCCATCCTGCCCCTGGCACACCCCATCAGGAACTGAGTCAAGGGGAGTTTTGGGAGCTCTCTTTCATCATCTTCATCTTCTTCATATCACATCAGGTTCTTTGGAACCCTTCCATCTTCTAGGTCACTCTGCTTATGTTTATGTCTCCTGGTGCAGGCCTTGAGGCTTTTGTTTTTCAGCCATTCTACCTTGAAAAGAAGACTAAACAGCTAATAGAATTTTGAGGGGTTGATATGGGAGGGGGTTGATATGTATAAACATTGAACTACTGAGGTTACTCTTACTAGTACATTAAAATCTACATTCGGTATTTAACTACTTCTAAAATCTATTAAAAAATCAAGAATCAGAAAAACCTCTGAGACATCAGACTTAACACAGAAGCTACCTTAGCTAATTTTAATTCACCATTAAAGAATGAAAAATTGACAACAGCCCTCCCTAAAATGACAAAGGCTTACCTTTCCAAGAAGAGAAAGGAACAAAAATGACAAGAAGTGACAGAATGCAGTTGTTTGTCATGTCATTTTCCTGGACTAGGAAAAAAAATTCTTTTGAGAAAAAGCTTAGCTTTTAAAACCTCGCAAAAAAATTTAAAAGCTTCTTGGTGACATGAATTAAAGTAAGTTTAGAGAGGAAATACTTGTAAAAGAAATGTAGAAGTGCTGATTTCTATACCAAAAATACCATAGGAGATTATTCCTGACATTCATAATATGTTGTAAAGAAGTATTTTGGTGTGCATTAATCATAGAACCATAGAATCATTAAGGCTGGAAAACACCTCCAAGATCATTGAGTCCTGCCTTTGACTGAACACCACCATGTCAAACAAACCATGGCACTAAGTGTCACATCCAGTCATTTCTTGAACACTTCCAGGGATGGTGACTCCACCACTTCCCTGGGCAGCCTGTCCCAATGATTGACAACCCTTCCTGTGTAGAAATTCTTCCTGTTGTCCAGCCTGAACCTCCCCTGGTGTAGCTGCTTGAGGTTTTGTCCTCTTGTCCTATTGCTAGTTGCTTGGGAGAAGAGGCTGATCTCCAACCTGGCTACAGCTTTCTTTCAGATGGTTGCAAAGATCACTAAGATCTTCCCTGAGAATCCTTTGCTCCAGGCTAAACAACCCCAGCTCCCTCAGTTTTCCCCAGAGGACTTACTCTTCAGACCCTTCACGAGCTTCATTGCCCTTCTCTGGACACTCTCCAGCATCTCAATGTCTTTCTTGTAGTGAGGGGCCCAAAACTGAACACAGAACTTGAGATGTGGCCTCATCAGTGCAAAGTACAGAGGGACAATCACTGCCCTGGGCCTGCTGGCCACATTATTGCTGATACAGGCCAGAATGCCATTGGTCTTGTTGTCCACCAGGGCACACTGCGGGCTCATGTTCAGTACCCTCAGGTCCTTTTCCCCTGGGGCAGTTTCCAGTCACTCTTCCCACAGCCTGTAGCACTGCATGGGGTTGTTGTGACCTGAGGGTACGTGGCCTTATTGAACCTCATACAATTGTCCTTGGCCTAGTGATCCAGTGAGTCCAGATCACTCTGCAAAGTCTTTCTACCCTCCAGCAGATCAACACTCCCACCCAACTTGGTGTCATCAGCAAACTGACCAAGAGTCCCCTTGTCCAAATCATCAATAGATGATTCCCCAACACTGGGCCTTGGGGAACCCCAGTGGTGACCCGCTGCCAACTTGATGCAGCACCACTCACCACCACTCTCTGGGTCTGGACATCCTGCCAGTTTTTAACCCAACAAAAAGTAGCTTTTCTTTGTAAGACATTAAATCTCTGTATTTTTTTTTCTCTTTAGTAGCTACTGAGGACCTCTGTCAGTTAGGAATGGAGAATGATTTCATACACTGTACCTTTCCTCTATCTCCACGAGAACTGCTGATGGAAGTTTAGAAGAGCAATGAATTAGGCTATGCATCTTTCTATCAGACTATTTTGTCAAAAGCAAACTGTTACCAAATATCCCAGAGTATTTATTTATGAAAATATTAGTAGCGTGAATATATCCTTCTTTGTACATTTCCCTATTTTATCACTATTAAACAATACAAAAATCCTGTTTATTACAAGCATCTAGAGTATAATTCATAAGCCTCTGAGATGCATATTAACTAAATAACAAGTTGCACTAAGATATTATTGCTCTGTTCTCCCAAAAAGTATTGTGATGTTCTCTTTCAAAAAGTAATTTAAATATAAAAGGAAGTATCTTTAAAGCATTCTTCACTACAGACATTTGATATTTGTTTCTAAATGAAACAGAATGATTTTTTATAAAAATAAAACAGAATATTTTCATAACTATTTCACTTTTGGTCATAATATTGCCTTAAAGGATTGCCAGAAATATAGTACTGAACCATAACACATTAGTCTTTCATTGGATTAGCAGGAAAAGCCTGAGTGACAGACACAATAGTACAACATTACAGAAATTAAAACATTCATATTTTTCATCTTCTTGGAAAAGTAAGACCAATCCTTCAAAAATTAATTTAAATTATTCTATTTTAAGCTTATTAAGACTCGTACTCAGAACAGTCATTTTTCTGTCTATGCAATGTAACAAGCACAGTTCACTGATGAAAAAAATCCTAATTAAAAGGATGAAGAAGATAGAAAAGTCAGTGAGAAAGATACTGTCTTCCTAAACATGTAAAAAGGTACAAATGCAGAACATGTCAGCAATCCCTCAGGTAAGGAATTTCATAATCCCCTTTCACACAACATCTAATTGTTTTAGAGTCTTGAAAGCATTACACACAATGGGCTTATGAGGCAGAGCACTGTTTGCTGGCTGTGTACATACCTAGACAATGAGGGCAAGGAAGTGCATGACTAAAGGCTACCCAGCTGTCAGACATGAGTTTTGTCTGTCTTGCTCCAGAAGCACCTACCACACAAAGCATGAGATGGTACAGATGCAGTTAACTTCAGAGCCATTCCCAAAATTGAAAATGACTGTGGTTTCAGCAAAAGCCCTAACACAGCTCCAAATTAATTTTTTTGTTAAGTTAAAAACTTGTGATGAACAAAACAACTAAATCGCAGTTCTCCAAAAACAGGCTGAGCAAGCTGCAATTGTTCAGCCTGCAGAAGCAAAAGCTCCAGGAAGACGTGACAGCAGCTTCCACTACCTAAAGGGAGCCTACAACAGAAGCTGGAGAGGGACTTTTTACAAGAACATGCAGTGACAGGACAAGGAGGAATGGCTTTAAACTGAAAGAAGGTAGGTTTAGATTAGATATTAGGAAGAAATTCTTCACTATGAGATTGGTGAGGCACTGGAACAGGTTGCTCAGAGAAGCTGTGGCTGCCCTATCCCTGGAAGACTTCAAGGCCAGGCTGGATTGAACTCTGTGCAACCTGGTCTAGTGGAAGATGTCCCTGCCCATGGGAGGGGGGTAAAAATAGATGACTTTTTAGGTTCCTTCCAACAAAACTGTTCTATGGTTCTATAAAGTACCCAGGCTATACCTTCACTGACAAGGCAACACTCTCCCTTTCTTTTGAGTGGAAGGACTCAAGAACCTTGCACAACTATTATCAGATTTGATTTTTAAAGCTGTTTGCAATGACTTTCAGATATGTAAGACTGGTAAGCAGCTGACTGATGTTAACTGCTCAGCGTGAAAAACTGTATGTGTGTTACCCCAAATAATTTGACAGAAACTTTATGCAAGAAATACTGGAATTTTCAGATGTACAAGACACTGATTTCAATGTTTTAATGCTCCTTGTAAAAAAATTAGCTCACTTAATTGCACTTAAATTGCTATTATATAGATTGTGCATCAACTTTTCCCACTGCTCATGCCTTTTAATTAGATATTCATGGCTACTCTATCTCAGTTACATGTTCTAATAAGACAAACAAAATGCTTGAGAGGAGGGCACCAAAGTGAAATAACAGTTATTTCAGAGTTTCAGACAAATAGACTTTTCTGGAGACATCTACATCTTATGTCCATGATGCTTCTTACTGTTGATGCGTAAAAGGAAGACCAAGAAAATGTAGGCTGTTCATACAGTCATGAATAGGACCTCCCTGTGATGGTGGCAATGAACCTCTGCATCTCGCAGAAGCAGCCTCAGACACTTGATGCAGTCAAAGTCTAAAGGTCATTTGTTAAATGACAGGTGAAAAATCTGTAGCTGTACATGGTCAAGGTGAGAGGTATTGGTGAGGAAAGTCTTGATGACATGTGAGGAGTCCTGCAAAGATACAAAAGAACATAGCTGGCCAAGGATGTTTTCAACAAGCAGCTTTAAAAGAGGAATAACTGACAGTGAAATAGAAGCAGTTCACTTCGTATCACCTTAAATCAGCTAAAATTAGGAAAGGAATGAAGTGTCATAATTTGGTCTCAAGGTATTTAAATAGAAAGTATACATAGGGCTTGTATAAATGCTACTTTATCAGATGTTATCATTTTCATCAAAACTATTCTCTTTTCATTGTCATATATCCCCCACCTCCCACAAAGTTCAGTTCCCAAATGACTATGTGAGTATCAACCCATTCTTATTCCACAACATGAATAATAATCTATGGATATATATTTACTCAGTTAAAACAAGATGAATTCAGCTAAGATGTTTATTATGGAAAGAAAATGGCTCCCGGGAAACAAAACTTAAAAACATGCCCTGCGCCTTTCAGAGAGCCTTTAGCATATGCAATTTTCCAGCAACTCACTAGGGATAGAAAACAAACAGAAAAAGGTTCAGGAAGTTCTTGCTTCAGTTGCCTTGCTATTCCCAAGAAATTATTTTTACTTACCAACGTTTACCTCTTTCGGTAGTTGTTACCTAATTGTGTTAGTACAACTTGCAAGTACTCTGAAAAGAACTAAAAAATATGAGCACAAAAAATCTGTTAAGATATTTCTGATTTTGTGTTAACTACCATGTTGTACATACGTTAAGAAGTCTCTCTCCAAAGACACTGAGTCAGCTTTAATTGTTTATGTAGGGTTTTTAGTAACACACTTTGAAGCTAGACAGCAACTCTTTGATCTTTAAAAGCTTAAAATGAGAGACTCAAGTGCATATCCTCAAACCTGCAGTTAATCTGAATTAAGACTCAAAATGAGGGACTGATTCACATTTCAAATGAATCAGGCATTTTAAGATGACAGTGGCTAACTGATTACTGCTCAAAATATGTCATTCTTAAAGAGAAATAAATCCTAAGGAACATTTATCCTATTTTTTGTAACATTCTGATATGAAGACCTCATTCTGTAACACACTCAAAGGGAAGCAATTTCAGTTCTTCCTGGAGTCAATAGACACTGCAAAAGTATTCAACTATTCACATGACAGAAAAACTTAACAGCTTCAGTTTTGCTCTCAGAACACAGCTAAAAGAAGTATTCAAAACTGCACCACTGCATTTCATGTCAATGTAGAAAATTCCACAATAACTGAAGAGTGAAATATATTACTATGAGTTGATCTTTTTCCTTACCTAATGGTAGTTTGATTTTCTCCACATTATTTCCAAAAGGAAAGAGGTTTCTTCACATCTTTCCTCTTCTACTTCCATAATTATGTCACAGCACCACTACCAGCACATACATCCACATCCACCCCCTCCCCCCATTTATAAATTATTAAATCAGTCACATCTAGGTTTGAAAACAGATGAAAAGAACACTAGTACAATAATTTCTATGTTTCAGTAACATCACATAAACCCTTGCTTTTAAAAGGACAACACACTTAGAATAGATGTGATAGTCTAGTTAAAATTATGCGCAATAGGCTCAAAAAAATGACACACAGACACCTGGATTTACAAGGGGACTGCAGCTAAGTCTGAAAACAAACTTAGTACTAGAAATGTGAGTCTAATGGTGTCCTGCTGTGACAACTGTTGAATGTTGAGGACTGCACAAACTCTTATCAGTATAAGAAGGAGACAAGTATATTAGACTTTGCCAGGCAGCTGTAAACTGAGTGTAGGAGCAACACCTCCCACCCCCTGCCTCCACACACATCCCCACAAACCCAGCTGAAACTGCAGAGCTGCTGGCTCTCTCCCACAGTCTGCAACTCTAGCAAAGTCTCTCTTCTCTGTCAAATGAGAAGCCCATATACTGAACAGGAAAATGATAAAAGCATAAATCTGATTTGACTCAATATAGATAGTCTGATTCTATGATACTGTAACAAAAAGTAAACTGGAAGAAGGGAGAGTAGAGGTCTGTGCAAACACCCAGCTTGGAATGCTTTCTCAGTCTTTCATCACCTTTGCTGGAGAAATGTCACAGGACTTCTCTCAGATGCATTTAATACATCTGCACCTATTTAACCATATTTCTTGCTGTGAGAATGTTGCCTGCTTTTACATGCAACATGTGGGACAGTAATCCTGAAATCCTCAACTTAGCGTCAGCACAGAGCCAGCAGTTGACACTTATGTGTGCTACAGATGCCTTACATGCTCAGCACTGGCTATAGTCTTCAGCTTTTAATCATACCGTGACTGCAGAGCCAGGCTAATAGAAAGTGTAGCCTTCAAAAGTGAGATATAAGCCCTTAATTTGTCACTTATTGCAAAAGTCCTGAGGAGTAGCTTCAAGTTTTCCTCTATCATAGCTAGTTTCCTACTTTATTAAAGCCTTATGAACCTGATAAAGATACAAAAATGCTCCGACTGACTGTTCAACCCAGTTCTATTGACCACAGAAGGTTATGAAAAACACTCCGATATATAGCATAAAATAAAGTTGTATTATCAATGACAAGAAACATTATTCATATTTGCATATAACAGATTTCAAAATATTAATTAACTTTAAAATGAGGCCTATATAGATTCTCCACACAGAATAAAATAATAAATTCATTTACTATCCAGTGGGACATTTTTTGGGATTTCCACTGCTAGCTGACAGTCAAACACTGCAATCATATGGAGTAGTTGTGGTCTCAGATTCACGATATGTGTGCTACATCTCTTACAGTGCTAAGGAACATCTGTCAGTCCAGTGCAAATGTGAATGCTCTTTGGATCAGAAGACAGTTTGAAAAGGAAGTTGGAAAAGAACATCAAACCATGTACTGTACTCATTGCTCATCTTGATGTCACTGACATTACCAGTTTCAGAATTAATTTCCTGCTAAAAATGGTAAGATTACACTTTACAGTACTGTCCTCAGTTGTGATGCTAACTTTGGACTCCAATGAGAGCCAAATACTGCCCTGTATTTGCCCTAACCTTTCTCATCCACATTTTCCATCTCACAAGCTATTTCTGATGAACTTGTGAATTTTCAATTCCAAATGTTAATGTCTACAGAACAACTTAAAATTATTAAAATAGATATGCTGTATTAATTGAAGATTCCAATGAACACAAATCTTCATTAAGAAATGAGGAAAAAAAACCCAAAAAACATGTTGCTTTCTCTTGGATTTTGGTCAAACGTCCTCCCGAACACAGGAGATTTGGAATCAAGAATCAGTTCTCCATGGAAACACAGAGATGAAATATTCCTCATTTGAGTCTTTATCTCCAACTACTGTTGTCATTTTATCAGACCCTTTATTGGACAGCACAGACACATTAGAAAGAAAATTCTGACTGTAGTATGATGCTTATTTTGTAATGTACCATTACAGATTTGAAAGAGAATCACGTTCAATTAATTTCATTTGTTCATAGTGACAGAACAAGAGGCAACACTTCAAGCTGCAGTAGGATACATTAGCTTTTCTATCAGAGGAAAAAATTACACTCATCAGATCATTAAACAAACTGCCAAGTGAAGTTACAGACTCATTATCACTTGAAACATGACACCTATCAAAGAAGCCAGAAATAATAAATCTGCCTTGCCAAAATGGTAATGGGTTGTCCATAAATTCCAGAAGAAATGCACTCCAAAACTGAAATGGTTTGATTAGGTTACAAAAATTACTTGTTATTATAGTCTGCATTATTTTGTTTAGTTGGTAATAATAACAGAAAAGTGCTATAGCAACAGTCTCCTGAAAGATTACTCAACTGGCAGTATATTTAATAAGGCTTTTTGTTATAAACTTTCACTTCTCTTCTTACTATTTTGAAATTCAGAACTTTATAGAACATAATGCACTTTGGGGCAGAATATAAAATCCCTACAGTTGTATTTTTTTCACATATTTTGTATCAACATAAACAATATCAATGCCACCTGCTTGTTATTTATCTCGCTCTATACTTTACCTGCAGAAAACCACCAGGTACAGGACTAAACACAGCCTCAGGCAACTCCTGTGGCAATGGCAGGTGCCAGCTGTCACAGCCAGCTCCTGCACAGCAGGGACTCAGTGTCTGGGAGCAGCTGGAGGAAAAGGTGCTCCCAAGGGAATGGCGAGCTGGCAGTAAAGGTGGTTCTGGCAACAGAGCACAGAGCATCGGGCAAAGGTGCAGGACACAGGCAACCAAGGAAACCCAAACAAGAAGTCATGAGGAAAGCTCATGCTATGTGGCTCAGTTTGGGACAGAGAGGGCTGGGCTGGGCTGAAATGGGGCTCCTGGGCCTTGGGCATGGGCACCACACCCCAGTGGTGGTCTCAGGGTTCAGACACTCAACTGTCACTACCAAAATTCATAGCTTCTGGTTTTGAAGGCTTGAGGGTTTTGTGAAGTGCCATACTCTAACTTGGATTTTGCATTCTGTTTTGTTTTTTCTTTTCCTCAGCCTGAAAGTAAGTTCTGTTTACAATGGCCAGCTAATTGTGAAAATTAAACTATTTCCGTACACCTAGGCTAACCGCTGCCAGCATGGCACAGCCATTACAGTACAGAGATGGGTCATGCTTAAAATGAGCATCTGTGCAGACATCTGCCACACTTGGAGAAGGTTCCCTGAAAGCTTTAGTGACTTAAGTAAATGACACAGAAGTCTTAAAGTTAGAAGTGTGAAAACATTAAGTTTAGTGGCATGGACACAGAGGGAATGAAACAGCAAGGGCAGTAACTAGCACTGCAGCAGTAACAATCACTGCACTGCCTACTTCACAAGCATTGTCTTTGAGCAGGTTTCCATGGTTAAATGGCTTTCATGGACAAAACATCAAAATACATGCATTAAAGCTTCAGCACAAGTCCTGTCTCAAACAGAAAAGTCCTTGGCAGACTGACAAGGAATCAATCTCAGTCCAACCAATCATGCACTTAACTTTCAAGGACAGCCCAGAATAACATTTTGTAAAGACCACGAAAAGGAAACACGTCACCAACTCAAAAGATAGAATCTTCAGCACAGAAATCTGTTAGCTGGAAAATAACAACCAAAGTAACAGGGGTTGACAATTTAGCAAGGTTCTTTTTTCTTCTTAGATATTAAAGTTAATTAAAATTGGTGAAGGCATCAAGTCATTTGTGACCTATCGTAAATGTAATATAATCTCATCTGAAAAGCATGAAATTGCTCTGCCTATAACTATTACTTCAATTCTTGATAACTATTATAGTCATTCAATAATCCAATTACTATAAATTAGATTGCAGAAATAGGCCTATGCAGTAGCCAAAATAAAAAATACTTGTGACATTGTGTGCACAACATTAATTGGCCAAAAGAAAGTTATTAGGTAAAACAAATTGGAAAAAAAATGCTTTGACTTCCTACAATATGTATTTCTGAAAGTGTTGTTGCAGAACAGAACACTCTATGAACATATATACAGTTACCATTTTCAAATACAAAGAGTCAAAATGTATACTGAATCTAGAATGCATTACTAAAATTGGTTTTTAATGTAGTTTGGAAGGTGCTAAGTTTGACATCAGTAAATAGGCACTCTTTGATGCTGACCAAACAAACATCATCGAATGCAGGAATAGCATATTAATTCATGTGAAACTCCATTTTCTGGTGCCCAGCACAAAAGGGCTTCATCTAATACTTGAGAGTATGCAGTCACTGAGAGTCAAGCTTTGCATGCAAGGAAATGGTTCCCAGAGGAAGGGATATTTAATGAACACTGGTATTCATCCTCTACCTCCACTAGTTCCAAATCTATTTTCAGTCCAGAGCTTTTAACACTCATAAATATTTATCTTAAATTTATAAACTCAAGAAATAGTTTATTTTGCCTAGAGCCTTGCCCAAATATCTGATAAAAATCTAGGGTTTCAGTGTTAGATTAGGAAAAAAAGCCCAAACTACAAATGTTAAGAGAGAAAAGTTGATACAATCTTAAGAGTATATGGTTACAAAATGTTTGACTGACAGGGTGAACGACTGGAGAGTAAATCAAAACTGCTCCATTTTCCAAACGCTTTCAGTCAGATTTTAAAACTTAATTATATTAAGAATCCCACAAAAGTAGCCAGGGAATATGCTACTTTGGATTACAAGCTCACCTCATAAACAGCTGGTTTAGAAAAATCATTAGCTGTTATGCAAAGTTAGAGGAATGCCAAAAGGTAAGGAACAACATTTGTATTTATTCTCAGTTTTACACTTCAGGTTATGAGGATGCAACATTCAAATGAGCAGGTCATCAAGCCTGATGGAAACCTACTGTCACTGCTGTCCTCAGCCAATTGGGGTCCATGGTGAGAGGGCTCACATTTACCAGTAGAATCTCTAAAACCTTGTGTCCCCACACAAAGCCACACACTACCGTCTTTTTCCTGGTACAGAGAAACATTAGAATTATCAAAAAAGTTAAGACCACTCACAATTTCTTTCTTGGCTAGGATTTACAGAAGAGAAGCACTTTATAGAACATTTAAAACAGTCCTGTGAAACAGAAATTATGGGGAATTTATTTATTTTGTTTATGGGTAATTGGAATATAGTTATTACACAGAAATAATGGGGGAGTTATTTATTTTGTTTACAGGTAACTGGAATATAATGATCACACAAATAACTTTTTACTATATATTTCACTATATGGAACTAATGAGTTTTGCAAAATCCATATCCAATAAAACAAAGCCTCCAAACAAACTAAATATTAATTATCATCATCTTCAACAGTAAAAACCAAGTAATTTTATCAGGCAAAAATCTGAACTGCATAACATTTTTTGAAAAAATAAATTTTCAGTATTTGTTGGTTACTGTTTTCTTCTATGGTCTGGATTAAACAGCCCAGGAAAAAATATTCCCATACATTTCTATAAGTTATTTATATTAAGTCTTCATGCATGAAAGCATGTTCTCTGAAATTCTTCATACATGCAAAGCACAATCTGACTCTGTGAATCTCTGGAACTACTGAGGGGTAAAGCAGACAGGAAAGAAATATATGCAGATGCACACTCATGCACAAGGGAAAATAAGGCTCAGGCTTAATTTTGACAAATTAGTTACAAAAATGCATAATTATTTATAAACTGTGCACCCTCACTGAAGTTAATGCATCCCACAGAAATTGCATTTGATCTCAAGTCACTGCCACAAAAGCGTAACAATTCATGTGGAGTGTTTATTGTTGTAAGGATGAAAATGAAAATTAACCAAGTTGTTGTCAAAGTAAGTCAAGATACTAGCAATACCTGGCAACATGCAAGAAGAATTGAGAATAAATTGGAATTAAGTCATTAGGGTACTGGGCAATGCAGTCACATTTATGTACTGGTTTTGAAGGCAGAAAAAGCCATATATTAATCCTAGGATATGGGTGTCATCTCTTGTTCAAGGATGCTTTAAAATAGAGTTAAAGCACCTAAAATATTCTTTTCAAAATATTTTTTTAACTCTAATCTTCCCCCAATCTTTAGTTTATTTCCAAACTTCCCCTGATTAACTAATAGCAAAAAAATTTCCTCTAGCGAAAAAAAGGCATTTTACATGCCTCAAAGACTACCCATGTCCACTGACTGGAGTATTTTTCACTAATCTGCCCTGCCTCATTTCCTAAAAGATCCAAGTAATGGTGAGTATTCTGCAGTCTATGAAGAAGAGGAACAAAACACGTAGCCAAAGTTCCTTCCTCTACAGAGTTCCTCAGTTTGTGTAATTAAGGAAATTTGCAAATTGAGGGAATATTTTCCACTTTCCTTCTAATAGCACACCTGAGAATAATTCTCAAAATCATACCTTCTCAAACATAAGAAAATTAGGAAGGAATAGCAAGGAGTAAGAAGAAAAGGAGCTGTCAATATTTATTTTTGCAGCCTGATCTCCAGTGCTATAAATTAATATTCTAAGGAAAGTGAGGGTTTAGCAGGGCAGGCAAGGAGGAGACAACTAGTATTCTGATTTGTACACTACTAGAGAGAGAGGGGGGAGACAGCAGGGTAGAGACAGCAGATAGTAAGAAGAATGCATCTTTTAATCACATTTGAAATACAAAAACTTAGAATCAAATTTACTGAGCCTGTACTTATACAGATTAGCAATGCATTATAAGGGCAGTAGATCTACAAAGTAAAACTGCTTTTGTGAGGGATGCAACACTCCTACTATGGGCATTTTGGAAAGATCTTAGTTTCAGTTAGTTATAGTACGGTCCTATGGACTGACCCTCACTAATGGCTGCAATTAATCAGCTGCATCTATGAAACACCTTTTAGTTTAGTTCCACCTGAAAGATACTCAGCCTAAATGCTTCTGTATGAGCATTTTAGTTCTCATTAGAAGCAGTTTTTTGAAGGAAATCTCCTCTGTCAGTGATACTCTGGTCTTGATCATAGCATGGTCTCCGAGCACACAAGCTGGAGGTGCTTCAGGGGTAAACCTTGACAGATCATGCACTAACAGGTGTTCAATCCACAGGATCAGGCTAGAGCTAATCTGAAATCAAACTGAAATGTGAATGTTCAGTCCCTCTGCCTTATTCCTCAAATCTTCTTGCATTCAGATGTGCTACTTGCCAACAGAGGATATAACTCTCACACTCTCCAGACCACTTATAACATAGACTACATGGCAAGAAATATGGATAATAATAAGATTCACCTGTAAACCACATCCCTAATCCAAAGTAAAATTTTAATGCATATGTACTAAGATTCTCCTTGGAAAGGATTATTTTCCATCACCATTTTATGCTTCATTCTGCAAGTCTAAATACTTGTTTTGAAAAAAAAAAAGTGCTTTGTTCAGCTCACTGGTGGCAAAATCCCCTGAATAAAACAGTCAGTCTGAAACACTTCTGAGTACATCAGGTTAGTAAAATGACAAACAGGACAGCTACAGCAAAGAGTGCAAGTCTAAGCAGTGGCATCTATACCAGCAAATAAAGAGCTGAGGGCCTAGATGTCAGCTGGCACAACTTGTATCAGTGAATCTAAACACTTTTGCCCTCTCCGAAGATATAAACCACATAAACCCACAGGAATGGTTAATTCCAGTCTGCATATATTCTGGATGACTGCTAATTAGCTAAACACAAAATGAAGATGCTAACATTTTAACAGTATGATCAAATGCATTTTAGTGCTTGGAGCTATGCCATGTCCACCTTAGTGAGTGTAGTTAGTAGCCAGTAATTCCCACCCACAGAAGGAAGAATACCAAAATCTATCTTCAGAAGGGTAACATTTGAAGTGAGTATTATTCTGCTTATACAGCAGTTACTTGACATCCAACAAAATGTCCAGATACCGCGGTAGGGCTGTACCTCTAAATCATAGGTTACCCTGCACCAGCAGTGGAGAGACTGGAAGACTATTAAGTCTTGAAAAACTAAGAAAAGTCGCTATGTTCCAGTTAACTGAAACAGTCATAAAAAGAATCTGTAGAACTCATTAGCAAAAGCACCTCAATTTCACACAAGAACATGTAGTTAGTTCCACAAGATATTTGATCTGTAAATATCAAGCAAATTGATTAAAGTGTTTAGATTGCAAGATACATTTAGCACATCTAAATTTCTATTCTGTGCAATAATATTCAAGATGACAATTTTCCGTGATATTGAAGAAATAAAATACTTTTTAGTATTTCTTGCGGATGATATGTAGAAAATATAGAATACTGCTTTGATTGTTAAGTCACATCCAATTAAATGTAAGATATAGAATTAGTTATCAGTGAGCAGAAGCCTTCCTAAAGAAACATCAACACCACAAATAAAAGCAGAGATTATAGTCAGACAATTCAGTTACAGAGAAATGCTATTTTTCTACCTAAATAATGTTCCCTCATCTTTCATTCTGGAGAATGTTTTGATTACTTAATTTAAATGGAAAAGTTCCCTTCTCCTCAGAACGAATGTTTTTCAATTTATATTAATAATACTCTTTTGGCTGGCTTCCGTTTACCAAAGTTTAACAGAAATACTTCAAAAATAATGATGCTCTGCAAAACAATCTACTTTTTATCACCTAAAAATTCCATTTGAAAAGAATTTATAGAACAGCATTATGTTAATCTTGCACCTCAGTACCATAAACCATGGCAGTAAGTTGGTGAGTTTGGTTTAGTTTTATTTCTTACTTCTGCTAGATATGCTGGGCTAAGTCATAGCTTTTTTAAGACATATTAGTCTGCCTTACAAAAAAATATTTTATAGTTCTCCCAGAGCATTCAGCCCTAACACTAATTGCTTAAAATTATACATGAAGCATTCTTCACACCTTTTTATAGCATTTGGCAATGAATCATATATTGACTAAAGGGGAAATTTTATAAATTATAAAAGATGAACTCTTCATTTTATGCTAAAAATTGATGAAGCAAGTTGTTTTTATGAAATTGAATTAGATTGAGCCTGGTCAGATTAAAATGATGCTAGAATTATGAGAACTACAGTCAACTCAAGCAGGTTTACCAGATTTAATTAATCTTAGATATGAAAACTATAACCAATAGACATTAAGTTAACCTTGTCAGGGTCATAAAAGTCTGACAGAGTGCTCAAAGATGAAAAGAAGAGACAGAAATAGCAGAGACTTAAGTAAGTTTTTTTTCCTACTACACAGATATATAAGTAACCCAGAAAAAACAACCCAGTACTCCCTGAGGTCTAGGTAACACCTTACTGCACAGTCACTCCTTTCACATCTATTCCCTTTTTGTAGTTACCCCATAATGTTTCTGTTCTTTATGAAGAAAATAATATCCTCTTCATTTTCATTGACTTCATGTCAGCTAGTGTGATAAACTATGAAACAGAGCACCTACATCAAGAGTACATTCTCAGCTAATGAGAAAGCTTTTTTTTATTTTTTTTTAGGTGTAAAGTAAAGATTATGAAGAAGAAGCACAAGGTNGAAGCTTTCTCCCAGTCTACAATTTATATTATTTGACACTCTGTCATAAATAACAGAGAGCTCTTTGGGGTTATGTATGCAAATCAGATCTAAACAATTTCAGTGCATTAAGTCTCACCAGTAGGTTGCTGTGGTAGCATTTTGACAGCTCAGACTTCGTACTTCTTTTCCTTGACCATCTACCTTTCAGAGAATCCACATAATTCTCAGCTAATTATACTTTAAGCAGACAGCTTTCTT
>VWZD01009925.1:70583-163422 GCA_013396695.1 Sakesphorus luctuosus
GTAGCAAAAATATTGCATCTCTAATCAAGTACCTAAACACACAGACACAGTGAAAAAAGAAAAGAGGAAACAAACAGAAAATCTGCATGTTCTGCATTTGCTTTTCTTATTGAGTACACAATTTAGGTAACTCCAGAAAAGTGCACTGTCCAAACAAGTTTCATAGTGCCTTTTTCCTTTGGGTTCCTGCTGAAAAAAATTCTACCAATTTTTTTGATTGTGTATGAAAAATATTAGAAAACTGAGTTTGCTACATATAGCATGCACAAGTTTAAGAGTCCCTATTAAAAAACAAACAAACAAACAAACAAATAACCACCCAAACAAAAATCTCCCAATTTCTACAGACAGTAGAACTAGTCACAGAACTAGTGACAAGGTTTATTTACACACAGCAATGAGGTGTACGTTTATTTCTTCATTTAAAATCCTGCTATATGAACAGTGCAAGTGCTAGTAAAGCTATCATTCCCTTTCAAGCTCCTAGCAACACAATGAAAACCACAGTAACTAATGCTTACTAGATCAATGAGACCATAAGATCCATGTAAAATCATGCATGGCACAGGTACTCTACCAAAGTGGGTAACAATTCCTAAGGGATATGGCCCCTGGAGTATTTCTAAGGGCAAAGATGAGGAAGGATTATATGAGAAATGAGGACAAAAAGTTCACTACGGATTCTAAAATCAGATTAATAAGAATATGATACTGAATGAAACAGGTGTTAGAAATTACACTACAAAGAAACGGACAAAATATTTCAGACAAGATTTGACTGAAACTTCAGTTCTACAAAACAGAACATAAACAATTACATGTCAAGAAGTTTCTAGATACACTGCAAGAAACATTATTAATAGAGCTTGTTAATGTTAAAAATACATGCCTGCAAACTATATTAGTATTGTGATTTAGATCTAGCATGTTGTCTTTAATTTAAAAATATGCTGAGTTACTTTCCAGGAAGTAGTATTTTAATTGTTATCCTTCTAAAAGGACAAAAAACCCCAACCAATCTATCTTTTAAGTACTGTCTAGCTACCAGCCAATCCCAATTAATTGGACTTAGCATGCAGTAAACAGTAACTATCTTATTTCTGAGAAAAATGTGCATACAGTCAGTACACAGGTATTAAAATACACATTTTTCCTTTAGCAAGGTAAACAGATGTAGATTTCAATACTGTTAAATAACTCAAGAAAACACAAGTCAGGAACTTATCACACTGTTAATTATAAATCAAGTTCTTATTTTTTAATACATTTTGAGCATAATTCTCTGCAGAAATTTGGTAGGTAGCATCTCAAGGGAGCCAGGCAGTCATGAACTCACCTAAATAAGTATCTGCCATAAGATGTCCCTCTTGAACTTAGAAGTCTACATGGCTTTTTTACTAACACTATATATTCATGCCTTCTTCAGTCATACACCTCTATTTAAAACAGTCTGAAAAGTGAGGCTAAGTTTTCTGTGTTTGCTGGAAACAGCCAACTTGCCAAAGCCTTAGATCATAGCACTAGTTCTGACTCACGATCGAGGTAAACTATATAGTCACATGTCTTTAGTGCCTACCACTCCTGTCCAAAAGGTCAGTTCACCATTCATTGAGCACCTAGTTTGGTCCCAGGCAGAAATCCCATGGGTAGCAGCAGGAATGGCATGTCGCATTGGCCTTAAAAATATACACTCAACACAAGAATATCAGTCATAAAATTTCACCTAATGATAGTGATTATCCCTCACCTTTAATGCTGAAATATTCTGAACTCCCATACAACCTACTCAGCTGTTAACATTTTAGATAATTTCTGCACATTATTTTTGCAGTTTATGAACAGCTCTTACAAAATAACAGCTGTGAAACAGATTTAAAACACAGAGAATTCTACAGTAGGTTTGATTCCATTATTTCCTTTTGAATTATAGAAATTCTAAAAACCCAAAGGTCAAATTTTTGCATGCCTTCACACACAGTTGAAAGATAGATGCAAATACATAGTACAAAAGCTGTCTTGGACAAGACAACAGTTTGTTTCCACAGATTTACGTGCAGTTATCCTACATGCTTATGATGTCAAGTATCCTCTACCCTTTGCTTCTAGGTCTGCATTCCCAAATATTTACTCTCAGTCTTACGATTACAGAAGACCGAACCAGTTCTGAATTCACTGTGAAGGGGAAACGTGTCTCTAAGTTATCTTTCATACAGCCAAGATACCTTCTCAACAACCCTGGATAAAATATGAGGAAGATGAGCACATTTTTCCTTTAAAAACTGCAAGGCTGTGGCCACCGAAATAGCTCAAAGGACAGGGCAAAAAAAAATTAAGGGACTGTTTATTTTAGCAATGGTAAATATATATATATATATTTATATACATATATATATATATATATATATATGTAATGAGTAATTTTTTAGCTGGTGACTGAAAACCATTGCGATGACGCTTCAATGAAGCAACTTTACATGGCAAAAAGAGCGGCACGTTAAACCACAGATTCTGTAATGATTTTAAAAGGTCCGCAGGGCAGACCTACTACATTTTATATAAACAAGGACAGCAGAGCACCACCGTCAGAGGGCATCATTCATGAATGATTTGCCAAATACGCTGCCGTAAAGTAGCAAGTTATTTTCTAACTCCTACACAGGCTTCTCTTCAAAGTGCGTAAGATGACAAATACATCGAAGTAGCACTTTTCTTTTCTTTTTTTTTTTTCTTTGCCAGTACAGGCTTGCAGCTGGGTGACAAACCGAGCAATTCAACGCGGTCCCCGGGAATCGACCCTCATGCTGCAGATTGTCACGGCGGGGTGAAAATCACGATCTAGATCAATCGGGACAAGTCCCGCCCGGCCGCGCTGCGATCCCGGTGCTGAGCGGCTCCTCGTCCCCGCGGCCGGCGCGGGGCTGGGGGAGGAAGGCAGGATGGAGGGATAACGGGATGGAGGGATAGCAGGATAGCGGGCACCCAGTCGCCTCGTCCCTCCCGGAGCGCCGCCGCCAACCCGAGCCCGCACCGCCCCGCTCCGCTCCCAGCTCTTGTCACGCAGGCGCCTCCCTCCCGCCCTCCGGGCAGCGCCGCCGGCGGGACCCTGCCCACCGCCGCCCCGCCGCGGAGAGTTGGCACCGGGACGGGCAGAGGGGAGAGCGGTACTTGCCCAGGTGGGGACGAGGAGGCTGCCGGGCCGCTCGAGCGGTGCTGGAGGAGGCTCCTTCCCCGCCACGCTCATCTCCTCCCATGCAGCTGCCGTATTCCTCTCAGACGGGCGGCTCGGCGGGACACGGCGCCCCCGGCACCGACTCCCAAGCGCCCTCCCCTCTCGGCAGCGCCGACGTCCCGGCTCCGCGGGGCTCCGCGGGACACGCTCGCTCCGCGCTGAGCTCCCTCGTCCGAGGCCCGGGCGGGGCGGGATGGGACGTGGGGGCTCGCCGGAGGCTCGGAGCCAGGAGGGGAGAGGAAGGTGGCGGCGTCGCGCTGGCTATTTAACTTGGCTCTTCTCCGGGGGGAAGGTGCCGCCGCTCCCGCTCCCCTCCCCTCTGCGGCCGCATCCCGACAACCGAGCTGTGGGTGCTCCTACGAGCGCTGCCGCGCTCCTCCCCGACACCGCACGGCTCCGCTCGGCCCGCCCGCGCCGCCCCGCGGGGCTCCCGCCCGACGCCGCTGCCCGCGGGGCAGGGGCGTGCCGGGGCTCCGGCCTCCGCGCCCCTCCCGTGCGGAAAGCTGTCGAGCGGGGAGCATCTGCTGGGGAACGTGGGCGATGTGGGGCGTGAGGGTGCTGCCACTCCGAGAGCTGCCCCCGGCTTTTCCGTGTCAATCGCGGGCAGTTGCGCCTGGCGGCGGGGTAAGAAACCACAGCCACGCGCACCTCCACCACAGTAAAGCACTTGGCCCTCGCTCGCTGATAGCTGTATAAAACCAAGAGCAGTTTGATATCCCTCGAGTATTCTTGGCACAGGGCAATCTGTCTTTCCTCAGGAAAGGTTCCCAACCCTGAATACTGCCATCAGGTTTTCATCTGCTGTACATGCTTAGATTCCATCCAACCTCCTAACCATGGTCCACAGCCCAGGCTCTCAGTTTTGGTGGAGCTTCTTTTAGGTCAGTGGTGACAATGTTGAAGCTGATCCTAAGGAGAAGAGGTTCATTCTGGTCCTTGACATACTACCTTATGAGTGGTATTTTTCTGCTCTCAAGGGAGAAAGGAGACAGCTTTTAACTTTTCCCATCAGTTTACTTAAAAATACGAGTATTTTAGGCATATGCCATTCTGTTTTCTTTTCCAAGTGTAATTGAAAAAAGACACCTCTGTTCCCTTTTGAAGCATCTACCATGTCATGCAAAGATGAGAAGCTATCACACGCAAAAAGATAATTAAAGGTGAGTGGAGCTGGCCAGACTTTACCTAAAGTTACTTTTAAAGGTTTTCTTTTAGGTGTTTTCCCCCCATCAAAAGCAGCACTAGACTTAAACAGGAAAGAAATGTGCATCGTCTTCTGCTTGGAGATAAATCCATGAAAAACACTGCATGTCATTGCTGTATTTTACCTTAGTATGAACTCCTCTCTTCTGTCAAAAAATACTCTGCCTGATCTTCACATATACCAGAGCCCTGCAGAAGATGGGGAAGCATAGACAAGGGGGCAGTTTGCTCTGTGGTGTTGTGGGTTTCAGTTGTTCTCCAGGGGTGCTCGGGGTCCTCTGCCTGTGCCTGAGTTGTTTCCTTTGCTGTGCACAGAGGCCTGGATTTTGACATGCAGCAAGCAGTTGATACTGTTCTCCTAAAGAGGTGGAATTCATACTCATCCAATCGGCTCCAATCCATCTTGTGCATAACAACCCATTTATTTCACTCTATGCCTGTAGAAAACTGTGTGGCAACATCCTGGCAGTGTGAAATGTTGGAATTGATGAGACTGGGCCACTGTCACTGCCCAACATGGCTATATAAACTTACATGCATGTGGAGTGTGCTGACACTGAGAGGTATAAGTCTTTCTGCTGAAGGTTAAAGGTATTTAAAGGAAGCAAATTGACTCAGATGAGCTGCAATCTGTTTGAAGATGGATTGCTCTAGGCTGCATGGACTGAGAGTTGCCAGGAACCAGCAAATAACAGCAGCAATCCTGATGGGTATTAGTTAGTATGGACAACAGTGAACACGTACTTGTTACCACATCCAGTGTTGCCTCTCATGGTTCTTCTTCATGGTCTCCCTTCATAGATATGATGCATAAGTGGGGATTTAGAAGTGGAGATGCAAGTTAGTGTAAATACAAACTAAATAGCATAGCAGGGAAAATATATGGGAAATGACTTATGGAGAATAAGTAGAATACCAAGACCTTACTTTCCAGAATGTTTCTATTTACCTACAATCTCTACTTTTTAAACTTAAAAAACTTTGTCCATTGGATATAATAAGCCTTGTACAAAATATATGACTTCCTGAGCAGCTTATCGTAACCTTGACAATTGCATAAATGATTTATGAAATTCACCAAAAACCGGATAGAATCAGACAGCTAATGAACTATTAATGCAAAGTTCTTAGTGGAATTAATACATACACTTCACAAATTGTATTTTCCTTGGTATTGCTGTACTGAATGTGGGTGTGTATAGTTCGAGGGAGGATTAAGAAAAAAATATAAATTATTTTGTTCTTAATTTGAGCTAAGCCAATTTGTGGTAGTCTCATCTAATGCTTTTCTTTATTTCAAGGGGTGATCAGGTTTAATAGGTTAAGAAACCTATGAGCTTTTTTAGCTGTTGATACCTCCTTCAGTTTGTTACTAGTGGAAAGCTTGTATATATTTTTCCCTTTCTTCTGTTTGTACTTTCTCAGTTTCACTGCATTTCTGATCCTGCAAAAGGTTTTGCTTTTACCATTGCTGAAATAAAGCAAATTGGAAGCCAGCTGTCAAGTAGCTGTTTTAATGATGACAGTTTTTATTTTTCTGGATTACTTTGGATCCTATAATATGGAATAAGGCAATTATTTGAAAACTTCTAGCCCATAAGATTTCATAAAAATCTGAAAAATATCAAAGACAGAAGTTCAAGAGAATGCTAAATATTTTCAATAATCATTATTTTAAGTCAAAAACATGATTTTGGGGTGTTACATTAGATAATGCCCAAGAAGTTTCATTAAGGTCTGACTTGGCTGACAACAGGAAAATTGCGAAGTGGACAAAAGATTTTAATAAAATCAGCATGCATGAAAATAGATGAAAACTGCTAAATTTGGAAGTTACCATATCACAGACCTGTCTTTGTTTCCTACACATGGTTGCATTTGTACATACAAACACACACACACACATATAGATGATACTTGGCTTAGAGAATGGAAACAGAAGACTATTAACTCTAAAACAATAATTGATTTTACTAAGCCAAATAATGGTGAAGGTTAGAGGATTTTTCAAGAGTACAGTTTGGTTTTCCACAAAATATAGGTATGCAGACATTACAAACATGTCTCTCTGTGTACAAAAACATTCACAAAGCTATTAAAGTCAATTTGTTGTCTTTATATAAATTCCAAAATTTGCAGATGCATTTTTAGTCTTTAGACATTATTATTCCCTGTATTAATCAGGAAGAAGGCCCTTTTGTAAAACTTAAGTGCTTTGTGAAATTAATTGTACTTAATATTTTACTACTAAAACAAATGCTCCTCTGTTAAATTTTGTGTTGTGGGAAGAGATTGAAGCTGTGGGGTAGCAAAGCATGCATTTTTTTAGAAATACAAGTTAGAAGTTTCTGACTTGGAAATCATATGTAAGGCATGGTGAAAATGCCACATGTCCCAAGGAAACTGCTGCCTGACTTGATGAGGATGCTGCCATTTAGCCACCAGTATCTGCCAATTTAGGAGAAGGAGTAAGGAAGACACTAGTATGCTGACAATCAGCATTAGACTCCCTAACTCAATCTACTCCCCACTTCCCACTTTTGTTGTGTAAAGCTCATGAGTGAGGGGGAAATTACAGGGAATAACTAGAGAGCCTTTCAGAGGACGGTGACATTTCAAAGGTTGCTTAAAATACACACTGATAAACCACTGAAATTTCACAGGCATGTTCTTTTGCTTCAAAAGACTAGCACTTCTTTGCTCTCACAAATCTATAATGTGCGTCAAATACCCTGTAACTCTGTCCCAGAAATTTCCTCAGTTCATTGGGTAGGGTAAGAAACTGTAACTGTACATATGGCAGTAGCAAATTGGAGAGAGACAGTAAAATTACCTGTAACATCAAATGAAAGCAAGAGGCTGCTTTATTTCAAACAAGCAAAAAACTGCTGGTTTTCAAACAAACAAACAAAACCTTTGTTCCAACAAATGTTCACTGAGAAAGAGTGATTTAAATAGGCATCTCTTGCTTTTGGGGCAGATGACTTGAGAAGCACGTGGGAGAGACACTTAAAAAGTTTATTGAACTGTCCTTCCCCACTCCTGACTCACTTGTTGAGGCATAGGTACACCTTACCAGGGCAACCTGCTGCCAAAGTTAAGTATTGGCTGGGGCAAACCAGTGCTATTTTGACTGTCACTATTGCAGGAATGAGTATTGGCTGCATCAATCAGGAGTTCTGTATCCCAGGCTATTCAAGAGAGCACTTCATCATTGCTGCCCTGAGCAAGTTATTATGAAAGACAATTAAAAATGGGTAACTGAATGACTGGACATCTGAAAGAGGTGTTCCCAGTGGATGTTTATAGAGGGATAGTGAGCTCATTAGTATGTATTCTTCAAAATCAGGCAGTTTTGGTAACACTGAAAACATCAGTGTAGACTTCCAGTGCTTACCACCAGCTGAGGAAAAGAAGCAAGCAGCAAGTGGCAAGCAACTGGCTAAACAGCGCTGTGGAACCAAGCAGGATTTTAGTATTGCTTCTTGCAGCTGCTGATAAAATACTCAAGTACTTTCTTTTTTCACTTGCTTGTCCTTGAAATCTGCCTTGTATTACCAAATGGAGGAGCTGATGTTCTGCAAACTGGACTATTTTGTGTGAGCTGGTTCTCTACAG
The DNA here is from genome assembly GCA_013396695.1 of Sakesphorus luctuosus. Lineage (NCBI taxonomy): Eukaryota > Metazoa > Chordata > Aves > Passeriformes > Thamnophilidae > Sakesphorus > Sakesphorus luctuosus. The sequence goes on from VWZD01009925.1 coordinate 78,634, forward strand.
ACAGCAGTATGCCAAGATGTTCTGTGGAAGTTGCCAGTATGCAAGAGGGAATACAGTATTTCATGGCCAAAGAAAGCACAAACAAGTACTCAGCTTGTGAGAGGATGAAGAGATGATTTCTGGGAACCTGTCACTATTCAGTTTTATCCAGAAATTGCTTGGCACCAAAATAGCTTCCAGTTCTGGGAAGATACTACAATATAGAAATCCCTCCCTGGGAAGTGCCCATCACACTGCAATGATGTGTGATGCTCTTTTCAACTTTCTCTTTTTCACTGTTTTCTCTTTATTACATTTGGTAACCAATGCATAAGCTGACTTGTGAGCTACTTGTCATATCACATAGTTTGCTTGCTTAGATTCATTATCTATGTTTCAACAGTACTTGACCAGAATCTCTCCTAACATACATATGCAAGTAACCAAGACACATTTAATTAAGAAAGAAAATGTGTTCACAAAGAAAGTAAACTTGTTTGTAAGTTAAAGCACTAGTAAGTTATAATCAATGAACTAAGGCAATGCTATGTGGTTTGTGTCATAAATAAATAAATCCAATAGGAACTTAATGACTACATAATTCATGGCCTACTTCTGCCAAAAATTCCATGGCCTTGTATATGAAATAATTTCAGTACAGATGTACAGGATTTTTATGGATTTATTGCTTCAGTTTGGGATAATTCATGAGCAGAATCAAAGGCACAAAAAATTTCTCAAATTGTTCAAGTAGTTGCATTGCTATGCTATGCTATGCAATGTCCTGTCCTGTCCTTATAACTTTTTGAATCAATTCATATCTCATTTTCAAAGGGGAGCAGCTTCATTTGAGACAGGCACTCTTTGTTAAAAAAAATAGACGTGGACCATTAGAAGAAAGTAGGAATTTTATTGCTGGTTTTATTTTTTTGGAAAATGCTGGAAGAGTCTATAGTTAATAGTTCTGGTGAAAAATAGAATAGGAAATAAAAGAAAACGTTCATTGCAGTGGTAATATCCCTTTTCTGCTCATCTTTGTGTAACAGTCCAAAAGTTTGCTATGTGAGCTGGCACCGCAAAATTTTATTTTTTTTTTAAACGAGTTTTTCTCTAGCTTTTAAGCTCTCAGATTTACAGTCATACTGGTATTATAAAATAGAGGGGGAAAATGTGCCAAATATTCATACCAAATATATTTTCGAAGACATTTAGATATCTTTACCAAATTATTTGTAATCTTATTTTATATCTACAGTCTCCCTGGTAGAATGGACGAATAAAAGATTGATGAAGCTTATTTTCTCTCTTTACAGAGTAATTAAATGCAAATATGAAGTGAACCTAAACAAATGCAACTGGTATTTTTTATACACCCTTGAGCTGTAAGCAGCTGATCACAGGCCTCCTAATAATAACTGACCTCCGGAATTTTCAGTGGTGACTTCGGAAGTTGTGTGTGTGTAACAGCAAAATTTCATAGGAGTTAGAGATTTTCGCCTCACTGGGTTTTGCTTTAGCTTGACACTGACTGCAGTTGTATGTATGGTCTAATGAAGTGTAGCAAAGAAGTGAGTGTTCATTGTGTAACTAAGGGGAATAGGAAGAGGCAGGATGATCAAACAGACTTGTATAAAAATATGCTTAAGAAGATCCAAGAGCAGAGAGAATAGCATGAGCAGGCTTCCCAGTAAAGTTGTCAGGTCACTGGTGACTCAGCGCAAACCCTTCCTCTTCTGAAGTGAGGCTCACAGTGTCAATTTTAGGATCCTGAAGGTCACAGGAAGGATAATTGTAACACTAGAAGACAGAGTTAAATTGCAGAAAGTCACCATACAACTGAAAGAATAAAAACAATAGGGATTAGCAATAATTGGATAATTTGGAATGCATGTGTTAGTATCGTTGTAACTGGATTAATATATGTCTTTGTTGTATTAGGCTGCCAACACACTAATTACAGTACTAATAAGTTCGTGGCTTCGCATATGATGAGTGTTCTTTTAAGTCAAAACAAATTGCTCATGGTTTAGTGCAACAATGCCGTGGTGTATGAAGACAATGTAGGAAACCTTAATGAAAAATTTGAGAGGGAGAGAGAGCTGAGAGTGAGCTGTGGGAAGCCTGTTTTGTTGATGAAGAGGAGTAATCAGAAGAAACTCTTTTAAATGTCCTTGGCTAAGGAGCAGTCTTCTGCTACTTCCCTAGAGGACAGTAGCTCTGAGTTTATAGAGTAGACATCAAAGCTACGAGATAAGAATGAAACTCTATAGTTCTACAGAGGTGATAAAATACATGAAGAGGGAAAAAAGCTTAGGGGTATAACTGCCCTTTCTACCCTACAGAAGAGGAAATAAAACCCTGCTGGACCAGGATTTCTGAAGAAACTTCTAGCAGATTCACTCCATCTCGCACACACACTCGCAGAGGCACTAATGGATAACCTGGTTCAGTCCTGGTTGGCGGGTGAAGAGGAAGCTTTTGTTCTGGTGAACAGACTTTTTCTCTAAAGCAAGGTAAAGACCAAACAGCTGGTTGCCAATTGACAATAAAATGTCTTGTACTAATAATAATTGGGGTTGGATATGTGGAGCTACAAAAATAAGGTGCATGCATACTGATTTAGATGCATTAAAAGTATCATATGGCCCAGGATGTCCGAAATTACTTTAGTACCTCAATGAAGGTAGTTACTCAATCAAAATGATATAAAATAGAAATAACTTTGATATACTATCAGAAAGAAAGGACCTGCTCAAATTTGGAGTATTTTAAATGAGTTTATGTTCTCAGCCTTTCAAAAGTTCAAGTGTAAGACAGGTATCTAATATGCTATGGTTACATTGTATGAGGAATGTAAAATTGTGTGAGTTTTCTAAATCCAGGTGGGATTTATATACGAGGAGTAGGGCTTAGATACAATTTTGATGGCATGTCACAGCAGAAATCCTAAATTTAATCAATTGAAAGAAGCATTTCTATAATCGTGATACTTTCTTTCCCTCTCACCTTTCTGTGATTTCTTTTATGAAACTGGCATACTCTGTAAGACTTGTTTCATTCATTTCCTGCAGATTTTCTTAACAGTTTTGTTTCAATGTACCAAAAGACAATACATAAAACTAGCCACTGATTCAATTGCTACTTTGTGTCGCAGGGGAGCTGTTTACTCTAAATTCTTATTAACATCTATGTCCAAGGGAGTTTACAATGAGCTTCAGGAAACGAAGATCCTGCTGTAAATGTCATACTTTGTGTAAAATCACTGTTACTATTCTGATGAGGTCAACAACCTCTTCTCCATATACGCAGATCTAGTTTTTATTAAGCAAAGACAATCACTTAGTTAAAATAATCTACATATAATTATTGTATGATGTTTTATATATACTTTAATTGATCATTCATGACTCTGAATTCTTCTAATTTTTCTTATAATCATCATTGAGTTTTCTGGGCTCTTACCAATTGCTAGTCTCCTTCTGGTTTTGATACAAATTGAAATTTACAGTTTCAGGTGGATCTGAAAGTTTTCTGCAAAAGGATCAATTGTGCAAAAGATAATTAATATAAAAAGGGTTATTTTTTAATTTAGAATTTATCTACTGAAGAATTAAAAAGGATTTTATGGATTGCTGTTTGTGTAGTAAGCAGAAAAGTACCTCTGGAAAAGTCTTGACAAAACCTGTTTTGTTTGTTTATTTACTTGCTTCTAGCATATTTCATTCTATTTAACTTTGTTTCTTCTCCTTTGAAAGTGAGCTACTTTAGGCTCTATAAATTAAGGAACTGCTTTACTTTCCTATTGCAATATTCAAAAAGAATGCAGTGATATGTTTACCTGCATTATCATTGTGATGGAAAAAGCTCAAATATATTTTTGGCCCTGAAAATCCTACTGTTAATTATTCCCAGAGAAAAGCAACATGAAGAAAAAGGAATTTGATTTTTAAAATGAAGTATTTTAGTCTGATATTTAAGAAGTTATAGAACTCCAGAAAGAATCCGCATTGCTGATTAGTTCAAGATCTACCCACAGACCCCAACCACATTTCAAAGTGCCAAACAACATGGAGTTCAGATCTATGCTCCCTGCAAAATTAAGGTATTAATACACAGTAATGCAAGAGTACCAGATTTGAGCTGGAACTTTTGTCTATTGTAGTTAACGGAGGGTTGAGGAAGGAACATTGCAATGCAAGGAGGGCTAAAGAAAAATAGCAAAGAAATCTCACTTAGAAAAATGTCAGTGGACAAACAACTTTTTATCTCTATTTTTTCCTATTTTCCCTCATATAATTAATCTTATTTTTCATCAGAGTAGTGTTTTGGTACAAACAAACTAGGAATTTTGAGAAATATAAGTAACTTCAGGATATAGTTAACAGAATTAGGTCAAGACATTTATTCCATTAGTCATACAGAAATTAATCATCTCTGAGGCAGTTCCTTAGATCTTATATTTATGGAAGAATAGGAAAAAATCAATAATAGATTAAGTAAAGAGAAAAGGCATTATCTTAGGCTGTTTAAAATTGAGGAGTAGCAAATTAATATTAAATAGGACAAATTTCTGGTAAAGTCCTATGATTCATTCAAAAGTGAAGGACAAACTATTTATGTGGGTGTGTATCATATATGTACCCAGTCTGACAATTAAAGTTTTTTAAGGTGAGAAAACCTTTTTGCTAATAATAGTGATGATATATGAGTCCATAGTTCCACAACTTGGTGATAGCAGTTGATTGAGAAACTTTCACATCCATCCTATATGTGCTACCCCTTGACTTGTGCCAAAGCAATTTTGTTTGTACTGCTGTAGACCACATCTCTGAACAAATCAGCATTAAAAAATACCTACTAAAGGGGAATAAACTGCAAGGGGAGCAGATAGAACACAGAATCTCTAAAACCAGTATTGATAGCAAATCCTTCATAAATTGAAACTTGAGGCAAATCATTTGAGTATGTCTCAGGAAATGGAATATTTAAAATGCTGTAAAGAAAACCCAGCAGCCAACCCAAAATATCCTCTAGTATTCCACCACTCCTTGAATTTACCAGCTATGACTATCCAAGCAATAATATAATTAGTATGGTCCAAAAATATAGTGCAGAAATAGAGAACAGATGTGAGGACCTTATGCCTACACAATACATGTTTCAAGGAGAATGATTTTTGTCTGGCCTCCTGAGCTGAATGTTCCAGCAGTTGAAGAAGAGTGCCTTTCACTTTATTTCCAGATAATACATCATCATTGTGGAAGAATATCCAAAAGCAGTTTAAGCACTGAGTATCCACTCTGCAGTGCCAACTGAAGAATGGTAAATCAGAAGATGCACTTCAAAAGTGAATTTAAACTCTCTCCTGAGAAAGTATGAAGAGATCCTTATGCAATTTGCTTAGGGCTTTCTACTGAGGTAGGAAGGAACAACTCTGTGTTGGGAAGAGCACATGAGTGAGAACAGCTCATGCTCAATATCATCCCAGTGCAAAGACTTTTGATTACTAAACCTCTAAGCTTTTCTGAAACTGTGCCAAATTTATGCCATCCCCTTGACTAGGAAGAAAATTCTAGAGCAAAGTGGGCTGTTTTCCGTCCTCTCACTGTTACAGCATTTGACCATAGGACATCTCCAGTGTTCTATAGGAAGAGTGAAATGATTGATTCCGTTACTTAAGGGTTATAAATGTTACATAATTTAATAAAGGTACTTGAGGTAAATCAGGTTGTTGAGCTATGACTTTCAACCTTACTACAGAAAAAGATGTTGAATCTTGCTACTCTGCTCTATATTGTCTATAACCTGTGGTTTGTTTTATATGTTTAAAAATATGATACTGCAGTGATGAGTAAAACAAAAATCACCACTTCAAAGAAATAGTAAGCCACCTTCTAAAAATCTAGGCCTGTAAAACTAATTCCCCATACATCTGTACAATAGCTATAGGGTACTGATTAGGCAACATACCTGTCCAGCTTAATTTAGCAAGAATTTACATGAACTGTACTTTTATTTATAGTGAGTCAGTCATCTGCACTTTTAAGAATATAATTTGTGCGTTACAGTCATTCATCTACACTTTTCCTGTCACTGGGATTTTCCTAATTTATTTGTGTAACTGCCAACATCAAAGATTACTCAGGAAATAGTAGATCATCCCATTTCATAGCAGAAAGAATTTAAACATCAAAGTTTGATAGTGGTTCAGTGAATTTGTGTGTTAATTTTTATTGCCTCGCAGAAATGCCTCACTAGGGCAGAATGATAAAGCCTTTCCAGACAGAAACAGTTTGCCTTTCAGAAATATAGAATAATTAGTGCTTTCATAATTAATCTATTAGGTAAATATTTTACCTGAAAGAATTTATACCAACCTATTCCAAGTGATTTTATATGCTCAAAAAAAATTTTTTTCTGAGGTGTAAACTAAGAAAAACTTGATCTCAAAAGTATATTGTTTATAGCATAACAGGGGGCTCAGTATATCCATAAAGTTCAAGACATAACATAAAGATTTCTTCTAGGAAGGTCAGATGCTTTTGTTAAAACAAAACAGAACAATAACAACTTCCCCCCAAACTTTTCCTTTAATATAAAGGCATGTAGCATACTGAAGCATATTTCTCCGTTGTATCATAGAGTGGAAGCTCAAATCCAGTTTCAACACAAGCATAGTATGATAACCTGGTTCATGAATTTTTGCCCCGCTTATATTTCAACGTTGCTTAAGTTTAATAAATTTCAAGAAAACTAAAATTGTTAAGTTTTGTTTCCCTAACACACTTCTTTGTATTTGAAGCTGTTGTCATTTGTTAAAGGATCCATCTTCTCCTTCATTGAGATCACAGATCAGTACAAACTAAAATCTAAAGCAATGATCAGCTGCTACGCTATTTAAAACAAAGTTTTTGAGGAATCTGATATTTTCCTTCAATATTAGACCATTAGTATTAGACCATTTTACTAGTATTCATCAAGCTAGTGCACTATGATTAGGTTTTGAAATGGGCCAAATTTCCAAAATAGTCCTTAATTTGGAAGCCCAGTTTTGTGGGTATCATTGATAGTATGTCTGTTTGAATCTGTGAATATGTTTTGAATTGTGAAGGCTTGTGTCTGATTTGTGCTATTACTATTTTCATAGAATCATAGAATATCACATTGGAAGGGACCTCAAGGATCACCTGGTTCAACCACTTTTGACAAAGTCATGGTCTAGACAAGATGGCTCAGCACCCTGTCCTGCTGAATCTTAGAACTGTCCATCATTGGGGAATCCACCACTTCCCTGGGGAGCTTATTCCAATGGCTGTTTGTTCTCATTGTGAAAAATTTTCCTTCTATGTCCAATCAAAATCTTCTCAGAACTATCTTGTTCTCTTTACCCCTTGTCTTTTCCATGTGTCTTCTTGTAAAAAGGGTCTCCACCTTCTTTCTATGTATGTATATGTATGTATGTATATGTATGTATGTATGTATATATGGCTCGGCTTCACGAATGCAGATTTGGGAAGGGCTCTACCCACGTGGGTGTGTCCTTCAAGCCTGCACAGTGGATTTTTTTAGGTGAGGCACAGCATGTGTGAAACTGGCCCCACCCTTTAACTCCTAAGTGTCATCTGTCATGGGTGAGCAAGCTTGGACAATGACAGTAATGTCTTCAAGAGTAGAACCTACAGCCCCCAGTATTCCCAGGAGGTCTCCCATCCAAGTATTAACCAGGCCTGACCCTGCTTAGTTTCTAAGATCTGACGGGATCAGATGTCAGGGAGGCATTTAACTGCCTCTACCTTCTTTGTAACCACCCTATAAATACTGAAGCATGGTGATAAGGTCTCCTGTAAGCCTTCTCTTCTCAAGGCTGAACAAACCCAGCTCTCTTGGCCTTTCATCACATGTCAGGCTTCCCAGACCTGGGATCATCTTTGTGGCCCTTCTCTGGACCCTGCACAGCCTTTACACATCTTTTTGCATAGCACAGACCTAAACTGAACACAGTGTTCCAGGTGTGGCCTGACAAGCACTCAGTAGAGTGGGACAATGACGTCTGTGTCTCTGTTGGTGATGTCCTTGTGGTTGCAACCCAGCATCCCATTGGGTTTCCTTGCCAGAGCAGCAGCACACCACTCACACACTGCACTTGTTGTCACCAGGTCCCTTTCCACATTGCTGCTCCACAGCTGGGTATATTCCAGCCTGTGTTGCAATCCTGGATTATGTATTCTTAGGTACAAGACTTTACACTTTTGAGTAAGGGCTAATATTCGCCATAAAAAACTTTCCAGGAGCTGTGTTTGGAAACCCAGTGTAGATATAATGTTACAGGTAATGAATTTTACATTAATATTAACACTTCTTACAGTTGAATAGGCCTTTCATGGTTAAAAGAGTATAAACAGACTGTGACTACTCCTCCTTTGAAATTCCAGTGCTATTTTCCAAGCATACTTCTTGGCCTTTGTGTTTATTTGCTGACATTTTCACAGTTCCGTTTGAATTATAATTTAGATTTAAAATGTAATGACTAGTCGTCATTATTCCATTCTCCACATTCTTCCTCAGCTGAAATGGTGTATTCATTTGAATAAACTAAAATGTGTCTTACAGAAATTTACAAATAGGCCACTAAATTATGTAAGATTAAAACAATCTGGATATCATAAAAACTCCACTATGATTTGTTACCATATTGACTACTAATCACCCTAAGCAAGATTGCTTCTGTGATTTAGGCAGGTGTTTTCTACGGAGATACTATTCCATCTAGCTCTCATTGCCTGGCCAGGGTAGTTGACAAAGAGAATTGCAGCCCCTCCAAGAGATTTGTCCTCTTCATCCTTGGGGAATGCATGGCACCTTGGCATATGCAGGTGGAATTGTAACTATAATTTTAGTTATGAGTAAGACTAGCACTAAAAAAGAGAGTGTACATGCAATCTCTGAGCCTTGCAGTATTTTGCTGTAGCAGAATACCTTTTTAAAAGACACTGTTGGTTTTGTAGGGGAGATAGAAAGTAGAAAACGTCAGGGGGGTTGTGTTTTCTTTTTTTCCTTTTTACACGGGATGTTGCCTCTGCTTCTGCTGGTAATACTTCATCTTTTTGGCAGCATAATAACATTTTTCTCAGTGTTATTTCAAGTAGAGATGTTTAATGATAAACACAATATCAGTCAGTGATAAGAATTTAGGCCTCTGTAGACTGCAGTCATTTGAAATCTGTCTTATTTGATGGATTTAGAATTAGTTAAAATCTTGTAAATGTAGTCACCTAACTAAAAATCATTTCTGTTTTTCTCTACTTTCAGTCTGCTCTCCAATAAAGTAAAAATATATATTTTTGAATGTGAGATTTGCAGGGAGTTTGCTTTTCTCCTTTGGTACACAGAGACTCAAGTAAGGAGCATCTGTAATATCTGACTTTCTGTGCACAGTTTCCCCAGTGTGCTCTGAATAAACAAAAAAAATCCAACCTCTTTGTATTTAGATCCCTCAAAATGCAGGGATATGGTGCAAGTCAATCAAAATCAAAATATTTGAATAAATTCTGGGGATTTGGAAATTAAATTAAAAAAGCAAAATCCATGGATTTTCTTGCATTTTTAAAATTTTAATGTGTTTCAGAAAGGTCTGCTGCAAGACTATTTTTCATTGCAGAAAGCAATAGCTGCAGTGTTGTCTCAAAGCACATATTTCACTTGCCCATCAGTTTTCCAAACTTCAAACCTTGAGGAACAGTTTCCCAGACCTATTCTCATCCCACAAGATTTTGTTTCTCTTTAAACTTAAATTAACTGATTTGTTGTACACCGTGATAAAAAAGAGTAAAGTATGTTTTGCTAACATTAAAAAAAAAAAAAGCAAACCAAACTGACCCAGTTGCTACTTTTTTTCTCTCTTTGCTGTTCTTGTTATTGTAACAGGACCACTCACTGCTGCTGGTGTCAAGTGCTGAAGCTTGGCATGGAAAGTCCTGTTGGTGTGGAAAAAGCACCCTCTGCATGTTGTAGTAAACATTTGCTTTGATTTAATCAGGTTGTGGGAGTTCACAAATCACTTGCTGGGTATATACAATAGGTTTAGTTTCCGCATTTTTGCTAGGTTTATAGTATATTAAGGCTATCTCCTGTGGTGGATAATGTAATATATTCTGCAGGTGCAAAGATCTAAGGAAAAACTTCAGCAGGAATCCTGTCTGCTGTGAGTAACTTTCATCAAAGGAAACCCACCTACTGCAATGAGAATGTGAAGTCATAGAATAGAATCATAGAAACATTTAGGTTGGAAAAGACATTACAGATCATCAAATCCAACTGTAAATCTAACACTGCCATGTCCACCATTAAACCACTTGCCTAAATGCCACTTCTATGTGTGTTTGAAATACCTCCAGGGATGATGATTCAACCACTTCCCTGGGCAGCCAGTATTTGACAATCCTGTCAATGAAAAGCACAACTTTAGGACACTTCCTCTCTTCCTATCCCATGTTATCTGGGAAAAGAGACAGATTCCTACTATGCTACAACATCCTTTTTGGTAATATGAGAGAGCAATAAAGTCTCTTGTATTAAGGTAGTGTATAGAAGCTCCCAATCCTGCATATAGACATGTTTTAATAAATATCATATGGGAAAAATGTTGCTCTTGAAACTTAAAGAAAAGACTGGAAGACTTGTGAAGGAAAGTCTTGGCAGAACTTCCAGTAAACTCTTAATTGACTTAGCATAAGAAGGCCATTAATAGTTAAAAGCTTATGCAATTTTGGAAATTACACATGTGGCAATTTCCCTAAGGTTAAATAGAAGGATAAAAAGAATTGCAAAGTGTACCTAAGCCTTGTAACAGACATTAAAATGATAATTTGACTGGAAAACTATTTATATAGTTCTCATCCAAAAAATCACTGTCAGGAAGCCAGCTGTCCTTAATACATTACAGGCCTGACATTAGCTAAATTTAAGCCAGTGCTATCCTTATCTCCCTTTTTTCTTGTTCATATGATCCATAAAAGTGGAAAAGATCTTGTGCGGAAGCTACTACAAGACTATTCCTAGATAAACCTTCAACGTAGACTCAGCTGGGTTTATGGCAGCTTTGTCCACCTGCAGTGAGAATAGAAAAAGCAGCCTTTGTATTCCTGACCTGTAGTCTAATACGGTAGCCCAACCCTGTAGCAAAAAAAAAGACAACTGACCACCAGTTAGTAACATATTTGGAGCTCTTTGTAGTCCTTTTTTCTGGATGAAGAGCAAACCAACAGTCCAAGGGTTCTGTATTTTCTTTGAATTGCTGCTTCTATCACAACACATGTAACATATGCATTTTATATGAATCAGTTATTGAACTGAAGTGATTGGAGGCACTAACCTTTTCAGGCACCTGTGCTGATATAATAAGAATTGGGTCTCAGAGGAGACTATCTACAAAATTAGCTCTAGCACATTTAAGGCAAAGGTGAAACTCTTAATCTTGGAGACATCAGTTCCCCCTCTATGTAAAATACATCAGAAAGCTAATGAAATAATTTCTTACCAGATTAAGAAGTGCCTGACACTTGTAAAACTCTAAAGCCTACTGTAACAGGATATTTGAACTGATAAGGAGAATGTTATGATCTGAAATTTATATAAAATTTTATTTAAGGAAGAGTTTCAAGTACAATATTAGTTTTTTGTTTAAAAGATAACGAGTTTAAATATTTCAATATTTCATGTAAAGAAACATTTTCANATAGTATATTAAGGCTATCTCCTGTGGTGGATAATGTAATATATTCTGCAGGTGCAAAGATCTAAGGAAAAACTTCAGCAGGAATCCTGTCTGCTGTGAGTAACTTTCATCAAAGGAAACCCACCTACTGCAATGAGAATGTGAAGTCATAGAATAGAATCATAGAAACATTTAGGTTGGAAAAGACATTACAGATCATCAAATCCAACTGTAAATCTAACACTGCCATGTCCACCATTAAACCACTTGCCTAAATGCCACTTCTATGTGTGTTTGAAATACCTCCAGGGATGATGATTCAACCACTTCCCTGGGCAGCCAGTATTTGACAATCCTGTCAATGAAAAGCACAACTTTAGGACACTTCCTCTCTTCCTATCCCATGTTATCTGGGAAAAGAGACAGATTCCTACTATGCTACAACATCCTTTTTGGTAATATGAGAGAGCAATAAAGTCTCTTGTATTAAGGTAGTGTATAGAAGCTCCCAATCCTGCATATAGACATGTTTTAATAAATATCATATGGGAAAAATGTTGCTCTTGAAACTTAAAGAAAAGACTGGAAGACTTGTGAAGGAAAGTCTTGGCAGAACTTCCAGTAAACTCTTAATTGACTTAGCATAAGAAGGCCATTAATAGTTAAAAGCTTATGCAATTTTGGAAATTACACATGTGGCAATTTCCCTAAGGTTAAATAGAAGGATAAAAAGAATTGCAAAGTGTACCTAAGCCTTGTAACAGACATTAAAATGATAATTTGACTGGAAAACTATTTATATAGTTCTCATCCAAAAAATCACTGTCAGGAAGCCAGCTGTCCTTAATACATTACAGGCCTGACATTAGCTAAATTTAAGCCAGTGCTATCCTTATCTCCCTTTTTTCTTGTTCATATGATCCATAAAAGTGGAAAAGATCTTGTGCGGAAGCTACTACAAGACTATTCCTAGATAAACCTTCAACGTAGACTCAGCTGGGTTTATGGCAGCTTTGTCCACCTGCAGTGAGAATAGAAAAAGCAGCCTTTGTATTCCTGACCTGTAGTCTAATACGGTAGCCCAACCCTGTAGCAAAAAAAAAGACAACTGACCACCAGTTAGTAACATATTTGGAGCTCTTTGTAGTCCTTTTTTCTGGATGAAGAGCAAACCAACAGTCCAAGGGTTCTGTATTTTCTTTGAATTGCTGCTTCTATCACAACACATGTAACATATGCATTTTATATGAATCAGTTATTGAACTGAAGTGATTGGAGGCACTAACCTTTTCAGGCACCTGTGCTGATATAATAAGAATTGGGTCTCAGAGGAGACTATCTACAAAATTAGCTCTAGCACATTTAAGGCAAAGGTGAAACTCTTAATCTTGGAGACATCAGTTCCCCCTCTATGTAAAATACATCAGAAAGCTAATGAAATAATTTCTTACCAGATTAAGAAGTGCCTGACACTTGTAAAACTCTAAAGCCTACTGTAACAGGATATTTGAACTGATAAGGAGAATGTTATGATCTGAAATTTATATAAAATTTTATTTAAGGAAGAGTTTCAAGTACAATATTAGTTTTTTGTTTAAAAGATAACGAGTTTAAATATTTCAATATTTCATGTAAAGAAACATTTTCATGTAAAGATAATTATCTTAAAAAGCAGAACTAGAGAAGTAGAAACAATAAATGAATCCCCCAAAATAACCTTGCCAGAGCAGTCATTCAGCACCATCAATCTGAGTTCATTTTAACCTCAGTGTCTCAGCAACAGGATGCCTTTACTCATGCTGGGATAGGTGCCATCAAGAGATTATTACTCACACTCAGAACTGGGGAGACCATAGTAATGTTCAGAATACTACANTGGTGCAGGATGAGGAAGAATGAACTCCCCAGAGAATATGCCAAGAGGAAAACAGAATGAATTAGGAAAGAAAGATGAAATGCAGTCACTGTAGGTCTGTGACCCAACTCTATTTGTATTCCCATGAAAAGGAACAGACTTATAAGTGACCTTTCAGAACAGGTAATGAAAACCACAAACAACAGACTGAGAAGTGTAAAGACTTTAAGAATATTGAGACTATAAATTAATTCTTTTACTGATACTTGGGAAACAATAGGAAACAATAAATAGTTTTGAGATTATTTGTTTATTATTTGGAACTCAAGAATTTTTAAATACATTGAAAAAGACCACACCCATCTGGGAGTACTTTCACATTTTTTGTGTGTTTATTTTTAAAGTTGAGTGCGTTCTATGACTGTTCTTAGGACTGCAACAGACCCATCCATCACAGAATTTAGTTCCTCTCAGCCATAGTTGGTACAGTAAATAGAATGACATATATAGTTTAAAACAGTAAGACTAAACGTGACAGCAAGCTTGATAGGATTGGAAAAAAACCAAAAGCACTATCTCCCAGTTCCTACTTGCAAAATGTTTAGCTGTTATCTACCTTCTCTGTCCACCAGCTTGCTCTAATCTCTTACTAGTCTTTATCTTGGAAAAAAACATATTAGCACAACGTTAAAGTATCGGGTTAAAACCACTGAATAATAAAATGCAAGTGCTTCTTAATTCAGAAGTGTATTATTAGACCAAAAAGAGAAGAAACAGAGTTAAGGTTTGTAGTTCATGATTTACAGGTTGTCAAGCTATGCAATTTCATGGCACCTTTTAATGCTATGTTCAACCAGAACTACTAAGAGATGCAAATTTCCACATCAGTGTAAAAAATTTGAAGGTTCAAAGCGTATTCAATATTCAAAGGGGAGGGAGTATAAGCTAAAATGAATGTTTTACTTGATGTTTTTGACTATACTCATGGTTCTATGGTATCTATAATCCAAGGATGCAGTCATACATTTTTTTCAATGTAACTGAAATGTTATTCTCTAAATTGATTAATTTCCTGTGTACAAGAAGTTTGCATTAAGAAGTTTGTGATGTTCAGAATTTATAATTTTAGAGTATTAACTGTTTCACAATAAGACTTGCTTTAGCAAAACTCTTCCTTTGTTTTTTATCATTGGTAGGGCAATCCCAAATCAAAGATAAGCAACTCCCTAAGAAATAATTTATTATATAATTCTTATATGTGTGATATACACACATGTCCACTGTGGAAAAAGCAACATCACTGAATGGGTTTTACATACTATTCTGCCTCAGAGGTTTTTGATTTTTTTATTTTTTTATTTTTATAGATTTTAGAAGTAGTAGTAATTATACTGAAACGTGGATTTTAGTATATTAGTATTTCTAGCAACTTAAGTGCAACGTTTATGCATGCTAACCCCTACCCCATTCAACTCCTAAAATTCTTGTAGTTGTTTAGACTTCTTTTCAAGATAGAAAGCCGAAGAATATCAGAAGGCCTGCAGCGTGAGACATAAACATAGGCCAGTGACCTCGAAGCCTAACACTGCAAGGCCTCTAAGTGTCCTACATGTGATGAGGGAGATGAAGATGATGAACAGAGGGTCCCAAAATGCCCCCAGACTCAATTTTGGATAGAGTGTGCCAGGGGTGTTACAGGGCAGGACTGAGGAATAGTGGACAGGGATTGAATGGACATTATTATAAACTTCAAGAAACCAGCGTTTGGGGCACATGGGCATGTCAATATGTATTCCTGGTTGAGCCAGGGTGCTCATTAAAAGCTCCTGCAGTTTTATCTCCTACTAAATTGGCTTGGGGTCTTTTTCTCTTCACACTTTTCAGGAAACACTGTTGCAAGGTTTCATCTTGCTTCGAACTTCTAAAAGCTTGGTATTTATTTTGGTCTATCCAAATCAGAGACAAAAAGATACATAAGGACCAAAGGTGTGAAATTCCATAGAAGTTGGTGTGTTTGTCTGTTGTTTGCAGAGACTCTGTGCAGTTGCTTGGACATAGCTGAAGGTGTGCTGGATGGACCATTGTAAACTCCCTTGTTTGACAGCTGATTGAGCTGTGAGTAGCAGGCAGCTGCTCACACCGCACATTCATTTCATTGTTCACGGACTTCACTGGCAAACTTGCACACTTGGTGGTGCATGGCAGGGAGAACAACTCCAGCTGTTTG
The DNA here is from genome assembly GCA_013396695.1 of Sakesphorus luctuosus. Classification (NCBI taxonomy): domain Eukaryota; kingdom Metazoa; phylum Chordata; class Aves; order Passeriformes; family Thamnophilidae; genus Sakesphorus; species Sakesphorus luctuosus. Next base: position 94,408 of record VWZD01009925.1, read on the forward strand.
CTTAGAAGATCAGAGTTAAGCTATTCTGTAGCAGGTAGCATAAAATAGCCTCAGTAATGCAAAATTACCTTTCAATCATAAAGATACCTCTCATGAAAGAAAGATGGAAGGCTACACTTTTCTGTTCATACCTGTAGTGTATATGTGTACTACTATCTATTTGTTATCAAGACAAATGCCTGCCCACAACTAGATGTATGACAGTATCTTTCACAGTCAATACAGATAACATGCAAGATTAATGATCCTGCAAACATATTCTATAGCAGCTGTCTCAAACTAATTTTTTCCTTCAAAATCTATGTAGCAGTTATGATGCTTTCACATAAGAATGCTTAGGGAGGACTGTAGGGCAAATGCAGAGTCCTGGGCACCAAGATTTTCCCTCTGAATCTGCAATGCATGTGCTGATATGGACCAACCAATGTACTTAAAACCATTCTCTTTTGCAAAATATTTAAATTCTTAATAAGTACTTGTGATTTCTTTCCTGTCACTATCAAAGTAGGAATCTATCTCTAGTAGATACCAACATTGCAGACTACTTTTCTTGTTTAAGGTTTCTAAAACAAACTAATGTGATAATGAGAATAATAAAATAGAAGCAGGGTGTAATTATTTCTTCAGCATAAATAAACCTATGCAAAACTTGCAGCATAGATCCAAAATTCTTGAATGCATTTTCACAGAGAGTTTAAGATTCTGATATTTCTTCTTTGTCATGGGCTTTTGCATGATCTTACTAGTTTACCTGCTATGGGGTTGTCTTCCCTCCTTCTGTTTTTGGGCTTTGAATTTCTTTAATTTAATTTACTTTCATTTAGTTTGTTCTGTTAAACTGCCTTTTTTTTTCTTTTAATTACATATGCCTTTGATTTCTGTCTTCATAAGCACTTGTGAAGCTGACTTAGAATACATTTAGCTAATGCTATACAACTTACCTAAACTATACTTGAATGATTCATGTGGACATTTGCAGTTGAGGTAAATATGGAAAGAAAGTAGTACCAAAGATGTACTTCACATCTTCGTAAAACAGTCATTTAGGAGGAGTCGAATTATATTTTGAAGATTTGACATTTTTTGAACACTGCCTGCCTAACTTGTGGAGCTATTTCACAAGTATAAGCCCAAAATTAGATGAGAGAAATCCAACCCTGAAACTTTCCCAAACAAATGCTGTGAAGAAGTATTGTGAATACGTATGCATCTAAAGTAATTCTTGATGATCAGAACTAACTTGCCTTAATTTCAGCTGCTGCCACTTTCATGCAGCCTCTGGCTGTTCTGCGCTGTGCTGCTTCCTCTCTGCAGAAAACTTATGCTTTGCTTCTTCGTATGGCATTCTAGTCTGAACATTTTAACAACCTTCCGTACAGCAGTTCTCTTTAAAGGCAGGACACTGAAATGTTGTTTTATTCCACATTTACTGTAGTAGTTGTCTCTTGCCAAAAAGGCTAAGCTGTTAGTATTTGTGCACTTACTGGAGTAAATGGCTGTGTGGGAGCCTGATTTTCTGCACCACACCGCAATCTACCCTTTTGCCTAGCCAGAACCTGCAATCCAAGCAGAGTGAACTGTTCTGGCTTCTAATTCACTACAGTTTAGTGAGCTTGCATCAACTTCTTCTAATGTCACTCTCGTATTCTTGGGCATAAAGATTTAATCAAAACTGGATGTTTAACTTAAGAGCAAAAAAATCTGATTAGAATATTTTTACTTCTTGCTTTTCCCTGCTTTATGAAGTTAAAGTAAGATCTTTCAAAAGCTTTTTTTCCTGTTAGGAAAGCAATGATCTGCAAACTTGTGTGGCAGACGTGTTCTTCCAGACTTAATTGAAGGTAGTTAAATGTCTCCAAGCGAGCAATTTCTTTTTAGAAATATATTTATGCAATTGCTTTTTGTGACTCTTCTCACCTTCATCAAGAGATTAATGTGTTGTGTTTTTTTTTTTTTTTCCAGGTCTGTATTTTACTTGCATTCTCAGTTCTGTATTTGAATTCTAAACTGCTTCCACTTTGTAATTACTTTTTTTTTTCTGTGCCAATATTTCAAGATTCTTTCTTCTGGTTCTGCCCTTTCCACTTTTCCTCTACCATCACAGTTAGTGAGTTTTTGAGGTGCTTGTGAATGAAAAAGGACTGTAATGTACAAATAGTTAAGCTACCAACATAGATATCAAGCTTTTAAAATGGAGAGATGAGATCAATGGACCATGTCTTTGCATATTGCATCTTGTGTAAACCAGCAAACTAATTTTAAGCAGCCATTCAAACACTTTGGCTACATATAGCCTCCTCAGGTCCCTGAAGCCACTGAAGCTTACTTTTCAAAAATCCATGATCCCTATTTTCTATGCACTATTAAACAAAATTACCAATTGTTGTATATCCATGCATTATACATACTTGAGGGATTATTTCTTCAGCACAATGAAATTAAAATACTTTAATTTGGGGGAAATACAATAGCTCTATGCTTTAAGCAGCTTCAAAAATATTAAGCCAGTTTATTTTACTCCAGAGGGACAATGTTCTGAGCTCACTAATGGCCTTATATTCCTTTACTAGAAAATTAAAGTTGTAAGTATTAATAAGACTATTGCTCTTTTTGTTATTGCTTTATGTTTGTGTGGAAATAATTAATTGGCTAAAGTACAATTAAAATCTTATCTATAAGAATCTGAGCATGATATACCATAAATTCTCTACAGAATAACTGTGCTTTACTGTTTTACTTTAGAGTTGTGTGTCTCTGGTTTCTAATCAAAATATAAAGATTTTGAAATAAATCAGTAGAACGCTTTCAAGCCATATTTCATGTTTTCTTACATATAATTATTGAAAGTCAATATTACAATCCCTGTGAGCTTAAAGAATCACAGTAGTTCAGTTGACCTCTCAAATCTGCTATGTTTCTGACAATGCTCTTCACAGACCCTCTGGCTATATCTATACCAGGAAATTAAATGTGCCAAGTACCATTCTGGTACTGAGGTTGTTAGCAAGCAACAGTTAAAAGTTTAACCTTGAAAATTGGAGGGAGGTTGGCAGAGGCACACTTCTTTAAAATCATCATGAATTCATTGGGAGATCAAAAGTCTGCCAGGGTCTGACTATATAGAGATAGAGTGACCTGGAATATTTTCTGATATGGTACCTCTGATTAGACCTCTGAATCACAAATCAGGAAGTAGTTCTGCTGCAATTATTTTGATCCCTTTCCTGACATTGAGGAAGCCAGGAAATAATTCTACTGTAAATATGTTGGTTTCCTGCTCAGAAGTGTCACATGGCTGTGCAACATGGAAATTATCTTGCTGACATTGAATCAGATATTTTCAGATATTTTTACATAGAACTCCTCTGATCATTCCTATGACAGCTATAGGTTTTCTGTGGAAGCTATAGATGGCAGGATGGAATCTCTTTTCAGAAATTTCTGCTGTATGCAACAGTTGGACATACATGCAATACTGGTTTAGCAGGAGAAAGTGTGAGCTTAGATGTTTCAACACCTCATATAGTCATGTGCTAAGAAAGGCAGAAGGCAATATGAAAAAAACTCTAAAATAGGGATTTTAATAGAAAGACTGAAATAATTCTAATCACAATGAGGCAAATATCACTGAAACTGTAACTCCAGCCATTTTTAGCTGGTGGGGATTCCCACTAGGCAGTGCAATCTATTTCTGTCAATGCGCATGTCTTGTCTCGGCATGCCATGGTGCTGGGCTCACTGCTGTCATGGGACATCCATGCTTAGCAAGGGGGAAAAACAAAAGTTAGTAAGGTTTTATTGCAGGTTAGGAAGTTCCTGTGGGATTGGCCCTACTGCTGTTCAGAGAAGAACTGCCCCTGCATTTAGGTGAGTTTCTGAAAAGCAGTCATGGAGGTTTCAGTGAAATACAAACTTTTTCCAGTGACATAGACACCTAAGCTCTACTTATGGAACAAAACATATGCTGCTCTTAGGCTACCTGTTTCATTACTGATGTCACCTCACAATTAGTGATAATGAGTTCTTCAAGGAGGGGAAAGTACTGAGGAAATTCTGTGGGAATCACTCATATAACTTACTTTGCAACTTATTGTACCACTACAAGCACAGTCAGTAGGTATGTCTGTCTAACAACTGAGGTCAGTCTACTTCCTAAAAATCAGTGTGCTACTTGTGACATAAAAATATTTGTAATTTTAGATTCATCCATTGCAACTAATGTTAAGTAGCAATTTCTCCTGGAAGAGCAGTTGTAGAACAAACAACTAGTGTGAACTACCCTAGCTTCAAGAAGCCCTGGAAGAATGATTCTGACTAGGCTCTTGGGGACTGCTTCTTTCTAACAAGTCCCAAGTCCCATTACAGGTTAAAAGCTCTGCTGTGGTAATGTCAGTCCAATCCTTTACACATCAAATTTGAAATATATATTTTAATATGTTTTACATATTGCACAGATATTTCAAATATATTTGATACATATTCTTGAGATATATGTATTTCGAACTCAGTGAATTTATTCAGTGAAAAATTTCAGTGAATCTATTGAATGGATTCCTATATATATATAAAGATATATATTATGATCTTTATATATATATATACATTTTTATATTTATCACATTTATTTATTCAGATTTTTGTCTAATAGGTGTATGTTTCTTAAACAGACAGAACAGCTGATCTCTGGAGAAAAGAAACGCTATGCTATTTATAGAAAAATATTAAACAGCAACTCCTTTCAGTTAATGCCCTTGGCTAATTTTTGCAAGCATCTCTGTTTTCAGTAATGGGATTTTCTTTAAAAGAGCAGTGTGACAACAGCAGATTTTCAAAATACAGAACTCACAGCTGAGCACTTAAACCTGAAACAGCAACTCAGAAAAAAGGGTGTAAAGAGAGTCCTATATGCTGCTAGTTCTCTAAAAATACAGCATGCAAGTAATAGCTATGAACACTTATTTTAAGCAACAGAAATATACAAAAGTGGTAAATATATAGAAAGAAATAGGAAAACTTTGCAAGAGAAGCTGAAAAGAATGCTTTATTCCTAATGAGTGATTTGCAATATTTTTGCCTCGAAATCTGATGGCAGATGTTTCTCCTCCCATTATTCCAGGTACCCCTTCCTCACTTCTTCCACGCTGGTTCATGGGTTTTGCCCCTCCCTCTCCTTGCCTGCAGACAACCGTCATTGCCATCCCACTCTCTTACATCATCACATGCCTACCTTACATTTCTGTTCACATCACTGTTGCATGAGAAGCTACCATATTAAGTTCACATTGACAGCATAAATTTTGTATTGAATGGTTTTATGGTTTAGCTATATGTTTCTTTGGATTTTTTTTTTATTTTAGCTTTCTAAATTGTTGCAATGTAGTAAGACAAATACAACAATTGAATGAGATTAAATGAAATTTTAGATCACATTGTAAGACTGACATTCTCATGTTCCTTAAAAGAAAAAGTTTGATAGATGATTTTGGTCATAATTTTAAAAGCAAGTCTAATTTTATTCCATTCAGCTATAATACAATACATAAATGTGTGCTATATCAGTCAATAATACTTACATTTGATGACAATTTTCAGATATAAGCAGATAACTTCATATCTCATTGCTTATGTAGTGCTCCTTTCCACCATGACAAGAAGCATGGGCAAAATGGCTTCAGCGCCTCAGTGGAAGCAGAATGATTAGTTCACTGCATTACTGTCTCGTGAACAGTTAGGATTGAGCAAAACTGAGGTCTGAATAAGAAATGCTAAACAAAAAATTGGGTTGCATAACAACTTTGTAATAAACAAAGTAGTTATCTAAGTTTCTTGTTAGAGCAGAACAATCTCATGTTTCAAAAATATGTGGGACACAAATCAGAAAGCATGACCATCTTCACCCACTGCCTTTGGTCCCAGATTCACGATAAGGAATGAGACAGACAGAAACAGCTTCTCCTTTTCCACATAATTAATTCAGTGGCAGAATGAAGTGCAAGGAATTACTTACCTGACTTTTCTTTTTCAAGATGACAGGAGTTTTCTTCAGTTCTGGATTTTCACAACCTTTCTGGCCTGACCAACTAAACTGTGCCAAAGCATGTTTTGTTTTTTACAGAAATAGTTCCCAAATATGTCAGTGGCTACAACAACAGTTAAATAATTCCAGATCATGCAACTATATTTAATTCCTAAAACAAGGATGAACTTGATCCTATTTAATGCCAGACTTGAAAAAGGCCTTTCTCTGCTGTGGTGGACTGTGTTCACCACCCAACAATCAATTTATTTCAAAATTATTTAAAATTCTAGAAAGTTAAAAAATTCAGATTTCTTTTTACAATTTGAGGTTTTGTTGGTTTGGTTTGGTTTTTTAGCACCTCTTATTAAGAAACTTAGAGATTGGATATGGAAACAGTTATCATTCTGAAAATATAGACTAAGAGTGGAAAAAATAATCAAGGTTGCTGTGTGTCTGTAGAGACAATTGCATCAATGAAAGCATCCATGGCACCATACTGTGTATATTGGTGCCATTTTTCACCTGATCCTTCAGTATATATATTTTTTCCTGGTTTATATACATTTTTAATAGATTAAGTTTTATCTTAATGTATGTTGGGTACTGTGAAGATAAGATGATAGAGGGTTGCAAAACTCCAGTAATAGCAAAAGAACCAAAAGGTCTGGGTAAACAAAGGCTTTACCTTGTCTCTTCTTTTCAACATCCTTGAGGTGCTCAGTTAATCCCCTGCCTTGACCTGCTCGGTTTCTGTCAGGATGGAAGCAATAAAGTCATGCTCAAAAGATCTGGGTTGGGGAGGTCTTGACTCACATCAAGAGTGTGATATTGCTGTCTCCATCACAGACTATTCACACCATTCATTAACAGCCTTGGATGCAAACTTTTGACAATTTTGTCTGAAGAATGATTACTTCTTTGTGTAGTGCTGGAGCTAAATTCAGAGGAAATTCAGAGAATAAAGGTGACAACATTCATGCCAAGCTGGAGGAGAAAGGAGTTTGGCTGGTCAAGGCTGGCTGCAGATTAGTGACTCTATCCCTAAACCAGTGCCCTTTTTCTCCCAGATTTCCTTCCTTCAAGTATCACTAGGAAGGGGTGAGCAGCCCCAGTGCTGTGTGTGAGCCCTGACTGTGCTTATTGGAGTCACACACAAGGATGTACCTCAGCTGGTCAGAGCGTGTAGGAGGACACTTATATTTTCTTCTCCAGTGAGCGGAGAGCAGCTGAGAAGTGAGAGGAGGAAGTATTGCTGACAGCTAAGCCTCACTGTGGGTGTGCTACAAATTAATTCATTAGCTGCAATTCATGGGTCTTGAATGATGAGTAGTATAACAACTGCAGTGCAGTCACTCAGAAGGTGCTATAACAATCCTCTGAGCAGAATTGTTGTTCTTACTTTCTGTTCGAAGTAAGATGTTCCTCAGACAGAGCTAGGTAGATCCTGGCTAAAAGAAGATAATTTTCTACTATTTTTTTCATGACTCCCCTTTCCCATAAAATGCAGTGTTGTAATGATTCAAATATCTGGGAAGCTCTAATTTAGACCAGCAGGAGACCATGAAGAGTCAAATGAAATAAGCAAAGGCATAGCATAGCTGAGAAAAATTATCTATTAAAGATCATGTATTTAGAACTGAAGGAGATTATCACTGAACAAACACTAAGGAGTTTGTTCATAATATTTTCTTGTATTTTATACATTTATTGCCTGCTGACCTTTTTAGTGTACCTATGCAAATATCTATGTCCATTTCAAGGATGTAGAAAACTAGCTGAACATTTATTCACCAGAAGGGCTATCTGCCAGAATAAACAGAAGAATTTTCTACCGAAAGCAGTAATTTCAGCAAGACTTTTGTTTGTCTCACAATCTTATCTATTAAGTAAGTTGCATTTATAAAGTATAACTTCTAGTAAGTTGATAGAATGATCTTGGTTTAGACAGGAAAAAAAATTAGAAATCACATCACTTCAGAACCAATATCTCTGAACCAAATCTGCCTGGGAGTGCACTGTAAAAAGGATTAGTTATTTTTTTTTCTTTCTTTTTTTGCCATATGTTGCTCAGCTTTTCATAAAATAGAATTAAACATTTCCGAGTTCTTTGATGAGAACAAACATATAGCTGAAATTTAGGGTACTCCTATATTTGTCTCAGTGGTGTGCTAATTCTGAAAATAAATGGTGACAGACTCACTGCCAGTATTGCTTATGTATATAGTTTGACTTAGTCAAAACTGCATAATTACTAAATGTTGAGAATAATTTAAAAGAATAATTCAAGTTGATGAAATGGAACATACAAATCTGTTTTAAATAACTGTCATTTAGTATTGAATTATTTTGTCTTCAGCAGATAGGATCACATTCTCAGTTTTCTGTGGGTAGAACAGTTTCAGAATGTTTGAATGTTCTTGGCTCATCATAGCCAGGGAGTGGTTTTTAACAGTCAGAGGGAAGAAAAAATGCAAGGGCAGAGGACATTAAAGGGACTGCCACAGCACAGTAAAAATAAAAAAAAAAAATAAAGAATTAATTTGCCATGGCATAAAGAGAAGAAACCATACTACGGCCATAACTGAAGTACAGCTGGACGTCAGTGATCTGGTACATTGTAATGTCACAACCATGAAAAATATTTTTTCTAAGCTCCACGTTAACCAGGAGACAGAACACTAAAGGAAACCAAACATTACTAGTTCCACTGCTCATGGAAGTATATGTTTCTGTTTTAAGAAAATAATTGGTTTTATTGGATCCTGTGGCTACAAATTTAAAGTATGCATCTGGAGCACTGAAGCAAAATTCCTATGGTTCAGGCTTTGACTGGATACATTCTCTACCTATATTCTCTAGATACAGCTTTTGATCTATACATATAGGTAAAATGTCCACAAAAAAATTCCTCAGTATTCTACCTCAGATCTGGTCAGCAGCAGATACTCAGCAAAAGACTATAAGAACTATGTGATATGTAGAGCTCAGTAAATCTTCCTGTCTCTGAACAAGTTGTGTTTTAGTGAATTCGCAATTCAGGTGTTTCTCTGGCTCATCAGCCTTCAGAGACATGACAGAATCCCATCTTCTATGAATGTGCCATGCCCTTTAATATCATATATAGTTTTGGATGAGATCCTGTGGCTATGAGTTCTGCAATTTAGTCATGCACTATTTGAAAAAAAACCAAACAAGTAAGGAAACTTAATGCCTATTGCAGGTTTTAAACCTACTGCTTGGCTTTTTCTTTAAGTGCCGTGTCCTTACTGTGTTACAAAAAAATGAGTATTCTCTTCCACTTATACCTTTTCTGTATTTCCATTGTATCCCAGGTTTACTTTGTTTTCCAGATGCAGAGCTCTGTTTCACTGCTGGTCTTTCCACATATAGAGTCTGCTCTATAGTATTGACCACTGTTGCCAAAATTTTTTTCACAGTAGTAGTGTCAGCTTTTAGAAGTTAAAGAATTTTTATTTGTATAATATTGATTTTTGAAGTTCCCCTTGGTGGTAGAGGTTGGGTTAGAGACCAGCTAGACAGACTTAACTCCTGTAAATCCTCAGGCCCCAGTGGAATGCACCCATACTTGCTGAGACTTGTGCTAAGCCACTCTCCATAATCTTTGAAAAAGGATGACGAACAGGAGAGGTGACCGATGACTGGAGGAAGGCCAATGTTACTCCCATTTTCCAAAAAGGCAGGAAGGAGGACTGGGAAAACTACTGTCCAGTCAGCCTCACCTCCGTCCGTGGAAAGGTGATGGAACAGATCATTATGGAGGCTATCAATAAGAATGCAGAAGAAAGGAAGGTAAGCAAGACCAGAAGGCACAGATTCAACAAGGTGAAATCATGCTTGATCAATTTGATAGCCTTTTATGATGACATGACAGGATGGGGCACTGAGGGGAGAGCAGTGGATGTTTTCTTCCTCGAGTCCAGCAAGGCTTTTGACACTGTCTCTCATAACAACCTCATAGGAAATGTGGGTTAGATGAATGAACAGAGACGTGGATCAAGAAATACATGAATGGCAGAGCTCAGGGGGTCGTGATCAGTGGAGTATAATCCAGCTGGAGGCCTGTAGTTACTGGCTACCAAACTAAAATCTCATTCACCATGAAATTTTCATTCATGGACAAGCTCAAAATATGTGTCTACATTTAGTTGATGATAATATGTTAATAAGCTTGTTGATAAGCTATTGATGATAATTGCAGACAGTAAAAAAGTGAACATAAATTGTATTATAGGAAGAGGCAATACAAATACTGGCTACTATTCCTTTTCATGCAACTGAAATTTCTGTACAGTTCAATTATAACTTGTTTAGGCATGGCATTAAATCTTCTGATTTCTGCAAAATGAGTGACACCTTCTGATCATTAGATTTCCTTTAACATAGAATTTCAGGAGCACAAAATTTGTGCTAGTTCTAATAAAATATCATTATTCATTATAGAGTAACAGGATATTTCTAGTGATGTCTTTAACATGTTGATTAAAATAATAGAAATAATTTTTATTCTACTTTTAAACCACTGACAGTTTTACCACATTAATTGCCAGGGCAAGGCTCTTACAAAGTTATAACACATTTTAAGACATGTCATAACATTCAAGTTTTTTCCACAGTAGTCATTTAAATAAAAATTGATTTATCATATTGTGTAGCTTTTAGGAAAGCTGACTGAATCCCATCTCAAACATATTCATGGTGAAGAATGAGGACAGGGAGTAGTTCACAAAATCGTAGGATAATTTATTTTGTAAGGGATATCTTGATATCATGTAGTACAATCACTTGATTGGAGTGAGGGCACCTACAGCAGGTTGATCAAGGCCTCATCCTATTGGGCTTTGGTCATCCTTAAAACTGGAGATCCCGCAAGCCTTCTGGAACATCTGTGACATTGCTTAACCACACTGGGGGAGGAAGTAAGTCCGGTCAAAATATGCCTTCTTGTAGCCTTTGTCCATTGTTCCCTGTCACGTCTCTACACACTTCAAAGAAATACCTGCTTTTTTTGCTCTGTGTCCTCCCATTTGATAGATGATCACAGTAAGATACCACTGATTACAAATAATTTATTTACTGTTGTACTGCAATATCTGCAATTGCTTTAGATTTTTTTATTTCATATTTGTAAATAGTTTATTGGCCTTTGTAAGAATACATATGTCTCAGCCCCAGATGCTGTAAAATTTGCAGTTCAGACATCATGCTGCCTATAAATTATGAAAGCAAAATTGTCTGTCAGATTATTCTCAACAAGTAAGGATTCTAGGGTAAGAGCTCCAGAAACAGTATTTTTTTCTCTTTAGACAGCTTGTATCCAACAAGACTAAAAGTAAAAAGTAGGCTGCTCTGGAAGGCTACATCTAGAAAAAAGTTGGACTGGAGGATAAGAGAGAAATATGGGAGACCTACATACCACTTAAAAATGAAAAAGAGCTATGTCACCTCACCAAACATAGCTATTAGTCAGTCAGCCACCGCCAGACATTTCTCCTATTGATAGCCCTTAGGTGGAAAGTTCTAATAATGCTTTTTGAAGATATATGTATCTAAGGAATTTGTTTAGATATGATAACCTTCTGTATAAAATGCTGATACTCACTAGTGGATGTATGGATAATAATTCTGTTAGCAAAACATTCTCATATCTGAAAAAAGCATACTTATAGCACGATAATGCAAACATTATATTCACATTAGAACAAGTCTTATGCATCCATAGATTAGGAAGAATTCTTATTAAAAAAAAGAAAACAAATAAACATAAATAGGCAAAAATACATATACACATTTTACTATGAAAATAATAAAGATATTTGAAACAGTGTTAGAAGCACTAAATGCACAGGCAGAGTGTACCACAAGTCTTGTCCTTTGTCATTCTTTAGTGATTTTGCTCAGAAGACATCCCTTGCCCAGAAGAGAAGGGCTACAGCTTTGCAGTCTGTGCATCTCTGTCAACTTGAGACTATTGCCAGTGTCTGAACATTCAATGATTTAGCAGTTATAGATACACCCCGGGGAGTCAAGACTGTCAGGGTGTCTGACTGAAATAACTCAGATGTAATGTCCACCAAAGATGGATAAAAATCTCAACCCCATAATGCACTAAAAAAAAATTTAAAATGCTATTAAATTTCCATTACCACCATCTTACTGGTAACAGGTATACTTTGGATGGATGCATGATTCATGAAAATGAGTAATTAATTATAAAGCAGTGTCTCAAGATGCACTTAGCAGATGTCATCACAATTATTTAAGTGCCACTTCGAAGTGAATAGCATCAACAGTCTAATTATCCCATGCAAAAAACTTTCTCTGTTAATCCAAGAAGTAGCTTGTATAAAACTTTGTAGAGCCTGGATGCTGGATTGCAAGTATATTCTTCCATTAACCTTTAGACAGATCATTTCATACTGCACCCAGATGCTACACATAACATTAAGAAACCTGCATCTCGGAAATGTTTCTCAGGAGTACAGAGAAGATGGAAAGGTGGTCAAAACTCACTCATTCTGAGTATTTAAAAAACATTGTGGTACTTCAATATAACGGTTGTGCTACCTTAATACAAGAACTTGAAACAAACAAGTTGTGGCTACTAATTTCAGTGCCTGTGTGATTTGCATTGATTATGCATCATATCACTGTTCTCTACTGGGGTGAGTGTGAGGAGAGAGAGTGAGAGAGATGATGCAGGGTTCCTGATGAAGGCTATGAAGGTGGTACCAAGTGAGAGCTGCCTGCAGGCTCATGTGTTACAGGGACACATCATGCAGCCATGGAATTTGTGCCACAAAACATGGGGGTGTAGCACAATCTACTCTGTGTGTATCACTAAATCAGCCTTAGACAATGGTTTTTTTGGTCAGGATTATTGCAATTACCTAACAGACTTTTATTTTGTGCAGTAACACTAGAGAACAACCCTGAAACTGTGGTCTAGCATTGACAATGATATAATGGTGATTATTCCCTGCTTAATCACCAAAATAGCATCTACGGATTTTTTGTATTGTGGACCAAATGGTTGAAGGCTGAACAACTGTTCCCATTATGATATTAAGTGGTTTTGCTCCTCATGTATTTTTGCACTGTTGTGTGCTATCAAAGTGTACATATGGAAGTAAACCTTTTGTTGGGGCTGGACACCTATTGCAATGTGCCTAATTTTTGTATCAAATGTCTATTAAATTAGATCCAGAATATTCTTGTGTATTGGATATTCCAGTAAATGCCAAGCCCATTAATGAATGCCCAAGAAATAGTGGAAAATGCACCTTATTGAATATTTTATCATTAGCATTGTGAAGAAAATAGATGACTGAAACAGATATAGGTAGTCCAATTTGATTGAATTTTTAGGGTTGAGGAAGCCTGAGCTCATTTCACACTTTATCATCTCAGAACTGCTTGGATAGTTCTGATCTGGTTTATTTCAACTGTTTTTCTGCAACATGTAATTTTTTTTGTCAGTACTGTCCGTCATCAGGTTGTTCAGATAAAAAGTAAATATCACTTTGTAATTCCAGTTCATAGTATTCTAGTGTTTCTCCCAGGTTTTAGTCCATTTAGATGGATCTATTTTTTATTAATAATTTTATAGATTCTGACTGCTTGCTGTGAAGTCAAACTTTGTTACCACATCTAGATCTTCAGAAAGATTATTTGGTTCAATGATCTTGTTTTTCTATTTCTGAATTTTCAAATTCTAAGCTGCCAGTCTCACAGTGGTGTGCAGTACTTTGTCATCTTCACTTTGAATGCATAAATAGCTATGTAAGTACACCCTGCATTTTTTCAAGTAATTTAGAGAACTGTTTTAAAACTGCTTAGGAAGTGAATTATAGTGATGGAGCAGTCCTTTAGAGAGAGATGAGGAGCTGGTCTCTCAGTCTGAACTAGCTACAAACCAGAAACCACATAATTAATTGCATGTGTTCAGCCTTATGTTATGGGTTTAGCCAGGTGGGCCTAAATTTAGGCTTTAAAATTCAGATTAGGCCTAGAATTGTCAGCTGACTTGAGCTGGGCTGGGCTAGCTAACAGCTGACTTCTTTTAGCCAATAATATTGTATTCCATACCATATTACATCATCTCAAAAGAGGTAAAATCCAGTGTGTGGGAGGGGCTGGGGCAGTTGCTTCACAGCTGTCGTATCAGCAAGACACACTGTGCTGTCCCAGGAGGGATGGGGAGGCCCAAGCCCACAGCACTGGCTCACCATCATGTTATCTTAGGGAAGTAAAATGTTTGTTCTTAGTTCTTCTCTTTGCTTAAGTCTGTCTTTGGAGAATTGACTTCTTTAGAATGATTTGTAGTTAGAATGGTAAAATCTGTGCTTACTCGGGAGTGGGAAGTTATATATAACATGTATAAGTGTGTGCTATACTGTAGTTTTCTTTTATTTTTCTCTTTTCTGTATAAATACATGTAGCTAGTTTCAGCATAAACCTAGTTTGGAAGGGTTTTTTCCCTCTCTCCCTTCTTCCCTTTTCACTCTGTCTCGGACAGTCGGCGTTTTGCCAGCTCAACCCAAGACACCTTATGACTGATACTAAGCTTCTGCAGTCAAAATTGGACAATGGCAATTAATGGATCCTGCCACCCATTTTTTTTCATTGTGTTTCTCATTTGTGTATTTGTATAAGTTGTAACTAGAGAGCACTTTTTATTTTGTCTTTTCAAGGTGTTTACTTTCCCTCCATTGAATGCTTACTCTTTGGAAAGTAAAGGGTTCAAAAGTTTTCACAGTGAATGTACTGCTTCAAATACATGTATTCTGAAGTATCTTGCCTCACCCACAATCTGGCGAAGTCCAGACTCAAGTGTAATGGAATATCTTCTGGGCTTGCTTATGACAGTGTTTGCTAGTACCTTCACAACTTGTCTCTTATTTGTACAACTTCTTCTTCAAAACTGTCAAACCCCCTGTGTTATTGCAAATTGTGTCCAAATCTTCCAAAATTATGTAAAGAACACAAGTAGCAGATGTAAAACCAAAATTAGGACTATAGCATCTAATTTCCATGTTGGTTGCACTATTGGAATGTCATGTAGAATGAGAAAAGATTCTGTTTGAGTTTGACATACCTATGTCTATGTGTATATACCAGCAGGTGTACTGGGTGTTTGAATCCCCCTCACCAAAATGTTTAGTGCCACTTGAGGTGGTCTGAAGTTTTCTGCTGGTGTCCAGTTCAGAAAGACTCACATCTACACAAGTCTCTATGTCACATCAGCAAACACATGTAGGTAACTCAGATATTCTACTATTATATCAAATGGTACTTGACACTTCTGTCTGCATACCCAAATCAATCCCTTTGTCTAAGAATTAAGAGCCATTTCAGTGAGTAGTGTTCTAGTCAATCCAGTCAATGAGAGCAATTCATCTTACTGTCTAAAGAAGACACTTTGTGATTGGTCAGATTATTTGCAGGTAAACTCCTTGGTCTGTACTGGCTTGACACAGGTGCTTACATACAGAGGTTCACAGAATCACAGAATTAATTAGGTTGGAAAAGACCTCTGAGATCATTGAATCCAACCTATGACCGAATACCCCCATGTCAACTAGACCATGGCACTGAGTGCCATGTCCAGTCTTTCCTTAGAGACCTCCAGAGCCGGTTACTCTATCAGCTCCCTGGGAAGTCCATTCCAATGTCTGAACAGCCTTTCTGTGAAGAAATTCTTCCTAATGGCCAGCATAAACCTCTACTGGTACAGCTTAAGACTATGTCTTCTCATTCTCTTGATAGTTGCTGGGGAGAAGGGGATGACCTCCACATGGGGACAATCTCCTTTCAGGTAGTTGTAGAGAGTGATAAGGTTCAATTCAGTTTCTTAAACATATTCATCTGGTCCCACTTGTGATGCCTAAAAGCTTCCCATATGGCTTTCAGATGGAGTTTTAAAAGGTCAAATATCTTTTGGAAGTTATGTGTAAGATCTGCCAATGAATGCAGATATTCCCAGTATGTTAGAACATCTCAAACAACATCAGGCCCCTACATTTTGGCAGGTGAAACTCAGCCCATGGCATCCAGTAGGCAAAACAGGAGTTTGGACTCGTGCTGCACACATAAACATCTGTGTGCAAATACCAACATTTTTGTCTTATATTGTGGCCCACTGTGTCAGCATAGGAGAACTGTGGAGAGCCACTAAATATACCTGACTCATATTCTGATACTGCTGACTCTATCATTTAAGAACCCAACTCAAAAATTCTGAAGAGCTAAAAGGTGAATGAGAGAAGCAGGACCAGAGAATTTTTCTCAGTGTAAATGACCCAACATTACATAATAATCCTATTAATTCTCTCATTTCTTTCATATGTTTATCTGGCATAAAGATTCTTTAGAAAGTAACTGAGGATATTTTTACTTCATTGGGATCACAGCATAATGCCAGATATAATTGACAAGTTCCTTTTTTCATAGTTGTGAGCTCAGTTTATGCACAGTAAAAGTTATATTTTTGTATATGCAAAAGAAATTCTACTAAAACTTTTAGGTCAAAAATGCAGCTTGTACAATGCATTTATGAAGAACAATTTATTGAGCAATATTGAACACTTTAAGTGAACTGATTATGAGACAACTGAATATACCTGCCAATGAGATATTGATTCTTAGTACATTCAGAGATTCTGCAATATGTGGAAGATATTTGGAGAACTGTTTCTGTTACCTGATTAAGAAAATTGTAGGGTATGATGACATTGTTTGATAGATGATGTATGTGCATGCACTAGCTTTGTCTGCATTCAAAGCCAACATGGAGATGTGGTAGTAGTGAAACTTACTATAATCTTTCTTGATATGGGTTAGTTATGCTCAGCCACTGACAAACAGCTTCTCGTTTTGATCTGAATCTTGACTTGAAACTGTGGCAGCTTACTTTCATTGGAAGGCAATTTTAGTAACATACAACTCATATTCCTGTAGCTCATGATTCCTACCAAAGTACTATGAATATCTATACCACCTAATAGTCCACTATGTTTATGAGGTGAGGTATTTGATGTCCCTTGATCAAGGATAGATATATGATCAGAATAAAGCAATCAAAGAGTAGTTATGTCATCAGCAATTCATCTCATTAAGGCTGTATAAGGGAAAATAGAAACTACAAAAGAGAGTTTAGAAAGTATAACAGGATGGCTATGAGAGTACAAGAACAGGATAACATGAGCTGGATAAGATGAACAAGATAAGATGTAACTGTAAGTGTTAACTGACGAATTACTGATTGCTTCAAAAACACTAAAACCGAATCTTTGAGGGTGGGTGGGATCAGTTTTAGGGTATTACTTGGACATGTATAGAATTGTGTAACAACTGATTGCTGCCCATGACTGGCAGCATAGGTAGAGCCATCTTTACATTGAAGATAAGAAAGCCAATAATTGTGTGGGTGCCTTAATTCAGAACATACCACGCAAAACTGATCACTGGCATATCTAGTGTTGCTATATATGTAAGTATTGTTACTATCACCCAAGAGAAATATATATTCTGTTGGTGTTGCTTGGCTTAGCCTTCAGTTGCTGTGTTTGACCTGACACCCTGCCCTGAAAGTGTGGTGTTATGCTATGTCCTACAATTATACGCTTAATTTTGGCAGTGTGAATGAAGTTAATAAACAGTCCAGAGACAATATTATGCTGAAGGTCAAAAATAAAAGCATATTTTCAGATGAAGGAAAGCATTTTTTTTCAATAGGGGAATCATATGTGGCCATTATGAAAATAACTGATCAATATTCATCACATTGAGTGGAAATACATACTTATTTTTTTTAATAGTGGACTTTAGCTTACAGAAAAGTGAAAGCAAAACAAAACTGAAACCTGGCATAGGAAATTCTGCTTAGCTTTTCCACAAAATCTGTTAATGAAAATGAGTTTCTTCTAGTGCTGCTTCTGAGTGAGTAAAAGTCCGTAATCTAATGAAAAACATATACCGGAGGACTTAGCCTGGAGGCTTAACATGATGAGAGCACTATATGCTAAATTTGTTTTTATTAAATCAATGTATAAGATTAGACCATGCCATAGATTAGGTCACATGATGTTAGAGCTCTTTCTGACTGTCTTTATAGTAGTTCCTTCCCCCCTGCTTTATTCAGAAATCATAGCATAAAATTTTCAACTAGATGAGAAGTCCCATGTAATTTAAACCTGAGTGTACTGAAATACATTATATCAGCTTAAACAGTGTTTTAAAAACAATGACCTAANGGGAAGTCCATTCCAATGTCTGAACAGCCTTTCTGTGAAGAAATTCTTCCTAATGGCCAGCATAAACCTCTACTGGTACAGCTTAAGACTATGTCTTCTCATTCTCTTGATAGTTGCTGGGGAGAAGGGGATGACCTCCACATGGGGACAATCTCCTTTCAGGTAGTTGTAGAGAGTGATAAGGTTCAATTCAGTTTCTTAAACATATTCATCTGGTCCCACTTGTGATGCCTAAAAGCTTCCCATATGGCTTTCAGATGGAGTTTTAAAAGGTCAAATATCTTTTGGAAGTTATGTGTAAGATCTGCCAATGAATGCAGATATTCCCAGTATGTTAGAACATCTCAAACAACATCAGGCCCCTACATTTTGGCAGGTGAAACTCAGCCCATGGCATCCAGTAGGCAAAACAGGAGTTTGGACTCGTGCTGCACACATAAACATCTGTGTGCAAATACCAACATTTTTGTCTTATATTGTGGCCCACTGTGTCAGCATAGGAGAACTGTGGAGAGCCACTAAATATACCTGACTCATATTCTGATACTGCTGACTCTATCATTTAAGAACCCAACTCAAAAATTCTGAAGAGCTAAAAGGTGAATGAGAGAAGCAGGACCAGAGAATTTTTCTCAGTGTAAATGACCCAACATTACATAATAATCCTATTAATTCTCTCATTTCTTTCATATGTTTATCTGGCATAAAGATTCTTTAGAAAGTAACTGAGGATATTTTTACTTCATTGGGATCACAGCATAATGCCAGATATAATTGACAAGTTCCTTTTTTCATAGTTGTGAGCTCAGTTTATGCACAGTAAAAGTTATATTTTTGTATATGCAAAAGAAATTCTACTAAAACTTTTAGGTCAAAAATGCAGCTTGTACAATGCATTTATGAAGAACAATTTATTGAGCAATATTGAACACTTTAAGTGAACTGATTATGAGACAACTGAATATACCTGCCAATGAGATATTGATTCTTAGTACATTCAGAGATTCTGCAATATGTGGAAGATATTTGGAGAACTGTTTCTGTTACCTGATTAAGAAAATTGTAGGGTATGATGACATTGTTTGATAGATGATGTATGTGCATGCACTAGCTTTGTCTGCATTCAAAGCCAACATGGAGATGTGGTAGTAGTGAAACTTACTATAATCTTTCTTGATATGGGTTAGTTATGCTCAGCCACTGACAAACAGCTTCTCGTTTTGATCTGAATCTTGACTTGAAACTGTGGCAGCTTACTTTCATTGGAAGGCAATTTTAGTAACATACAACTCATATTCCTGTAGCTCATGATTCCTACCAAAGTACTATGAATATCTATACCACCTAATAGTCCACTATGTTTATGAGGTGAGGTATTTGATGTCCCTTGATCAAGGATAGATATATGATCAGAATAAAGCAATCAAAGAGTAGTTATGTCATCAGCAATTCATCTCATTAAGGCTGTATAAGGGAAAATAGAAACTACAAAAGAGAGTTTAGAAAGTATAACAGGATGGCTATGAGAGTACAAGAACAGGATAACATGAGCTGGATAAGATGAACAAGATAAGATGTAACTGTAAGTGTTAACTGACGAATTACTGATTGCTTCAAAAACACTAAAACCGAATCTTTGAGGGTGGGTGGGATCAGTTTTAGGGTATTACTTGGACATGTATAGAATTGTGTAACAACTGATTGCTGCCCATGACTGGCAGCATAGGTAGAGCCATCTTTACATTGAAGATAAGAAAGCCAATAATTGTGTGGGTGCCTTAATTCAGAACATACCACGCAAAACTGATCACTGGCATATCTAGTGTTGCTATATATGTAAGTATTGTTACTATCACCCAAGAGAAATATATATTCTGTTGGTGTTGCTTGGCTTAGCCTTCAGTTGCTGTGTTTGACCTGACACCCTGCCCTGAAAGTGTGGTGTTATGCTATGTCCTACAATTATACGCTTAATTTTGGCAGTGTGAATGAAGTTAATAAACAGTCCAGAGACAATATTATGCTGAAGGTCAAAAATAAAAGCATATTTTCAGATGAAGGAAAGCATTTTTTTTCAATAGGGGAATCATATGTGGCCATTATGAAAATAACTGATCAATATTCATCACATTGAGTGGAAATACATACTTATTTTTTTTAATAGTGGACTTTAGCTTACAGAAAAGTGAAAGCAAAACAAAACTGAAACCTGGCATAGGAAATTCTGCTTAGCTTTTCCACAAAATCTGTTAATGAAAATGAGTTTCTTCTAGTGCTGCTTCTGAGTGAGTAAAAGTCCGTAATCTAATGAAAAACATATACCGGAGGACTTAGCCTGGAGGCTTAACATGATGAGAGCACTATATGCTAAATTTGTTTTTATTAAATCAATGTATAAGATTAGACCATGCCATAGATTAGGTCACATGATGTTAGAGCTCTTTCTGACTGTCTTTATAGTAGTTCCTTCCCCCCTGCTTTATTCAGAAATCATAGCATAAAATTTTCAACTAGATGAGAAGTCCCATGTAATTTAAACCTGAGTGTACTGAAATACATTATATCAGCTTAAACAGTGTTTTAAAAACAATGACCTAATTCACAGTATGGGGGAAAAAAAAAGGTTACCTGCCTGAGTTTCAGTGTCCTGGGTCCTGGTGCAGCCAGTGCTATGGTGGAGCCAGCCCTTGCTGTAAGTAAGGCTAAGAGTATCCTAGGCTGCCTTAGACCAAGTATTTTAAACAGGTCACAAGAAGTGATCCTTCTCATTTCTTGAGTGGGGACTCACCCTTCACATTGGGGAATCCCCACATGGAGCGCTGTGTCAGTTTATGGGCTCACCAGTACAAGGGAGAGACATGCTGGAGAGAGTCTGTTGAAGGGTCAGAAAACTGATGAAAGGATGAGACCATCTCTTCTGTAAGGAAAGGCTGAAAGAGCTGGGACTGTTCAATCTAGAAAAGAGAAGGCTTAGAGGGATCTCATTAATGTATTAAATACCTGAAGGAACAAATCCAGGCTTTTTTCAGTGGTGCCCAGTGACAGGACGAGCAGTAATGAGTACAAGTTGAAACACAGGAGCCATCTGAACATCAGGTAATACTTTGTTCCTGAACATTGGCGCAGGTTACCTAGAGAAGTTGTGGAGTTTCCCTCCTTGGAGATACTAAAAGTCATCTGGACCTGGTTCTGGGGAACTGGCTGTAGGTGGCCCTACTCAAGCAAGAGGGTTAGATAAACTGACTTCTAAAGATCCCTTCCAATCTCAACCATTCCGTGACTCTGTGATCTCGTGTTCCTAAATTGTGTATCCATATTGAGACAAATTCCCCTGATTAATAAATTCAAATTTTATTTTTCTTCAAGATACTTCTCGATCCTATGCTAATTCCACAAGAAGTTGAAATATAATTAATCACTGAAGTACATTTTGTATATAAAATATGGAAAAGATGGTAAAATTCACATGCTGAGGGATTTGAGCATTCCATTGATGGCAGCAACCCTAATTCCAGACTGAAAACAAATGTATTTTTAAATTGTTCATTTGTCATTTGTTTTAACTGCCTCAGTAGAGAATCTGTGTGACTGAAGTAAGCTTAAGCATATAGCATCAGGAATTGTGTCTCACCTGCAAACTTAGTGATAATGCCAGGCACAATTGATCCTCCCTTGATGGTGTAAATTTCCTTACAAAGGTCAGTGCTTTCCAGTCTACTAACTCAAGGAGGTGGTTATATGTGTTTTCTTTTTCTGTCTCTTTAAGGGACATAAATGCAGCATGGCTCTTGAATACCTTCTTGGTATAGAAGGCCCTTTTTTCTGGTAAGACTTTCATAGTACTACCACAATATGAATAATAGAATCAACAAGCAGTGAAGCCTCATCTCATATTCTTTAACACCAACATATGAGTGGAGAACAATTTCTGCATACCAGCTGTTAGTTTTACATGCCATAAATTGCCCAAAGAGATAACACTTTGTGAATTTCTCAAAAGTTTGCATTCTGTTAATGCATGAATAAACAAGCCAAGTCCATTCTGTAGTGATTCAAGTAAAAAATGGCTTGTGCATGTTAAGAACAAAATATCTATAAAAGCATAAGCAGTTGCAAACTACAGCCCCACCACAGAGTTTCACACAGCAATGTGCAAAATTTATACCTTTGCTGTGAAAATTTTCCCAAAGAACTAAAAAGGAAAGGAGAGTGGTATTCTTGAAATTCCCATTTTCCTTTGAAAATGCAGTACTCTTGTCTAGAAGATTTTTGCAAATATAGTCACAATTTCATACTGGAATTTGTGTAGGTTTCTGATTTCAGACATGAATTTAGGCTCAGTCAGTGAATATGTCTCTGTGTCTACAGGAGGTTAGTAAATATTTAAGTGTTTTGTTGAATTGGGACCACATAACAGCAAACCAACAAGAGCCCAACCTTTGGCTGATCTTAATCAGGGACCCTCTAAGAGTTGATATTGCTGCTACAGCTGACAGAGGCAGTTTGAAATTGAAAAATCATTAATGAAAGCTTAACCCTTTTAAAAAATAAAATTGAAAAAAATCCCTCAGGCAGATAACTGTGGAAACAGGGAGAGTTGAAGACATGATTCAGTTTCATCACTAAGGATAGCAGTAAAACTATAAGCCTTATGCTGGCATGACATAGCATAATATATTAAAAAGAATTCCAATGTCTTTTTCTCTTTCATCTTTTTTTCATGTTTTCAGAGATAAGCACTGTATGAGATTAATATTAGAATGACAGGGACACTGAATTGGAAATTCTTCAGGGGTTTGAAATACTGTGTTTTGGAATTTACTGAAGGAATGGGGAAAATAAAACACGAAATGGCATATTTGGTGCAGTAGAGTGATGAGCTGCTGATATATTACTATTTAGGTTGAAATAATAGGCAAAGTTGAGTAGAAGTTACTAATAGGAAAAAAAAAAAAGAGTCCTACTAAATACCTACTAAAGATTTTTTTCCATAGGTTGCAGTAGTTTGATTTTTTACAGTCTCTTAAACAGTTTTCATAGGAAGGGGCTATTTTAGAAGCATTCATAGAAATAAAGGAAAATAACTCATAAAGGTGGAAGAAAAATGAATGGTGGGGGCAGACAAAAGAACATGTCCCTTACTGTATGCAACAGCTTTTGAAACTGTCTGTGAGGGAGGCGTAAGGATGAAATAATATGAATCATGCTCTGCTGTGTGTAGATAATTAATGTTTTTTTATTCTAATACCTGTGAGAAGACAACCAGAAACTCTGAAGGTAAGTCAGCTTAGCTTACAAGTATCTCACCTCCTGCCCATCATTATCATCAAAAGTTTATGGCATTCTGTCTGCCCTTACTACTGATTTACACTGTCTGTAGTATATAGGTGTAAAACTATGCTCACATATATTGAAGAACTTTATGAAAATAGATAATAAAAACTGAATATATATATATATATATATATATATATAATGAACATATTCTGAATTCATAGGTACATACATATATGTGCATGTGTATATGCTTAGGATTTTTGATAGTGTTTGACCAGACAAATGTAATACTGAGGAGAACACTACTGAGTGACTGTATGCTACAATTCTTCAAGTGTCATTGGTGCTGCTGGCTAAATTATTCTCTGGGAACCTGTTCTTGGACATATTTAAGTCTGTGGTTTTGTTCCTGCTAATAAAGATTATGCAAAATTACTCTCTGTTTCTGGCTGATATATTCATTATTCAGACAGACAAAATGAATGACTACTCAAAAATTTTCCAGCTATTTATTCTTTATGAACTATTTATGTTGACTATTCAGTGAATGTGATATGTGTCATAAATCAAATTACATATTTTTCTTTAATTAGATGACTGAAACTTTTTAAAGAATAGAGAATAATAAATGGCAAGTAGTGAAGGAAAATATATCTAGAGTGCATTTTTGAAACACTCTTGTTTATGCTTAATTTTGTGATGCTTTAAGGATTTAGAATATTGTCATGAATAAATAAATAGTCATAAATAACAACTAAAATGAACCAGTATATAACAGTAGGATGTTTCTTTGGTATAATATTAGTGAATTAGTTTGTTCTGCATTTGATCAAACCAATTTCACACAGAGATTGGAGCTTAAATATCCCAAACCTTTAAGCAAAAACTTTTAGAATTGTTATGACTATAGCATCTAAGGAATGTTTAGCATGATAAAAAAGACTGCTTTTTGTATTGCAGATATTTCTACTGTAATTTTTAAATTCTCAATACTTCACATTCAAAGTTTTAGCACAAGAAGTCTTTTCTTAGATATCTTTATCTGGCACATCTGACCATATTAAAGTACCCATTAAAAAGCTGACACAATGGTATCTTTGGCATGTTTGGTGTTTATTGTGTTTTGGGGTTGAGTTTTGTTGTTGGCTTTGTTTTGCTTTGTTTTGTTTAGGTATTTTGTTTGTTTGTTTTTCTTTCAAATGTGAATTGCTGAACTACATAGGATGATAACTTAGAGCTGTTCTTTTTGGATCAAAAAATAGCACTGCTTCCAAAAATGGAATAAAAGTAACAAAGAAGGAAAAGTGTATGTCTGTAAAGTGCTGTTCAAAGATTCTTTGCATGGACCAGTGCCTCACATCTTCAGAGCTCCCTTCTCTTTCCATTCAGCTGTAGTTGCTGGCACAGGTGGAGAGGTCAGCCAGTCCTGGGAGGCTCATGATCTTCTGAGGACAGAGTTCTCATTGTGGACAAGATTTGATACCCGCTGATGGAGCAGATAAAAATCACTTAAATTTTAACATGCCCTATAACAAACCCAACATTTATTTCTTTTGCTTGTTTTCTCTTTGTAACTTCCTGACATGACAATCCAGCTGTGTCTCCTCCATAAGGCAGACAAAAAATGCAGTTGGGTGTGTTACTCTGTTTTGAAGAGTTGGGAGCAGCTAAATACTGAGAAGAGAGCAGCTATATTAATGCTCACACAGATAAATAAGTGGTACTTTAAACTTTTTCATGACATACAATTTTGGTTTTTTCCCTTGAACAATAACACTGCTGCATTCCCTCCTGAGAGTTACAGATTGAAAGAGTCATGTTCAAATCCTGGATCCAGGTTAGTAGAGCTCTTTGACCTCAGAGTAAAATATTAATATAAGGTTTTCAAAGTAAAAGCTGACTGATAACTACACATAAAACTGATCAGAAAAATACTAAAGGGAGAATCAGGGACACAAAATTACACTAATCATTGAATTGCAGAGTGCTTTTCAGCTAATAGTCAATTGTTCTCCAAATATGTTTACTGGAGACTGAAGATAAAGGAGAAAATTGCTCCACTGAAACTGTAGCTGAAAAGGGATAGAAAGGATAAAAGAACAGTAGATTTGCTGAACTGGTGCTTTATTTATGTGTTTTCTGAGGAAAATGAGGATAGGACACAAACAAAGACAGGAATCATATTTCTTGATATAACCAAGAACAGAGGCATTAAACACAGTGTGGATAATAATAGAAATAGTGTCAGATATAAGGTAGATGACTTTGCAATTGATAGTTTTTTTGTTTTCTTTATATATGCACATTATATTTTACTTCAAAGCCCTCACTAATTCAAATTTAATGAATATTTACACCTGGAAAAACAGTTAAATTAAACATATTATAGGAAAAAGGTTAATGAGGATTATACACGAGAGATCCTTACGAAATTTTGCAAAAATAAGAATAGTAAAATTCCAGGTTTTTTATTTGATTACATTCACATATACATTTTACTGGCCAGGATCAGAGTAAAATGCATATGTGTAAATAAAGACAGTTCAACACAATGCAGTATGATCCTGGGTCCTTTGAACAAATAATTTATTGAATTAGAACTGCCTCTCAATTTTTGTGCAATGATTCTCAACTTATTCTTCTGAAAGATATGAAGCCCATGGTTTTGCTGTAAGTTTATATAGTAAACATGTAAAATTGAACAGGATACATTAGGAAAAATAAAATTAGGAAAATAGAGATTAGCCCTCTTAAAAGGAGTACATATGTTGAGATACAGAAAAAACCCCACTCTATAATTCTTTAAATATCTTTTTTTCAGTAGCCTTTTACAGGTTTTTTTAATTTGGTTGGTCGTGGGTTTTGTTTGTTTTTTGCTAAAATGAAGCATGAAAAATGTACACTTTGTTGTGGAACAGGGTCTTAAAATTCAGCCTAGGCTTGGCAAAGAAAAATTAGCACAGGTAAAGAAGTAAAAGATGGTTTGATGGTTTCAACTGCCTCATTCTCAGGGAAAAAATTAGAAATAGGTACATTATTTAGATTGAAACCAGGGCACCTTGCACATTATAATCAGACATATATCTCTTGTATTATGCTTAATGATAAAGCAGCCCTCGATTAATTTCTGTTGCAGTATGACACCACTGACATAATGGTATGGAATGCACTATTAGGTAAGATAATAAAAAGTATCAAATGGGTTGAAAAAATATTTTCCAGAATTATACTTTATACTTTTTTAACATATACATCTGAAACTGTAAGGTTCTTATATATGTATTAATATTTCTACAGAACATTTCCATATAAAGAAATAAACCTCCTCTTATATACAGTTTCAGACAGGGTTATTTCCTAAATACTGTGTCATCACCTACATTAGTATGCACATACATCTTTTGCTTGGCATTATCTCAACCCATGAATTTCCCCACTTTTAGTCTTCTGATTCTATCCCTCATCCCACTATGGGATGCTCCTGCATGGGGATGAGCTGCTGACTCGTGTTAATGCACAATACCCCCAAAAAATTATATTTATAGCTTCCATTCACACAGGACTCAGATTCCTAAAGCAGAGATGCTAAACTCTTTTTTTTTTTTTTTTNTAATTTCATGAGTTTGTCCAAGAATATGGATGTTTCAGGGCTAAAGTATGTTGATGTTGATGACTGGCTAAAGTTGGTATCTAGTCCCTGTCATGACTTCCTGGACTCTTGTAGGAGCACGTGGAATCATAGCTTTTCCCTTATGCTGGGATTTGCCTCGTGTCTGGTGATCATGGTGGAGTAGTGACATCTTGGGGATGTTATTGATCATGCTGTATGGCTGTTCTAATTAAAGTGAGGGATCACTGTACATGTAGAAGTGTATAGATGCCATATAGAGAGTGGAGAGCTGGTAGGGCTTGTTGGACTAAAACAGCAATTTGAAGGGCAAGTGAAACAGATGCATTTGCACTTTTCTGGAATTAAAGAGCCTATAGTGTGGGTAGCAGTAATGACTGTTGTAGTGGATTTCTCTAAGACGCTGTTCTGGAGGCATCTTTTAAAACAAAAGTAAGAAAGCAATTTTGCCAAACTATCACCAAATGTACAAAGATGAGAAATCTTGCTTTACAGTATTGCCTTTTTATTTTTCCCATTCACGTTTGCCACAAAAGTGCAGTGCTATCTTACGTATGGCAATCCTGTTTTCCCTACATGGATATATATTTCCCCACAGAAACTTTCCAGGGAAGCTTCCAAGGGGCTTGTAGGCCACTGATCAGTCAGTACAGCATGGAACATGGAGGTATGACCATGTCTCAGGTCCCTATAACTGATGTTCTTCCTTTCAGGTGTACTTACAGAAGATTGCAAATGATATTCCTTCTATACCCTGTGCTCCTATGCCCTCTAACTTAACCAACATCTTGCAGTTTCTTTGGATCTTTTTCTTGATTGCTTGTGTTACTTTTGGACCTTGATGTGCAGGTGAAAACTGAGCTCATGGTAGGATTTGATTTCATAATATATTGGGAAATTCTATTTTGTTGGGATATAATTGTTGATAAGGAAGGTCCGGCACTATTTTTCACCTAGTAAAACTACGGTTACAAACACAGGGAGTTAATGTGTGATGAGTCAAATTATGTTAAGCTTCTATAAATAAACAGAAAAAAAATATTGTCTCTAGATAAATGTAGCTCTGCTCCCAATAGTTTTTACTCTAATAAGATTACAGTAACTTCATGGAGTCATTCCAGGTTCTCTGTGCTATAGGTCAGGCCAAAGGCCTGAAGTTGTCTTAGGGTTGCATACCACAGAGACCGACTCTCTCTGGTCTACAGCCCTCTATTGCTTTAGAATAGCTGAGACAAATGTTATATAATTTTATGAAAAAATTAATTTGTTTCATATTAAAAGAATTTATGAAAATATAATGAAAATACAATATAAAATGAGACATGAATAGTCATACCAATTTCAAAGAGAAAAAAGAGGAAAATTTTAAATAATGATGTAAGCTCCGGAAGATCAGGTATAATGAGCACTTTAGATTTTGGATCGTTATCCAGGTTATCTAAATTCTTAAAGTCTTAAGACCATGCTGAACAGGTGGTAAAACCATTTTCCATGACTTCTCATTTCATGTTTGAAAAAGCAACATAATAAACTAGTAATAATCATGTTTTCTTTTGTTTTTCTAGAGAACTTATGGAATGGAAAGAATGAATCAGAGATTTAAAATAGTAGTTAGATTTGCATTTGAATGCAAAGATATGCAGAGCAATAAAATTAACTTAGGATACCCGGGATACCACTAAAGCTTTACAACAGTCACCAGCTTGTAATATTCGCAACAGATTATGGATGAGCAAGTTATAAAGGTGTTTCCTCTGCAAACTACTTGAAATTTCTGATGACAGCTATGTTTTATTATAGGTAGAAAATGAAACTCAAAAAGCTGTGGTTTTTAGGTGTGACTACGTGGTGAATACTTTTAGTAAATATTGACGTTCCAAATTGCATGCTTTATTTATCTTTCACACTAAATTAAACATGAATCTCCCAGTCTTATTCAAAGGGGTTTTAGTATAAAGGAGGAAGGTAAAGATCAAACTTTGTTGTAAATTAAGCTCTAGATTTAGGTGCATGGTTAGGGAGTTCTAGTGACTCTTCTCTTGACTTATTGTGGCACTTTGAGAAAACACCTAATCTATTCAATTTCCACTCTGCTGTCAGCTTTTCAGAGGAGTTAGATTTAACTGGGATAGTGAGGATTTTCCCACCACTTCTCCCACAAGTCCATTAATTCTTTCTGTGGCTCTTCAGTGTTCAGTGTTGAGTATCTTCTCTGGCTCATGAAGCCTGTGAGGAGCCAGGGAAAACCTGCATCCATGTGTAGTGCTAAGGAAAGTGTAATCCTGCCATCAGCACTTATCTGTTAGTGTCCAAAATTTGTGTGATTTTACATCAGTACAGTCCTATGTCCCAGAATGAAATGTCTGGAAACGGGAAAATTTTTAGTCCTCTACAGATACTGAGCTATGTGTAACCTGAATAAGTATGAGTGATGGAGCCATTTGAATACATCTGCTTTGGTCAGTTTTTTTGCATGTGCAAGGTTTTAAGACGAAATAGTAATCCTAGCATATAGCCTATGTTCTTGGAGATACCCTCCCCCCACCCACAAATGTATAGAAAACTATTCCTATCTTTGGAAAACTGGTCAATCTGGAAAGCAGCTACTGCTTGTGACACATTGATGGACAATCTTAAATGGAAACTTAAGTAACAGTATTGTAAAGTGATATATCTGTTGTTTAGAAGGAAATGCAGAGACTCATTAGGAAAGATAACTTTGTGTATGTCTTGGTTTAAGCTGGCAAAACACCAACTGTCCAAGACAGAGTGAAAAGGGAAGAAGAGGGAGAGAAAAAAAAACATCCAAACTAGGTTTATGCTGAAACTAACTATATGTATTTATACAGAAAAGAGAAAATTAAGAGAAAACTACAATATAACACACACTTACACAAGTTATATATATATAACAAGAAATAACTTCCCACTCCCCAATTAATACAAAGTCTATTACTCTAGATTCATAAGCACTCCAAAAGACACCCTGCAAGAAAGAGAAAGAGTAACAACAAAATATTTCTACTTCCCTGAACTCAAACAAAATGCAAGTAGCTGTAGCTGAAGCAGGGCTTAGCACAGCAAAACAACTTTAGCAGGTCCTGTCTGTACTTCAGCCAGATGGAACTGACTAAGCTACACCCACACACTGGATTTTACCCCTTTTGAGATGGTGTCGTAATATGGTATGGAATACAACATTACTGGCTAGAAGAAGTCAACTGTTAGCTAGCCCAGCCCAGCTCAAGTCAGCTGACAATCCCAGGCCTGGTCTGAACTTTAAAGCCTAAATTTAGGCCTACTCTGCTAACCAATAACAGTTTATTTTTTTATATTAGGAATTCTAAAGACTCCAAATAATGAGGTCTATGTATAATATTCATCTATTATTTAAATCAATGTTATTTTAATAACTTTATGAAATGTGTAATTTCAAAGTTCAAGTGAAACATATACATGATACCTGGCAAATATCTCATGTAGAACTGATATTTTTGTTCCAAATTTTTCAAATAGTTTTTAGAAAGTTTACAATGTTTTTTCTTCAATCAGAACACTTTACTAAATATGGAAATACAGAAAATTGTACTGAAAAAAAATCTTTGAAATTTAATCTCAAATCTCTTCTCACAGTTTCAAAGAGAAGAATTAATTTAAGTAGTCTAGATTGATTTGAAAAGGTATTAGGTATGTTATCTGCCCTTTGTAATTGAAAATTATTTGAATTAAAAATATTGAAATTTCTTGTTAATTTTATTTTCTAGTAATATGGCTGTAATATAACGTGGCTGATACATTGTTAGATGATTAATTTTTTGTTATTATAGTTAAAGAAAAATGTAAACCAAAACCTGATGCAAAACCCCCTCTGATTATTAATATTTATGAGCTTTTAAAGTAATTTAGATTCTATGAATGATTTCAAACCACATAGTGAATACATTAAAGTATTTTAGTTCTGAACTTCATTGTCAGAAAAGGTGCTAATTTAATTTGATACAAGAGATGCATTGTCCTTGCATGATAATACACTAAAATAACTATCATGACATATTCCTTCATACATGATATACCATGTGAAGTACATTTTTGTCCAAAGTGATGAAACAAATCTATTTATTTCATATCAGGTCTTGATTGAATTACTAATATTCTTTTATTTTTATAATAGTTTTTTATTCTGAGTGAAAAAAATCTGGGAATGTTCAGCATTGTTTCTTATTTTTCAAAATAAGCTTGAAGAAGAAAGAGGAATGACAAAATATGTTTAAAGCAAAGCTAATGCTCCATCTCCAGAATCTCTGTCTTACTTTAATAGCCAAATATTAAAACATCACACAGCTGCTCAGTTCTGGACAGTAATCTTTCCTGACATTACAACACGAATACTTTCAAAGAAAGATGGGAAGGCCCTTCTTTTAACTTTCAAAGACAAATAGTGTATTACCTTCTCAAAAATATATTCTCATCATGCAGAAAACAGGGAAATGCTGCATTTCTAGTCCCATTTAAAGAATTTTCTACTCTTTTCATAACAAATAGATAATAAATACTAACATATAGTCCAGCTTGCACATCACACACAGTAATACTGCAAATGTGAGGAAAGTGGATGAAAATATATAAATGTTTTCTATTCACTGCAAATGTAATATTCATCATATGAATTTTAGGAATGTCCAGTATCAGCTTTCATTTCAAATCCATTGGTATTTTTATCTTCAATAGAATAATGAAAGTAAAAGTAAATGAAGAAGTGCGTAGATATCTCTGTGGACTTGTTATGATGGGGATCATTACGTTTCTTTTCATCACTCTTTTAAAGAAAAAAGAATCAGCTGCTATTTCAAAAAGCAATGCAGACATCAAAACTAAATTCATTGTTAATGTGAGAATTTAAAAGGATTTTTTTCTGAAGATAGGATTAAAAACTCTCTGTAATGACCAAATCTTAGCTGTCATTTTATTTTAATTGGGTTTTGGGCTATGTTGGAAGATGAGTACTTTCTTTAATTTCAATACTGCTAATGAGCAGAAATTTGTGAAGCCTCACCCTGCCCAGACAACAGCTGAAGACAAACTGAGCAGTTATAACATCTTTCTCATCACTTCCATGATGATCGCAGTTGCCACCTGCAGTTAATATGAGACTAATGGGAGGTCTTCTGCCAGATAGATTGTGCTGTATTTCAACATCTGAAATACCTGTTCTGTGTGATGCCTAGGGTTTTGGGGCCTGTAGAAGCAATCTTACCTCTGTTCCCTTTTCTGGTTCATGTGTACTCTTTGGCCCCCAGGCTTCTGCTTTCCAAGTTCTCTGAGCTCTCCTACAGTCAAATTTTGCTGAGTAGGGCTCTCTCCTGCTCAACTACCTTAAATAATGAGTGAGATTAAGAATCAAGTGAAATATAGTGAAAAAATAAAAGCAGGAAAGAAAAAGACATCAAGGAGAACAGTGACATATGGTTGCCTATCTTTCATGAGACTCATTTCCTCTGTGTTTAGTTTGGGCAAAATGATCAAGGCAACAGAGAATGTTTCTCAGGGAAGTTTTTATATATCACTGCAATTCACTTCTGGTCATGTCACTGTAGTTCCAAAGGTAAAGTTTCTGTCAAAAACACACTGGAAAAAAGTATGGAGCCATTGAGCATTATCTGTAGATATGCAGTCCAAAATGAGAGGAATCAAAATTTCACCCCTTCAGAGAAGCAATACCTACCTTCTATGGTGTGCTCAGAGACATTGTATGAAACCGTGGATCCTTTTAAAAAGACTTCAGCAAAATGTTACTAGTAATATCTGCGTCCTCTGCTAAACAGTGAATATGTACCAAAAAGGACCGCCCAGAAAATCTTGAAGTTAAGGACCAAAAATGAATATCGATATAAGACACAGATATCACATAAGACAATAAGACCTGTGTTGTTTTTCCATGCTTGGCACTTTCTGTCTTTTTCAAATAGGGATGTTCAGAAATTTTTTTTTTTTTGTTTCCAAAAAGTGTGTTGATATGACTATTAATATCTTAACAGCTTCAAGTAACTTTTTCTTTTTTTAATTAAAATGTCATATGGTGTGGTAAGCACTGTCTCAGACAGACATTCCCCTGCTACAACTAGAGCAGACTGTGCAATTAAAATTGTATTGCTCTTCCTTCAGTATTTCTAGCACTGTAATTACCAATTCAGCTAATGCTGTGTAACAGGTGAACTTGTTATGGCTTATGAAACTCTGAAGTTGGTGGTAAAAACAATCCAAATGTAAGTATATGCTACTGAAATTCAGCATGTCACTTGACATTTTTGCCTGGTTCATCTATAGAATCTAAGTAGAACTAAGGATCAGGTTAGACAGAAATGACATCCTTGATACACAAGCATCTCTTGCTGAACAGTATTAAATGTTTCATATCTCAATGTAATTATTTCCACCTGAGATGGAAAACCTCTACATCATACAGGCATGCTGGAAAGAACACATAAGGGACAGAAAGAAAAGCCATTGTGTGATAAAAAGTACAGCCTATATATAAAAGCTCTAAGACTACCAGATATTGACTTTTATTGCTGCTGTTTGCAGAGGTGCTATGTCAGATCCTACTCTCTTCAGGAAAGTCAGGAATATGTGATAGGTGTCATAAGCAAGAAAATATTCCCTTCCTTTTGTTAACTAAATAGCAGCTGCTATTCACATCTCTTATGGCACAGTAAGGCCAAATTTGCCAAGATTAATCTTTCCAGTGATTCAGCCCTACCACCTCCTCCATTAGGATAAACCAGAACATTAAGCATGCAGTGAGCTTTACAGTACTGATGTTAAAGTGTATGGTTTCACAAATTTACAGCAGAAAGGAAGAATGTCTGGTGTCAGGGCAAAAATTGAAGCCATAGCAGAGAATGCCCAGCTGGTCATGGAAGGGAAGGTGCAGTGACATGTCTCACCGCGCTCACAAGTGTAATTAATCCTGCCATTGCCTCTTCCATCCTCTCCTCTATCTGCTCTGTAGCTGGGGAGACAATGAAGAACTGGGAGAAGGAAGGGTGCTCTTTGGCACCTGGAGGTTGACCATCCCTTCTTCATCATTTGCTTTCTTTCCAATATTTCTCACTCCTACAACCACAAAGAAAATCATTAAGAAATTGGAGAATACCAGTTTTGTTAATTTCACCCAACAAATTTCTCTTAGAAAAATTCAGGCAGCAAGTCACTGGGGGGAGAATTCCTGCAGCTGGGGATACCAAATGAGGCCCTTGAATTACTACCCTAAACCCTTGTAAAATATGCTGAATCTGTTTGTTTGGGGTTTTTTTTGTCAGAACTCTGAACATCTCTTGTGCATATTCCTGCTCTATTGCCTTCCTCGTATTGGGAACAGCAGGAAAGGGAGAACTGTAGAGAACTGACAAGTACAAGTCATTAGTGCTAAGTGTGGGATGCAGAAAGGTCCTTTGGCAAAATGAATAAGGGCAGTTGGATGGAAGCAATGAAATACTGCACAGAAGCAAGTTTTGAAAATAGGACATTTGAAAAAAAATACAGCATGTATAAGGAAAACAAGGAGAAGGTCCCACCTAAATAACACAGATGAGTTTTGCAGAATACGAGCTGGCAATGACAAGAGTTTTCAGTAAAGGTCAATTTTACCACCAAGAGGAATCTTATCAAACTAAGGAATAAAATAGTAAGTATCCAGTAATTACTAGTTTTGTCTAGAGTTTTTGTATTCCTTCATCCCTATCTTAGTATATTTGTTCTACTTTTAAGACAACTAAAGACAACAGTTCACATCTCAATCTAATTTGTTCCTTCATTAACAAAACTACTGATTAACAGTGAAGTTCAATAGATCTGTTCTTTGAACTGGGCAGGGTTCTAGGGAATATCTGTCTTTTATGGAAAACTGAAAAATCAATGGAACATATGCAAAGATATCTGTGCCTTGAAGACAAGGCACCTTTATGTTGTCTCATATTAGTGTGCTGCAGAACAGAAATCGGGATTAACAGATTCTGGAACAATAACTTAACAGTTCAGCTTGTAAAAGACAACTACTTTTAACCAATATTAATTTGAAGGTGGAGAAAATTATGGAGTATAAATAAGTAAACCCTAGAGAGAGATGCAGCACATAAATATGTTATAAACATGTACACCTCATATATCAAATCCAATTTAGATTTTATTCCACTGTGGTACAGCAGTCCATAGATGAATGCTCCAGGAGCAGAATACACTTGGTCACCAAAGCATGAATGCTGACATGTAGTTCCATTGCAAAGGGGTAGCAGAGAGGTAGTAATAGATTATCAGAGGAATGGGGAATCTCTGTATGTTGCTAAAGGGAACAGGAGTTTTAGGAGGACAGGAGAATACTAGGAAGAAATAAGTGATAGTGCCTTTTTCAATTACAGCACTGAAACTGTTTTTTCATCAATTTCTGAAGTCTAAAGTTGGAGAGATTTTGAAAAAAATTAGAAAATACTCAGAACAGGTGGAAGAAGGAATTCGGAAAAAAAGTGGAAGAGCAGAGAGAGTATTGTTAAGATGCTCAGTTCAAAATCCAATATGTGGACAAAATATTTCACTACAAAAATACAGAACAGTCAGGGATCAAAATGTTTTGTCAGAAATTTAAAAATGTTTATTAGAGGAACAAGACAAGAATAGAGCACAGGTGCTGGCAAGGTTGTCCCTAAGCTACATCTCCTATTGCCCCTGGAAGTGAAAGACAGGACAGTCATTGTAAGGCAGTATGACATTCCTTGTATTTATGTGTTCTTTAATCTGAAAAAGAAACGCCTTGCAAAAAGAGATAACAGTAGAATAATAAAATAATGCAATACTAAAAAAAATATGCATAACTTCTAATATTGATAATAAACACTACTTGACTTACATGGGAGATCACATAGACATACATTTCATGGCATTTACAAGTCACTAATGAATCATGAAATTGTAACCCAGCAATCAGATTGTAATGGTTTTAAAAAAAAAATCTTTAAGATAGCTATGACAAAAGTTCATTATATTATTTTATTAAATGAAAACAAGTTGATTTTTCCTATATCTTCTTTGCTATGTTAATAAGTAGACCTATAGTAATTTTTTCTTTGATTAGATGTGGGTAACTTTGATCGAGCACATAAGGAAACAATATTAGATTGAATAGGGTTATGGAACGTGCTTGCTTTGGGGAGGGGAAAGTGCTTTCTCCTACTCTGTTTAATCCTTAGTATTGAAGAAAGGAAGCTTGGGGTTTTTTTTAACCAAATTATTGTGTCTTTAAAGTTCTTTTAATTTACCTCTATAGTGACCTTTGTCTGTAAATCATGTATCTTTACCAATGAGACGGCCTCAGTGGTAAATGCTCTTGCTGTTAAATGTTGAAGTAAATTCAGAAAAGTACTGCTTTGTTCTGTGTTTTTTTCTGTCAGTGCATTTCAACTTCATGATGTATTTTCATAAAGTTGTGTGTTTAGTTCATGTCTACCAATTGCATCATTCAGCTAAATCACACAAGTCTCAGAATGCTCTGGGTTGCAAAGGATCCGCAAGGATCAAGTCCAGCTCTTAAGTGAATGTCCCATACAAGGATCAAATCCATGACCTTGGTGTTATTGGCACCATGCTCTAAGCAACTGAGCTAATCCTCCTGGCAAACAAGGACTGTGCTCTTTTTTGACTGGCAGAGTTTTCACAGATGATACTATGACAAGTTATGCAGAGCAGTTATCTTCAATTAGTAAAAGCCAAAGGGAAATAAAGTTGACTGTGAAGGAACTTCAGAGATCTAAAGCTGTAGGAGAGAGATCCATTAATCTGCACAATGTCTAAATACCATGTGAGAAAGGATTATAAAAGTTAACCCTGTTGACATAAATCTTTAATATTTGAAGCAGACTGCCAGAATACCTTTGCATTTTGGTTAGTGTTTGTTACAAGTAAAGAGAATTTGTCATGTGGAGTGCATAATGTGCAATAAAGTCAAGGAGCAATGCCTTACAGGTTGAATAAATTACTGAGCTATCGAATATGTGGTCTATTAAGACACTAAATAAGTTAGTAGAATCCTGCTAAAGTCAATGAAAAAGGTCAATATATATATAGAAACAGATAATTAGTGGAACTGATGAAGATGTCAATGAAATTAGTGAGTATATAATATACTACAGGTACTAATAACTACTGTATAACAGTGTCTTGTATTATTTAAAGAGGATTCGCTTTATATGAACAATGTTTTAACACATTGACATAAAAAACCCCATTCATCAGTGTGTTTTGTAGTGAAAAGTAATGTCAGTTCTAATTACACAAATTGGTGCATATGTAGCATGGACAAAGCCTGGTGATTTGCCCTTATGCTGGTGATGCAGTTCCTAATGCTATGATACAAACCTGTAATTGTACGTGCATGGGCAGCCATCCCCTTCACCTTCACATCTGAAGTGATGGGGAAGGTCTGATGGGAAGTAACTGACTCAACTGCACTGACATGAGAGGCAGGTGTCATGTCTTAGAAGGAGCCATAAACCATCAAAACCCGCAAAACACTCCCAGTCTCATGTTGGAGAACTTCTACCAGAGGACTGAAAGCTCCCCTCAAGATGAGGTAGCTGGGTGTTCCCGCTGATACTGAGGGTATATTAACCCATCTGACTTTGTGTTTCATGGGTTTTTCCCCCCTCCCCTGATGGATCAAGACTTCAGTCGTTACTTCAACCAATGGCAACAATCAAACCTTGTTTTAGATCCATGGGTGATGATTATATATCTTTCTATACTCGCCTCTTCTTTCTTTTTCTTTCTTTCTTTCTTTCTTTCTTTCTTTCTTTCTTTCTTTCTTTCTTTCTTTCTTTCTTTCTTTCTTTCTTTCTTTCTTTTTCTTTCCTTTACACATTTCCTTAAGTGTTATTTTTATGTTTCCATATTGCCATATTCCTATAGATAACAAAACCCAAAATGATTATATACCTACTTTCTATTGCAATCAAATTGTTCTAAAATAAATTCTACCTATGTATCATTCAGTGTAGTTTCAATCTAATCTTTCCCAATGCATCTGTTAACAAGAACTTGGGTTACCTTTGCCTTCTGGGGCAGGGGACACTGGCAAATCCTTTAAGGGATTCAAAACCTGACTGGATATGGTCAAATGATGACCATTTGATTCAAACCAAATTGTGTATGTAAATTGTATGAGCTTGTATTCCCACTTGGAAAGAATTCTTATTTGAATGGCAATTATAACTTCAGATCAGGACTTCATAAAATTTTGCATTTGTGCTGAAAAATTTTCTTGTAGCTTTTTTCCTTCCTTAATACTATGGATGACCAACAGGCATTCAGTGGAACCAATAGGAGGTTTTAAGAATTTTATTCAAATATTGTGTCTTGGAGTTGTTTTATGCTTTATACTATCCAGTGCTAATTTGCTTTACAATTAAGTGTGACAAAATAATTTCTTTAAAGTATAACTAAGCAATTCCACAGTAAACATTTCAGTTTAAATGGAAGGCTGATCTGTCTACCCTTCTTAACATGACTGAAAATCAAATGCTGACGTTGCCCCACAGGCTTATTCACTTTACATTAGGCTTTCTGAAGGAATGAGCATCATCAATTATGTATCAAGTCAATGTAGGCTGTGGCTGTCCACCATCACAAATGACCAATCTCAGTATTATCAGTCTTGGTATTATATTGTACTGTTTGTACGTCATAAAACAAGGGCCATAGGACTAATTAAATGGACCACTGGATCTTCAAATATGTTTTGTTTCTTTGGAAACCAAACCTCATCATTATTATTAATCTATTATACCACAAACTATCTTTGAAGCTACTGTTAAAGGCAGTCTATTTGTAGTGGAGACTGAAGCAAAAGTTGTGAGTTACTTTGTCTTGTTCTGGTTTTACCTTGTTCGTGACTTGCTGTACTGTGCGAAGGGATAGGCCCATTGCTCTGGGAGTACAGGAGCTGATTTTGTCGCCAAGGAGCTAAAAGTTGGGGTGGGGCAGCAGAAGGCATCCCACTCAAGTGATGATACATTCACACATTCTCTTTTCTTGCTACCCCATACAGAACTGTGGACTTCAGGGGTCCATGGTCTGTAGGCAATTAGGAAATCATTCCTGCAGCAGAATTGTCCTGAATAAAGCTGGCTGAAAAAAAATCAGGAAAATATAAGTTTTGTCCTAGAAATGCCAGATGTCTTTGAGCTTTTGGGGTCTAACACACTTCAGCTGAGAGGCAGATCTGCTTCTGATAAAATCACCAAGTGCCTTAAGACAAGATACCTCAAAACCACCTTGACCCTACAGTGAATCAGTGCATCTTGTGATGGCACACTAGGATTTATGGCTCCAGGATATGTTTATGAGTTTTGATGCCAAATTGGAGGCTTAGGTTACAGAGCTGCTGTGATGCCATTGCTCCAAAAAGCTGCCACTTGGGTTGGACCAGGTGCTGAAGCTATAGCATGGACCCCAGCTGATCTGCTTTGTAAACATGAGCCCAGACTAGTAAATAAGGTGGGACTTGCAAGGTTTATAGAATACAGATTTTTCCCCTCAAAACAGTAGACTTATTGTGCACAACAGCTTACCATACCTTAAATCCATGCCCTGGCCCTATGGAGATTAGTAACAGAGCTGTAGCTACTGAGAAGCTCAGGCAAACCCCTGCTCACACCATTTCTCACTAAGGCATTAACTGTGGAGCCAGGGCTCTGAGACAGGAGCTCAGGGCCAGTCACTGTCAAACTGGTTGCAGAGAGGGGTCATTCTGGAGCCATTGCTCCTGGGTAGAAACAACCTAAAATACATTCCTAGCAGATTGTGGCTAGTATTTTAGGTCATAACAGAAGGACAAGCCTATTAGCAGAGGGTTACTACTTATAAATGCTGATGGAGAAACTTGTCGTATTTCATGTAGTAACTTCATAAAAGTCTTCGTATTCAACTGTATTGAATTGTCTCCAAGGAGTGTGAATATTCATGAAAACAATGCAAAAATGTGCCTGTGTGTGTAGGAAATGAATATAGAATAATAATAATAATTTATTGGTGAAATGCTGCACAAAAAAGTGCATTTACACCTTTCTTGCAAACTAATCATTAAGGTCCTTCAAAGAACAACCTCACTGTAACGATTGTCTTGAATACATCTACACATGTGAAGTTAAGGAAAGGGTTTTAAAATGCTTTAAATTTTTATCATTATATTAAATGTTTACAGGAATGAACTGTGTTTTAAGAATACATCCCCCTCCCCCCCAGGATTATTAGGTGCTCTTGCAAAAAAAGCCACTATCTTTCACAAAATTCTATCTAAAGCAGCTATGATTATTGTTATTTCAACAGTAGTAGAATTAATTGAGACTAAACAGTTAATTAAAACAAAATTAGTCTTTTTAATGAATTATTAGTGAATCAGAACTGCTTTTTATTAATATCTTTGTTTTGAATATGTATTTACTGGAAATCTAGACTAGATAATATGAAGTTTCTCTACCTTTCTTTTGATCATTTACTGTTTGCTCTTAGTAACGTTAAAAGAAAGTGCCCGGGATATATTCGGATTCTTAGCTAATAAATATTTATTTTATTAAAAGAAGAAAAAAAGTGAAAAAGCTATCAGATAAATCTGTGCTGAATGGCTTCCTTTGAACTTACATGAGACTAATCTGTTGTCTTAATTCATTGTGCTAGGGTTGTACCAGTGTTCTGGTCACTTGATATGTACTGTTCTGTAAATAAATTAGATTATTAATTCTTAGATATTTGTTAATATTTTTGGCCAGTTCTAATTCTAGTTTGGAAATTATGTCTTGTTTTGTGGCTAGGTTGATCATTTTTTGATCTTTCTAATATATCTGAACCGTGGTTAAGAATAAATATCTCTAGGTAACAACATACAACAATCAAAGTGACTTTGATATTTATCAAGTATTAATTTAGGTATTTAGGGGAATGAGATATACACACAAGTCTTTATAGGATGTCCATAACGCTTTAAATAGGGAGATAATGCAAAATTAAAACTCACATCAGTCACAAACTTAAAAAGTAGGAAATGAAATATTTTAAAATTCTGTCTAAATTTTTAATAACAACACAACTTAATTGTTCAATAATTGTACCTTTTTACTTGCTGAGATCATATCTTTTTTTTCATAACGCACCTGAAATTCAAACGCATTTTAGTACAAATAACTGTCATCAACATGACACTCTGGGAATGTGACATTGTGTGATTTTTGTAACAGAATAGTTAACCACTTATAGAGCAAAAGTCATCACACATAACTGAATGCCTACTATATATGACTAAAAGCAAATGCCCACAGCCCACAAGCTACCTCTGAAAAATATTCATATAATTTCTTTAGTGAACACCCATGAATAATGGATACAATCAAAGACAATAAAGTCTGGTTTAAGCAGATTGCATATGATTTGCTAACCAAAGGAAAGGAGGCAAGATGATAAAAAGTAAAGCCATCACTTCTAAAGAACTAAGCCAGTGAAGTTGTTATCTCTTCTCTCAGGAACTAGAGATGGAAAACTGTCCGCATGTCTATTGGCTCTCTTGATTGCTTTCTTACAAGAATCCTTTGTCTGCTTAATCAAAGTGAGTTTCTTTGATGGAATGAAATCAATCCACTGAGTAGAGAAAATGGTACAAATACAAGTTTATGGTTAATTCTGTGAAGTTCAGTCTTTTCATTTCT
Organism: Sakesphorus luctuosus; assembly: GCA_013396695.1. Taxonomy (NCBI): domain Eukaryota; kingdom Metazoa; phylum Chordata; class Aves; order Passeriformes; family Thamnophilidae; genus Sakesphorus; species Sakesphorus luctuosus. The sequence goes on from VWZD01009925.1 coordinate 136,345, forward strand.
GTTACAGCTCTCCTTGAATACTTTGACTCTAAATCTTATACTAAGATGCTCATGATGCTCCTACTTATTTTTCAGCTGTCTGCCACATAGGTTTAAATACTTTGCATTTTAGACTCTCACTATCTTCCCACTATTTATAGTTATGGCTGATCATGTAAACTAAGCTTTAATTTCATTATAAACAGGATTAAATTTGAAAGTAGTCTCCATCTGCAGATTTTCCAAATTTCTATGGAATTCCCACAGGAAATTAGGAAATCTAAATGTAAATTAATTATCTGGCAATTTTATTCATTGTATTTGTCTGAAATTAGTGTGCTTTTAAATATAGAATTTTGAAATTCATATAGTAAAACTTGCAGGAAATTTTAGCTTTCCTAGAGGACCAGCTGTTTTACTTCATTGTTTATATTTGTAATAACAGAGATCATATGTGGAAAACCTGCCAGCTCTTCAGATATAGAGATGTAAACAAGTGTTTGCATGTGGTTCTTTTAGAGAACACTGTGACAATCTAATACTTTTCTCAGTTGGTGGATTGTTTGTGTTTGTGGTTTTTTTAAGACAAAGATACTTAGGTAAGTATAAACAACAAGAAAAACTCCAGAGCAATTATTGATTATTCACTGTTCAAGTTAGCAAAAGCAAGAATGCATTCCCCAGTGTTTGTTATTACATTCTTCCTAAAACCCTGAAATTTTGATCTCTGAAAATCTTTCTTATGAACTCATTATCACTGAAAAAGAAATCAGCATCTATCACTATAACCAAAAGAGAAATGCAAGTGTTAACCATTTATTATCCCTTCACAACAGCCATGCTAACAAATCTGTTCTTGACAGTTCTTGAGAAGAAGGAAGGTAAGTTATTTAATCAGATATATTATTGTACAGATTTCAATATAATTACTTGAATGATAAAAACTACTGAGATTTACTGAATAGCAACCATTTTTAAAGTTAATAAATAACAAGAAAGTCATACTGATATAATTTTTTACCAGTAAGTTGACTGTAACTGAACTGATCACACTAATTATTAATCATTAATTTTTATTCTGAAATACTAAGCATAATTCAAATATTTTTAAAATATTGAGATATATGCTATTCACAAGATAGAATAAGGGTAATTGCATGCTCGCTTGGCAAAGAAATAAAATTAAAAATTGTTAACTTGTCTAACAGAAACCATTTGGTACGTATAAACAGCATAATATACCATATCCTTGCTTTCTCCTGAATCAGTCTTGCATATTCAGACTTAATTGGCTACTGGCATTATAAAGTAAGATCTTGGCCATTCAACTCATATTCAATATGACTGAGTTGCTTACTATATTTTATAGGAGTGATTCCTATATACTGAAGTCCTTTATGATAAAAGGAAGCATAAATACCGTGTTAGGTTTCAAAGATTACCTCTTCCAGTTTTGTAATGATAAAGTGTTGACAACACTGTATTCAGGTAATAATATGACAAAAACTGAAGTATATTAACTTCAAATGTGTTTGAAACGGTGTCTGCAACTTCCTCATGAAGAGCTAAGTGTGTGCAATTTGAAGGAAGTATGGAGCTCATTTGAAAATATAGCTTGGGATAGTAGAGGAAGTGGAGACATTATTCAGAACAGGTAAATACAATCTTTTTACATTTAGGTCCTACAGATGTAAATGTGTATTACAACATGTGATTCTGAATGCTGTGGTATGTTTATTAGTTTTTCAGACATCGTTTGTACAGTATCCTGCTTTTTACTTTTCATGGGATAAGCTCCTTTCTTTAAAATGCAATTTTATAAAATTGCAACAAAACAATTTATACCCTGATGCCAAGGTGTTTTGGGTTGAGCTGGCAAAATGCCAACTGTCCAAGACAGAGTGAAAAGGGAAGAAGAGGGAGAGGAAAAAAACTTAAACTAGGTTTATGCTGAAACTAACTACATGTATTTATATAGAAAAGAGAAAATTAAGAGAAAACTACAATATAACACACACTTACACAAGTTACATATATATATATAACAAGAAATAACTTTTCACTTTTTAATTAATACAAAGTGTATTACTTTAGATCTATAAGTACTTTAAAAGACACTTAGCAAGAAAGAGAAAGAGTAAAAATAAAATGTTTTTATTTCCTTGAACTTAAACAAAATGCAAGAAGTGGCAACAGCAGGAGCAAGGCTTAAGATATTAGACGAGCTACATGGATTTTTTGAGTTTACTAATTTGAGGCTTAACTAAAACTACTACACAAGGACAATTCACTGCTGTAGCAGCATACACCTTTCACCATGAGTTTGACATTTGTGGCAGTTTTGGCTTTAGGCCTCAGTTAGGCCTAAATTTAGCAGGCCCAAAGAACGTGACATAGTTCAGAAGGGACAAGCATCACCTGACTTAAGCAACCAAAGAGGTATTTCATATCATCTGACATCATCAAGAAGTGTCAGACCTGTAAATATGCACTAACTGCCTCTGCCGAGATTAGGCCTTGTGTTATCTGGGGAGTTGAACATTTTCTTGTTAATTTCTCTCCTCTTTTGCTGGGGGTTTTTGGAAGAGTTGTTGGGAGGTTTTGTGGGGTTTGGGTTATTGGAATCCTATTATTTGGTTGAGTGACTTGGAAGTTATTGTTGTCAGTCCGGTTTTCTTTTCTCACATTTGTATATATATGTATCATATCATATTCTGTTTTATTAATTGTCTTTCTTTTGTATAATATAAGAAGCTTGCTACTTCAGGTTTTGTTTTGTTTCTTCTTCTCTCCCTCCTTTTCCCTTGCTTGAGGGTTGGAGGGAACCCTTTGTCTTTGTGCCGGGCAGTTGGCATTTTGCCAGCTCAACCCAAGACATGTTCAATATCCTCCCTATGTAATTTAATGAGCTCCTCTTTCTTTGGGTTCCATGGAGTTTTCCTCTGCCAGTTGCTGATTAAAGCTATTCTGGTTGAATGAGAAAAAAACCTCAACTAATTATAATAATGTAGTAATTTTGGCTTTTAGGTTTTACAGAAACTGTCTGGAATGCTTTCCTGGTTGTTAATGATCCTTAATAGAACAGATGGAATTCTCCAGTCTGAGCAGAAGCTGCAAAAGATCCTCTGAGGTTTATGATGTGTCATTTGGTTCATACTCGGCAGAGTAAGCCAGAATAAATCTAAAAACAGGAGGATGTTGAGGGGCTTTGATTCTGTTGCTGAGCTATTCCCTATACAACATGTGTTGGGCTGCTAATTTGCTGACTTGGAAACACCAGAAAGGAATTGTATTGGGAGTTTTAAATTTTAAGCACTGCAATATTAAAGAGGTGGCATGCTGAGACACAAAACTTAAAAAAAAAAAGGTACAAAATCTCCATCCAAAATGCAGCTTTAATGGACTCTAAGGGCAAATACCCACTGTCACTCCAAAGGCCAGATGCCTGATTAAAATTGCCGGTCCAGACTTTCATAAATAGCAGAAATTGTTCAATACTAAAATAATAAAACCATAAAACTCATTTTTGAAAATTCTGTCACTTCCAAAAATTATGCCACCTAAACCTTTGTAGGTCACAGTCCATCACTGAATATAGACCCAAATTCTCAATCTGTGCCTGTCTTGGTAACTAGATTATTAGATGTCATTCATAATATAACCTCTATGAAGTAGTTCCTTTTTAAAGGTATATGAATCTAACTTCCCTAAGCAGATGCTTTTCATTGTCCAGATCCACAAGCAAACAAACTTTCTTTTGTGGCATGAAGAAAGCCTTCTTGAAGATCTAGTCTTCAGGTCATGAAGAGATCACGAAGAGAGATCTCAACATAGGTGTTTCTGCTGCACCTGGGCAGACCCTGTAGGAAAGCTTACCACACACAAGAAAAAAATGCATATGATACTGGGATCTTTCATGTAATACTGGAAAATCTGATAGTCAAATCTCTGTTATATAAACCTGACTCAGGACTCCTATATTCTGATGAACTAGCCTCCTGACCATGATGGTATTGGCTATTGGTTCACCTTAACCAACACTTCCCTTTCAGCCAGCCCCAAATATATCAGCAGTTACAGGTGTATTGAACCAAATGGAGAGCCCCAGACTGTTAGCAACTGTTGCAGTGTTTGACCACCCTCAGAGTAAAAAAGGATTTTCTTCTCTTTGGATAGAACATGTATTTTCACAAATGTGTTTTCATTTGTTCCTGTTGCTTATTGTCCAACCAATAGGTACCAATGAGAAGATATTTCTCCTGATGTCCCCTTCTTATTTCACTCCTATCAGATATTTATATACATTGATAAAATCCCTCTGAACATTTTTGTCACAAGACTGAACAGTCCCAGCTCCCTCAGCCTTTCCTCATGTGAGAGATGTTTCAGTCCCTTCATTAGATTTTTGGGCTTGTGCTGGACTTGCCCTGGTAGATGCATATACTTCCTGTGCTGGGAACATGCCACATACAATCATACTAGGGCTGAGAAGAGGGGATCACTTCCCTTGACCTGCTGGCAACACTCTGCCTAATGCAGCCCAGAAGGCTGTTGGTGTTTTTTGCCATTTATGACCTGTTTTCCACCAGAATTCCAAGGTCTTCCACAAAGCTGCTTTCCCAATGGTCTAGCCCAAGTGTGTATAGGCACATAGGCTCATTCTAACCCAGGTGGAGAGGACTGTTCCTTTACCCTTGTTGAATTTCATGAGATTGCCTTTTCTCAGTTCTCCAGACTACCTATATGACTTTTAAAAGCAGTACAACCATCTGGTTCTCTTCCTACTTTTATATCATCTACAGACTTGCTGAGGGTCATTGTGTTTGCTGAGCACAGGTCATTAGTGAAGATATAAAACAGTACTGGATCTGGGCAATCCCTCTGGTACGTTGCTAGTGACTTGCCTTCAACTGCACTTTGATCAGTGATCACATCCCTCTGGGGTCGTTGTTCATGAGGTTTTCAATCTACCTCACTCTTCACTTATGTAACACATATTTCCTCAGTTTGTCTAGGATGACTTTTAAGGGAGACAGTGCCAAATGACTGGAGGCAGTGTCAAAGCCTTTACCAAACTCAAGGTAAACAACATGCACTGCTCCTCCCTCATCCACTAATCTGTTCACTTCAACATAGAAGGCTTTCAGTTTGGTCAAATATGATTTTCCCTTCATAAATTCACACATTTGCCATGATCTATACAGCTATGATTTAGAATTATGAGGATTTTTAAAGTATGTTGTTTCACAAGGAAGTTGCTGAAGTATCTGACACTGAATGTTTGCAATGGATTCCATAAGGGATGAAATGGAGAGCACAGAGCTCCACAATAACATCTTGGTTTGTTCCTTGTCAAAGCCAGGATCCTGCATCACATAAACCTTTAGTCTGGCCTTTTTTGTGTTCTTAGAAATGGTAAGGGCCACTGAGTGTTTTCCTTATATACTATTCTTTAATCCAAGTGTGTTTAGTTATAAATTATTAAAAAGAATGCTTTTGTACTAGGGAAAAATCTTTAGACATTTCTCTGAATCTGAATCAGTGCATCTTGTTCTTAATCATAGAATCATAGAATCGATTGGGTTGGAATGGACCTCCAAGATCATCAAAAGTATTTTTTCCACCAATCAAGCACTCAAAATTATCTAATAATGAATTAAAATATATACAAGGCTGAAAACCTGCTTTATTTTCAGATATGTGGCTGGTAACACCTGATATCCTCAGCCAGAGTAATCAAGGCTTATAATGGTAATATTAATGAGCCCTGAACTATAGCAGAGCAAGTTGAAGAGTCAGCTATAGTTAAAGTTAAAATACTATACCTCAGTAAGCTTTATGTTTCTTGAATACAGAAAAAAGAATTTTGAAAATATTTACTGTATGCAAAAAGTTTCTTTTTAGAAGTTTTTTTGTGTGAGAGTGATCTGAGGTAATATCGTGAAATTCAGAGGACTCTGTAAATCTCTCTTCAAGGTGAGAGATGTAAAACTTCAGTTATCTGGAGTAGCCTTTTGTCTTACTATACTGACTTGTTCAGTAAGATGTGTTGCTTTAAAATCTTAGAAGGAGAAATAGCTTGGAAAATCTAGGCATACCTGTTCCTGCAATACAAGCTTTGACATGCAAGATCCATCACTGGGAATCTGTGTTGCTTCCCATAGAAAGGAGGAGAAGATAAAAAAATAGTAGTTTTTAATAATGCTGTTTAACCATTAAATCATTGTCTCAGATTGAGCTGGCAAAATGCCAACTGCCCAAGTACAGAGAAAAGGTTCCTCCTCCCCCCAACCAGCCAAGGGAAAAGGGAAGAAGAAGGAGAGGGGAAAAAAAACCTCTAAAGCCAGGTTTCTTCTGAAACTAACTACATGTATTTATACACAAAAGAGAAAATTAAAAGAAAACTACAATATAACACACTCTTACACAAGTTTTAACAGGATATAACAAGAAATAACCTCCCACTCCCCAATTAATACAAAGTGTATTACTCTAGATTCATAAGCACTCTAAAAAGCATTCAGCAAGAAACAGAAAAAGTAACAGCAAAATGTTTCTACTTCCCTGAAACCAAACAAAATGCAAGGAGCAGCAGCCGAAGCAGGAGCAAGGCCTAAGATAGCAGAAAAGGCGTAGCACGTCTTCGCTGCACCTCAGCCATGGTGAAACTGAACTAAGCCACTCCCACACACTGGATTTTACTCCTATTGAGATGATGTAAGATGGTATGGAATATAACATCATTGGCTAGAAGAAGTTAGCTGCTAGCTAGCCCAGCCCAGCTCAAGGCAGCTGACAATTTCAGGCCCAAATCTGAATTTTAAAGCCTAAACTTAGGCCTACCTGGCTAAACCCATAACATTCTTGTTAAAGAACAAGATGCTGACGTGGATGCCTCTTCTTCCTTCTGAGACTGTTCCCATTTGGAGCCTCTGCAGGAGGAGGTGGAACAGAAGATAATTACATATAGCAAGTTGTGCACACTGTATATGATATCTTGAAGTTCATGTCACAAGGAAATCCCCTGGTGATTCAGTTAGGTCTCGGAAACCTTCTCCAGAAAGTTTCTCCCTGTATTAAAAGTAATGATTACAATACTTACAAAGAACAGTAATTCCAGGCGAAGTAGAAGGAAATTTGAAGCCATTATGAGTTTACAAATTTTTGCATAATATTCTGTGACTCCAGAAGCTTAACATCTCCGCAGAGAAGTTTAACTAATCAAGGAGGTTTCTTTTTCATAACCAACTAAAAAATAATTGATATTATTCAGAATATGATGAAAAATATTGAATTGCATGTATCTTTTGTATTTCTTCTGAGCATGAAAACATTGGAAAGAAAAATAAATCTGTTTTCAAAGGTGAAGAAGGCAAACCTGCTAAACTGATTTCCAGGAAGCATAGTCTGGTTTTATGTTCTCTATGATCAAGAGCTTTCAGGAGAAAAAAATCAGGTATTATAAGCAAAAAATAGAAGAAGGAAAAGGAGGTACACAGGAAGAACCGTGAAGAATTTTCCATTGCTATGCAATTAATTTCTGAAATAATACAATTTATAACATAGAGTGTTGTGAAGGTCAAATAAAGACTATGACGACCCCAGTTATGGGGATGGAAACTGGAATGCTTTATTGAACACTTGATCACAATTTAAGGGCCTCAGGGCAGCATATGTTAATAGGGAGGAAGGGTTATGGCAATCCAGAGAGAGCTTATTTTAATTTGGGAATCACACAATTCTTGCTAAGTTACAGAAGCAGTTACTGATCATAATCTCAGGAATTTATGGAGGGAAGAGAGCAAGGGGAGAGCAATGTGTCTGATAACACACATTTCTGAGTTCTTTCTTATCTCAAGGCAGNGCCTCAGGGCAGCATATGTTAATAGGGAGGAAGGGTTATGGCAATCCAGAGAGAGCTTATTTTAATTTGGGAATCACACAATTCTTGCTAAGTTACAGAAGCAGTTACTGATCATAATCTCAGGAATTTATGGAGGGAAGAGAGCAAGGGGAGAGCAATGTGTCTGATAACACACATTTCTGAGTTCTTTCTTATCTCAAGGCAGGAGACAGCTTATATACATAAGCAGAGCAAAACCAGACTTCTGTCTTTGGTGATGGAATTTTCTTTCAGCTTTTGTTGACTAAGGTTTACTGCCTAAGTTATTAATGACTTAGTGTCAAAAGAAATATGCTCTCTTAGAAAATGCTGATATCTTTTCTTATAATATCTGATAGCCTGAGGTGTGGAACTACTTGTACAAAATACTAGAAGTGAACAGTTTAAAACATCTGGACTTCAATATGACCTTTGAACTTTTCAATAAAATTTGCTCTCCTTTCAAAGCTTATTGTCCCATATTTTTATAGATGGTGTTTAAAAAGAATGAATCTATCCCCCCCTTACCCCCTCCAATGTTAAAAGAAAGAAAACAAGATTTTTAAAGTTAAAATTCAGAACAGTTTCTTAGAATAAGAATATTTCCAAGTTAGATAAGCAGTGTATCTGCGTCTTCCAGGAGTAAGTAAAAACCCTTGTCATGTTGGCATCAGTATAATGTCTGTGAACAGTTTTCTTTTTTTCCTATGTAGTGAATAAAAAAAAATGTCCAATAGCATGTATATGAGTAAGCCTGGAAAAGTGTCATTTCAGTAATTCTCTTCTGATGAAGCAAACAAACTTGCCTAAGGAGGCATACCAATAAGGGAAGCCAAGCCAAAGAAACTGTTCTGGGTGATGCTTTGGAGGTGTTTGGTGGGTACTAGGAGGTGAGGAGGAGAGGGCAATGGCTGAAGGTACTGTGTAGGAGAAGGAAGGAACAGTGAAAAAGGTCTATAGGCTGACAGTGCAGTGAATTACAGTAGCAAAACAAGTTTTCCATTGAAATGGAGCAGTGTTTCTCTGACACTAGCCTGCTGCTAGAAGATGAGTCTCTGGAGACTCATCTTCTCTGTCAAGCTTACCTCTAGGAAAAAATTCTGTAGATTCCCCAAGGCAGGATCTGTAGCTTGTTTTGTGCTCTGAGTACAATAGTTCCCTGATCACAGAAGCAATTTTGATTTTAGTTTTCTTCAGTGGTTTAGGGCAAATGATCTGGTTTACCCAGGATCTTTGTACCATCTATGCAAAATAAATGTATTTTCTTACTCTTCAGGTAAAGTAAGGGTAAAATAATAAAGTAATCCAACACCATGAGAAAACACATCTGTACACATAGATGAGTAGATAGGGAAAAATAATTCTTTTTAATAAATACCAACATGCCCCTACTCTAAATATAAAAATATAAGTGTATCTGGCCTTTATTAGGATATTTTGTAATGCCTTCTTTCAGATTTTTAAGTAAAATAAATATTTTTTCAGGTCAAATTCAGAATGTAGAAGAACTGTGATCTTTGGAAAACATGGTGTTCCCATTTTTCAGATCTAGTGGCATTGGATCTTGATAGGGTTTTCTTCATGGAAGAATGCAGAGCTGTCTGACAAAGAAAAAAGAGGGTCACATGAGAAACATTAATTTTAGTAGACATATGCTTACCTGCTCCAGTCACTTAAAATAAAAATAGTTTAAAGCAATAACATATGTTTACAAATTGATCAGTGAATAATAAGGCTTTACATCTTTCAGTAAAAGGCTTCAAAATACTTTGAAGTTCATGACAGCTCTGAAGCTGGCATTTTGATATTCTTTTTGGAGATAGATAAATGGATCTCAGGGGTTTTCAAACCCATCAGATTTAGGGTCTCATTTGAAAAATGCTGCAGCATCTTCCTGCTTTCTTTTATTCTTAAAGGAAAACAGAGAGGAGGAGAATTCTGATCGTTTAGCATTCTCCTGCTTTGTTGATAAACCATTCCCAGTCTAACAGTTGGCTCACATTTCATTTTTTTAAAAAATCACTTATTGTTAATTTTCAGTTTTAAAATTAGCATGTTCAAATTAGGAACCTTGAAGAGTTTAACTAAAACTTGTTCCAGAAATAATTTTCATTATATCCTTTTTGGGAAAAATTTGTAATATCTTTAAAGGAGAAAAAAAAATATAATTAGAAATCTGAAAAATAAAGTATGCATACATATAATTAATAGAATGGTTATTTAAAATTCTGTATTATGATCTTGTTAGAAAAAAGAAAGCTTTCAAAACTGTGTAGAGGGAAAGAAGAACAGACGAATAGCTTTGCAATCAATAGAAACTATAACATGAATGCAAGGTTGCTAATGGATAACCTATTAAACTATTGATAAAATATGTAGTGTGACAAATCAGGTATTAAGCCCTGGAAAATAATTATAAAATCGTAGAATGATTTGGGGTGGAAGGGACCTTAAAGACCATCTAGTTCCAACCCCCCTGCCAGGAGCAGGGACACCTTCCACTAGACCACCTTGCTCAGATCTCCATTGAACCTGGACTTGAACCCTTAAAGGGATGGGGCATTCACAGTTTCTCTGGGCAATCTGTTCCAGAGTCTCATCACACTCACAGAGAAGAATTTCTTCCAATATCTGATATAAACATGCCCTCTGTCAGCCTGAAGCCTTTCTCCCCTGTCCTATCACTATATGCCCTTGCATAAAGTCCCTTTATAGCTCTCTTGTATAGGTACCCTTTATAATAATGTAATGTTTCTCTGAGAAGTTCATGTAAGGGATGCATATTCTGTTCTTTTTAGTTTCCTTGAACTTTATAGAATTTAGAAATTCCTTTAGAGATGTGTGTTCCTGCTGTCCATCCTGTAGCTGGTCCCGCTCTGAGATGTTTAGATATTTGGAAGGGAATTAAATGTGCATCTGCTATTTGAATTGTAGTAATTGTATCTTCAGTGCTCTGTTTTCTCACAAACCCATGAAATATAGCATAGCATTGTTAAAAACAAATGAACAAAAACAAAAAACAAAAACAGATGAAAAAGGTAAAATAATCAGACTAATTTTTCTTATATATTTTTTCACTGAATTCTTCTGAAATGGTTCTATTTTCTTCTTTCCAAAATAAATAATATTAAGTTTGATATTTTTCCTTATTACCCTCTCTCTGTCTCTTACCTGAGCAAGTAATTCTTTTCTTACCACTACCAGTTAAGAATCACTAAGCAGAAAGAGGAGTTATTAACAATCATCTTGGACCCACAAACTCTGCTGTAAATACACACAGAAAATGCTCTTTGTGGTGAGAAAGTAACAAATAGATGTTTTCACGTCACTGCTTTGATTGTCTTTCTCCAAGGGGAAACATACAGTGTCCACACCTCATTGAACATGGATTCAATATATTTCTATTACAAGGAACAAGAACTTCATTATTCCTAGTGCTATAAATTGATAAGACAAAAAACCTGAGTTTTTGAAAGGATGCTTTCTCAAGTGAACCCGCAGGTTATTACAAAATAAGTATCTCTGTCACTATTTCTGCCAGTCAGTGTCAGCAGACTGTTAAATATAATTGCTTTGTTGTTTTTTTGTGTTGACATTTATTATTTCCCACTTGAAAAAAATTGACTTCTTTCCTCTAGAGATTGATGGTCCCTCTGGAATTTACATCAATGTAATGTTAAGGCAAATGATAAGTGTTTCTGGTTTTCTGTATAGGAAATGACATACCTTTTTGATAGGACAATTAGTTGATTCCCTTGAATAAATTCCTCCCTCCAAGAACTTTGAACTCTGTATACATGATTTTTTTTCCTTGAAAACGACATCAGTTTCTTTTAACAGAACACCAACTTTTCCTTAACCTCCTTTGATAGGTCTTATTTTATAATATAGTTGTTCAAAATTTCCTGTACAACCATCACTGAAAGTGGTTTATATCACATATACTTTTAACAAGACACTATATAAAAGTGTAGTGGCTCTTTTGCTCACCAAACCCTCAATTTCTGTCCTAGAAATTAATAAATCATATGCTCCAAAAGATGTAGGTAAAAAAAAAAATCCACAGTTTTATATTATTGTCCAGTTCTTCTGTCAATATTAATGGACCAACATTTAATGATCTATTTATAACAAAAATACTTCATGCTCATACTTAAAGGGTCCTTAATTATCTCACACATATAATCAAGCAGCATGGAAGAAGAACTGTTCCGGGATTCAGGTTGCTGTTCCAGTGCCTGTTTGCTATGTAGCTTTGTGTAAGTACCTCATCTCTGACCCTCTGTTCCTCTGTGTTGTTCAGATCAGAATCTCTGCCTGACAAGGGCTGTTTCATGCTCTCTGTGTGTGAATGGAATGCCCAATACAATGGAGCACTGAGATGCTTTTGCATAACTACTCTACTGTAATACAATAATTAATTATAATTAGGCAAATGTTAATGGTCCAAGATATATTTACAGCTCTTCCCTTGTTGGAAATGTCTTGGTAATAAACAAAATCTTGTTGTTAAAAGCAAATGATAATTTACTATGACAGGGGTGTTTTTTTGAGAGTCTTTGAGGTATAAAAGTCAGAAATACTCGTTCTAGTAAAAGATAAAAATTACATTTTTTAATCTGTAAGACTTGCTTATAGATGTTGAGATTTTAGTATATAATTAACCTACAATGGCTTTTATTTAACCTCTGTCAAAAACAGAAAGAACAGAAAGTTTTAGTCATTTTTCTGGAGTCATATAAACAATGATTTTCTTAAATTGCATTTTTCATCTGATCTCTGGTTTTCAGGATCTGAGACTATAAATACTGTTCATGTAATGGTTTCTTCATGCATGTTGGTAAGGTAAAAAAACCTTCTTTTTTGTGGATGTGGGGAATAGGACAGTTACATTCTGCCCAACAAGTCTATGAAACTTCAATATAGCAAAAAAAGCTGACATTATATATCTAGATATCCCTTTCCCATTTGAACATCAGCTGTCTGTTCCAAGTAATTCAGGAACAGACACCCTGTTTTCTGTTATTCCCAGGTTAGCTTTTTGCTGTGTCTGAATCTCAATGTGGTAATGGCAAACATTTTTACCTGTAGCTGCCCAACCTAAATTTTTGACAAATAGCTACCCCTACTCAGGACTGATTGTCAAACTCCAGAAAACCAGTGATAAAGCCTCATTCCTGATGTACAAGACTTGAACTTGGACCCTTGTCCTTTTCTGTGGTCAGCATCACCCAACAACTGATGAACCGGGTAAAGGGAGTTAACAGGAGTGGTCTGTGACAAGTAAGGACACCAGGTTCCTGGGAGCAGAAGCAGCTCTGGGAGAGTGAGATGTTAATGGTAGGAGTGCAAAGCAAGGATGCTGGGGGTTTTAGTGGAAAAGAAGACTGATGCTCCAGTGTAATGACTGGTATGCTCTCTCCAGCCTCCCCACATCATGGGGTCATGCATAGATCTGGTTTCCAGTTAAAGGAATTGAAAGCTTGTGCTAGATGTCTGGGTCAATTTTGTATTCAATCAGTCATCACAGCTATAGTGATGACAGAGGAATGATGCCAGATAACCTATGCCCTATCTTTCCTTTGAATATCTAATGTTTCAAAAACGTTCATCCTGAACAGTGCTGAATGCCTTCCCTCCTACATGATCACATTAGTGATCATGCATAAATGATTCAGCCCTTAAATCTGCCCCATGTTACCCTTCCACCTCTATAATCTCCTACATGAGTAATCCAAGGATCAGGAGCAAGACAGATACACAGAGTAAGTGCAGTATTTAATACTTCTCCACTAGCTATTGTTAAATTTTCCTCTTGCCATCTCCAAAAATGAAGATTATTAAAATGTTTTAGGAAGTTTTTAGACATTTATTCTTACAGCAGTGCTAGTCAGAAAGTATTGAACTTTTGCTGTATGTTGAATTCCATTTAAAGCTTGTCAAAGGCTTTTTGTATCCAAGTTTTTTTCTCCAAAAGTGTCAGTTTCACCAGCAAGCAGGAAAAGAAAGATTTCTTACGTTCAGGATAGATTTTTCTGGTCCAAATGACAAAGGGCAGCCAGTAATTACTATCTTAATCATTAGCTCCCTAACCAACAAATCGGAGAGGCATATTCAGGATGCAAGCTGGATCAAATCAATAATATATATTTAAGCAGAATATTATTTGTACAAGAAGCACTCTGTCTCTTGTTTTGGAAATATTTTGTTGTATAAACGTATGAGTTAGCTATTCAGTAGCTCACAGAAGCTCAGTCTACCTCTGATAAAAGTGATGATTTCTAAGACTACAACCCTGACTCCTCTTTTGATTTTTATGGAGAACAGAAAACTGTAGTGTGAGAGACTGTTGGTGATACCAGACAATACCTGGAGGTAAGTGCATGTTATCATGCCACTAGAGGGTGAGAGAGAGGCTTAAACCTTCCATATCCCAAGGAATAATGAAAGCATCACTACCATGAGACATATTCTTGCAACAATCCCTGGGATGGGACAACTATTGAGATCCATGGAATAGTATATGTTACAAGCCCCATAAAAGTGTATTTCAATATAAATACTATCATTCAAAAGGCTGTCCAAGGCTAACTGGACTGATTTGTTTCTCATGACAACAGGTATGGTGCAGTCAAATTCTGATACTGAATGAAAATAGAAACATGGGCCCAGCAAGAAATTAAAAGCCAAGCTCCCTCAGAGTGAAAGACTATTTGCACCAGTCATTTATATGTTGTTTATAAGCCTTAAAATGTTTACTATTTCACATGTTCTGTTGAACAAACTAGTCTGTCAGACATGGTCAGTCAGATGACAGAAGCTAATCATCTTTTCTTCCATTGGATATCCTCCCTCCAGACAGAGTAGCTGAGAGACGAGTTTTATAATAAGAATTGGGTGACATTTTCTTTAACAGCTATTTTACTCTCTCTTCACAAAACCTCTTATGAATCCCCCCACCCCCTGGTTTTCCTTTTTTATTCATACTTCTAATAACTGCTTTTTTACTAAATCAATTAGCATATAAAGGATAAATCTTTCATAGAAGGGAATTTTTAAAATTAGTGATACTGGGCCTTCTGGGAACAAGCCTGTTTTTAGAGCTTCTTCACTTAAGAACTCCAGCATAGTGCATATTACTTTGATGATGCTTCTGTATCAAGGTGAGCTGTTTGTCCTGCACCTTCTCAGACAGATATAATAGCTTAAGCTCAAAGGATATTTCCTCTGTCCTTCTCATTTTGATTAACACTTCATTAAAAAGAGATCTGATACCTCTTTTAGGGTAACCTAATATTTTATTGTACTAATAGGTGATTTTCTACTATGAGCTGGAACAACCAGCATCAGAGAAACCAGAAATAAATAGTGTTCACCCATGGTATTCTGCTTCCTGCTTCAGCATTCGGAGATTCATGAGGTTCTAATTTGATGGTAAGGGTTGTTTCTTCAGATCAAATATTGGAATAAAAAAAATTGATAAAAACATTTAGTCACTTTTAAAAATGTATTATTATTAGTTCAGGACATCCTAAATAAAAAAAAAGTGGTGTTGTTTTGGTAGATTTTTTTAAAGCTTACAGTTTCCCATTTCTATTCATGACCTGTCATGGATTGATAAAGAGAGAATTTAAGGCAGCCACTGATACATTTTATTTGTATTGTCCTGATGGTATGAATTCATAGAATTATTAGAAGGTGCAAAGCAGAAATGGGACAATTGCCCTAAATACAGAAATTTCTTTTTAAAGCACCTTTTGTAGTCTTTGTAAAAGTGTAAAAGCCAGAAGCTATGATTTTAGAAAGTGATACACATAGATATCAAGTCTTATGCTCGTTAAAGTTGAAAGTAAAGTGGTAATTATGGGACACAATGGAAGGATATACCTTGAGAAGTCCACAGGAAGGACAAAAGTTCTCCCAAGCTCCCCAAGCTTTAGCTGCTCTAGAATGAAGGAGGTTTAAGTGCTATGGGATCAAAGTGCTATTGAACAGGTAGAACTCCATATTATAAACTGACCTTGCGGAAACCCAGAAGAACTAGAGAGAAATCCAAGGGCTAAGGATAGCAAAAAAAAAAACCAAAATGCCAACAAACTGGCAAACAAATCAAGTCACATTCCTTGGTTTATTTTCACTTTTTCTTATTTTCCAAAGTATATTTTATTTTAAAATATTCAGAAACATAACGTCTTCCTTCTCGATCAAAACATAATTTAATTTTAAACTTAGCTAGCATTTAAAATGAATCTGAAAAATCTAAAATTCTCTTCTGTGTGAAAAAAGCAAATCTAAATTAAATTAACTGTAAAGACAAACACTTTTTAAATTTTCAATTGAAAATTTGGAGCAACTCTGTAGGATAGTTGTAAGTCTTGATATTCAGATGAATGGACCCTCAGAAAAGGCACTTGGAAATATTAAAAAATCTTTAGTAGTTTAGTCATTTTAATATCTACATTTACATTATAGCTGTCCTCTATTTTGTATGTGTGTAATTTCAGATTCAATTATTTCAAAATAAGTCTTAATAGTAGCAAAATAATATTGCATGTGACATGAAAGAGGAGCCCCCTCAGATCTAATGTCCCCAAAAATCTGAACATGATCAAACCAAATCATTAGCACGAAAAACTATAAGCAGAAAAATAACTAAAATAACAATGTATACAATAAGAAATGTTTCTCACCTGTACACAAATTTTTCTTAATCTAATGAGTTCCATAGCAAAATTCATTACTGCCTCTTATGAAATTCTTGTTCGTTCCCTCAAATTCCCTTATATATACTGTTAGAATGAACAATACTGGCATAACCTTAAATTAAAATTCTTGTATTGAGTTTGTATTTATTCACCTCCTTATTAGTCATCCAAGGTGTACCTGATTTATAAATGTTCAGCCACTAGAATGTGATCTGTTCTCTCGTTACTGAAATTCAGCCCAAGTCTGAGTATTTCATGCCCTGCCTACTCATTTTCTTGACTCCTCCAAACTCTTCTTCCATATATCTTCCAAAATGCTTTTTCAAAAATCACCATTGTTTCTCACATTTTGATTAATTACACTGCATTTAAATAATTTAGCAATTTTAACTATTGTCTTTAACTCAGGTTTCTTCCTCCTACTGTAAATTGTTATTGGTATCAACAGTAGAAGTACACCTGTAATTTTTTGCTAAATAGGCTATTTTTAATAGAAGCTATTTATGGCACATTACGTAATATACTTTTAGAGAATATTTATCTGCAGCTTATCTAGCAATAGCTCCCTCGAAATGTCATGTATATTATCTATGCACATTTTCCTTCACTCTTATCTGTAAAACCCACTTAGGGAACATGTATCTGATCTTTAAAATAAAACACTGGAACGGTTCCATCTTCTCTGAAATACCAATTCCTTTAAGAGTTTTATTTTAGGTAATCTGTCTGGATGATTTTCCTTCTAATAGTATAGGATTATTCCACTTTTTGTTCAAACACTAAAGATAGACTATTTATATAGTGTATCATGGAGCTTTTATTCATGTTTTATGGAAACAGTAAAAGTGGGGTCACTGAGCTATATTGAGTTTATATTTATCACATCTGTTGCAAAGGTAGATTCATTACACTCAGTGAACAGGCTATGAAAAAGCTATTGAAACTTGGTTTTCTTCTAATTGCCAGTTATGATAGCAAGTCCCTCAAAACCTCTACAAAAATAGTGGTTTAAGTTATAAATTCAGTATACTATTTCTAGATTTCTCATTGATCTAGCATAATTTTTGATGGGTATGATATGAGGAGCACATATATGTGTTTATTATCATGTTAGGCTACTCTATGAAATTATCAATATGCTTCTCTTACAGTGGAGGATGAAGATTACTTTTCTTTAAATTAGATGTAATTACAGTAGAAATGGTTCTTTGGAGCATCAGACACCTTAGTTTCCATAATAAATACTATTAACATGATTTCTTTAAAATATGTGAGAGAAGAGACATCTTTGTGGTAGTTGCAGCATTGAAAGTCATAACTGTAAAATGTTTCACACTACTTTTGTTTTCCAAACTGTTTTCAAAGTACTATATATAATTTTTTAACTCAGTTAAAGATATTTCCATGGGAAAAGTTTTGAACAAAAGAAGTTGCTGATAAGGATCTTGCTAATGTACAGTTCATATATTAAGGTCCTGTTTTGTGTTTGTGCTGGTTTAAATATAAACCGGCAGGAGAAAACAAATCCAACACAAAAGACATCACAAGTCAGAGCCACAATTTAATAACAATATCACAACAAATGCAATCACACAAATTAAAATTGGTCTCAACCCAGAAACCTCGAAGTACAACCCAGCACCCTGGGGCATGGACACAATGGTACTTGTTAGCCCCTGTGCTGAGACCCATGTGGTTCCCCCAAGTCCAAAGCAAAAGGAAGGGAAAAAACCTGCTGGCGCAGAGGACAGTTGCAGAGTGGTAGTTGCAGTCCAGTCGAGAGTGGTGGCCTCCTCCAGTCAAGGTTCTGATCCTTCTCTGGATCCGCCAAGTGGTTCCCCGAGGTCCTCAAACCCCAAGATTATGTACCCTCAGGTCCAGATGGGGAGCATCCAGTACCTCCCCCAGGGCAGGGAGTTACACAATAGACCATCTGACTCTGTGAGTCATGGGATATTTTGAAGTCATTGGTGGTCCATTAGCAGACATGCCCCCTCAGGCTGGGTGTGAAGGAGCCAATGACTCCCCGGAGGGGAGTTATCACAGCTCTTATCTCACAGGTGTCTTTCACACCCAGCTCCCAGCCTGAGGAGTCAGGTGTGCCCTGGGCAGCTGCTGCAAATGGTCCATTGTTCTTGGGAAATGAATAGAGGGTGTAGGATACATATCTTTGGTCACCCCCACACAGTGATAAACCTGTTTACCTGGTCCCACCTGCTGAATCAGGACAGTGTTAAGGATGTTTCTAGGGTAATTCTATGAGAGATGACTAAGACTCCATAATTTGAATGCACACAGTTTACGTAAAAATTATTTAATAACAGTAAGTGTAAAGAAAAATCTTCTCATGAAGACAATTTGTCATATTCAGTGGAATGGAAGAGTACATTCATCTCAGCAGAATGCAAATTCAATGTGTGTTACAATAACTAGAACCCTTGCAGATCCTTCATCAAAGAAGCTTGTCTCTTTTAGCTGAAGGATCATTGTGGGCTCTCTTTTTGTTCTTCCCATTCTCCTTCTGTGAGGAATCAAAATAAAATATGTAGGAGAGAAAAACAGTGTGAGAGTAGGAAAAGTGATTACTAAGTAACCTAGACTAAAAGCCTGAACAAAAATTTTTAGTGTTATACTGTGCTCAGGGGGACAAATATGCAAAATTTAATTATTCTTGTGATCATGACTATACAAAAGCAGAAATTATTACAATTATTTTGTGGGAACATATTGAAACTCCATTGCCATATGAACTTAATAGAAAGAGAAATCAAGATCACACATTTAAAGAAGAGAGAAATGAAGAAATTGCTCTGAAGCTGATTTCTGGGTCCTACACTTTGGCCACAACAACCCCGGGCAGTATTACAGGTTGGGGACAGAGTGGCTGGAGTGTGACCAGGCAGAAAGGGATCTGATGGTACTGATTGACAGGAAACTGCACATGAGCCAGCAGTGTGCCCAGGTGGCCAGAGCCAATGGCTTCCTGGCCTGTATCAGGAATAGAGTGGTCAGCAGGACTGGGGAAGTGATTCTTCCCAGGTTCTTAGCACTGGTGAGGCTGCACCTTGAATGCTGTGTCCAGTTCTGGGCCCCTCAATTTAGGAGGGATGTTGAGGTGCTGGAGCATTTCCAGAGAAGGACAAGGAGGCTGGTGAAGGGACTGGAGCACAAATCCTGAGGATGCTGAGGTTGTTTAGACTGGAGATGAGGAGGCTCAGGGGAGACCTCATCACTCTCTACAACTACCTGAAAGGAAGTTGTAGCCAGGTGGAGATTGGTCTCTTCTCCCAGGCAACCAGCAGCAGTATAAGAGACTACATTCTAAACTGTGCCAGGGGAGGTTTAGGTTGAACATTAGGAAGAAGTTTTCCACAGAAAGGGTAATTGGGAATTGGAACTGGCTACCTAGGGAGATGGTGGAGTCACCATCCTGGAGGTGTTTAAGAATAGATGGATATGGCACTTAGTGCCATGGTCTTCTGGCTGACATGGTGGTGTTTGGTCATGAGTTGGACTCAATGATCTCAGAGGTCTTTTCCAGCCTAGTGGATTCTGTGATTCTTTGGTAGATTGTTCTGTAAAGGCATGAGGGCAAGGAAAATCTCTCCAATCCTCTTGAAGAAAAAACTATTTTACTGAGAAGAAGGTAATGTACATGAAATATAATAGTTCTTGCCTTGGCTGTACCAGCAGAAAAAGCTCAATCAAGCTAATTTATACTGTGATTGAAAATCCTTTTTGACATCTAGGGGATACATTTTAACAACTATACACTCACTTTATTTCATTCTATCATGGCTTAGACTGAAACTAATGTGATTTAAAAATAAATATTTTACCCATGAAAATGCAAACACTCCTATGTTTCAGTGGCAAAATCCAACCTCAGAATTATCTGACAGAGTAGCAGTCCATATCTCATCTGTCATGACACTTGGTTCACATCCTTAAGAGTTTTGTATTCACACAAAGCCAGTGGTTCTTTTATTAAAAATAATAAAAAAAATATTTTGTTGAAGTTAGTAATGAACACAAAAGTAGACAGTGCAAAAGGTAGGGTTTTTTTGTTTAATAGGATACTGGGCCCTCAGATAAATAGTGAAAGTGGTAAGAACTTGCCAAAAAACCCCGAAGAAATTCCAGAACTAATTTTAATACAGTGAAGGGAAAACATGGATTCCCTTTTTTTACAAGTGAAATATTTTTTTTTAAAAAAATCTTAAAACTGTGCTGAAGTATTTTGTTATGGAAATTAATACTACTTTAGCAGGAGATTTTCATACATCTTGTTCTTATGAGTAATTTTTTTTTCCCTTTTTTTAGCCACAGAAGAATGGCTTACCTAAATTACTTCCCTAATTTTGAGCAAAGGAAACAGAACTGACTCCAAAGGAAACCTGCATTTTGGCAATGACTCCTCAGGGTGTGTATTATAAAACATCACCAATGGAGTTTTTGTGGGTTTTTTTCCTGAAACAGTATCAAGGACCTTACCAGTACAATTTTTTTATTCCCCCCCAATCTTTAATTTCTCTTTAATCTAACTCTTCTGTAACTTCATCTGGTGCCTTTCTCCATCCACTCATCTTGGAACTCCAGAGTAGCAGTGCATTATAACTGTATGCCCAGAGACAGGTGCTTTGTCACTACGATGCTAGAGTTATTAATAATAAGGACAATGGTGCTATGCATCTCCTTGTTGTAAGTTTGGGCTTTTTTGCTGGAGAGATGACAGATTTGTCTCAGTGATACAGCTTTAAGTGGTGCAGCGAGTGTAAAATTGTTATTCTGAGTGAAAATATGGAATATGCAGCATTGTCTGAGACAGGTATTAATGTTCTGTTTACTGGCTTCTGGGAGACGCAGCATCTCCATCTTTTTTGAGGATCTTTTAATTCAGAACATCTGAGAGATTACTTAGAAAAGATGAGTAAAAATCAGGAAATGAACATACAATGAAAAATGTAAGACAGAGTATAAAAATTAAATCAACTATGAAAGAACAAACTTGAAAGGAACATAAAAGGAAAGAGGAAGGCACCAGAAACATCAAGAAGTCAGTTGTGTGTTACAGCTCATAGGTGTACAATATCCAGCTGAGTGACAGTAATGCAATATACAATTACATCCTTGCTTTCTTTTCAAAGAGTTTCACTGAACAAGCATGTACTCTTGACTGTACACTGCGAATGACAGTGCTTGTTTCTTCTCTTCTTCAGCTTCTTTTCTTTTGGCACTTAAACCCACTATTTTTAGTACTTTGAGGCAAACAACTAACGCTTCTTTTAACTGCTGTTTTGCTGACGTGCCTCAGGGTGGGACAGAATTTACACCCAGAACACCTCCAAGGCTCCTGCCCTGAGCAGGAGGGAAGGGGGCAGCTTCCCACATAACCCTTTAGCCATCACAAATACAACTGTCAGAAAGTTACAAATCCTTGTGTCCGCATTTTCAGTTGTTGCACAGGATCCATGTAGTTTTAGTGATGGCAGCATCAGGCTCCTGTGCTTGGTGCAGGTTGTTATTCTTTGACATTTTTAGTCTGTTCTTGTTAGTGTATGTCATGTGTGAGCTTTAGGAAGAAATAAGTTGTAGCAAAAACTTTTAAAGAGCTAATATTTTATTTCCATGGCTTTTATTCACAGGGTAGATAATGAAGTAAACATCTATTCCCTTCTACAAGTGAATAATGTAGAGGAATGGGTTTTTTCCTCCTGATGGAACATTGCCAGGATCAAGCTGGAAAAGTGCTCTAATCAATAATGAATTAATCAATACAGAGAGACTGCACTGTAATTCTTTCCTTTAGATCTCCACAGATGTGAATTTCTCCCTTAATTTATATCTCTCCATAAAATAGCTGTATCACATGTACATACACGTGTGTACAAATCCACATATAGGCATAAACATAGATGGTTTCTAAATTAAATATTTTTTTTTAAATATAATTTCTATAGATTTAGCTCAATGCATATACTGGTGTCATACATTTGTTTAATTTAGCTGCATGCCATCCCCAACAGCAATTGAAACAAGATATGTCTCTTACTTCATCTGCAAATTCAAGCAAAATAGAAATTATCCAGAGAGCCAAAACAAACTCTTGTTTTTAGGAAGTTCAATAGTATGTAGTGAGATAACTGGAAATTAAGTAGCCCAGGACAAGTTTGGCCCTCCTGATCTCCAGGGCATTGCTGACTCATATTCAACTTGTCATCCAGCTGGGATCCCCAGGGCCCTTTCTGCAGCACTGTTTTCCAGCCTCTAGTTCCTCAGCATGAAGTTGTGTCAGGGGAGGTTTGGGTTGGATATTAGGAAAAGGTTCTTCCCCCAGGGGGTGGTTGGGCACTGTAACAGGCTCCCCAGGGAAGTGGTCACAACACCAAGCCTGGCAGAGTTCAAGAGACATTTGGACAGCTCTCTCAGGCACATAGTGTGAAGCTCTTGGGTTTGTCTTGTGCAGGGTCAGGACTTGGACTCAATGATCCTTGTAGGTCCCTTCCGACTCAGGATGTTCTATGACAATATGAGTCTGAAAATGTTGAAAATGAGGACACTTAGAAATCTCAAAAATCTTTCAAAGTAGGTTAAGTTGAAAGTGAGTTTTAAACTTCTGTCCCTAACATGTTAGCTACATGAACAGCTACACAATATTGGGATCTCTACTGTTCAAGAACAATTCAGCATAAATTCTCTGGACATTTTCTACTAAAGTATTTTGCATAGTCATAAAGTGTTAGACATAAAATATTATTTTTGAAGCATGATCAGAATTATTTTTATTGTTATTCTCTAATCTATAAAAGTCTTAATCTGGGGAAGGATTTTCCTGACACATGAAGATAACTGAATAAAGTTTCAGTAAACATGATACTTTATTTTGTAACACTAACATCCAACTATCCAAGGCCAAAGAACTCCAGGTCCTGAAGTCAAGTTGTTCTAAAATGTCAGTCTAATGAAAACAGCATGCTAAAAATAAACGAAAGATTGTTGGTCTGTGGGTTTCTTACTTTGTATTCAAATATTTAAGCTCCTGGTTACCAGAATTCTGACTCCAAGACACAGTAATGAGGTCTGACATAAGTAGGCAGCTACAATGTAATGAAGAATAATTGGTTGTAAAATGCACTCAAACTGCAATTGTACAGAGTAAAATGCATTTTGCCTTCAACTGAGTGTTAGGCAAAGAAAAATTTTAAATCTGTGAAATGACATGTAGATCCACAAAACACCATAAACAACATCAAAACTCTTTGCATTAATCATTAAAAAGAAAAAACTTGAAAGTTGACATAAATGAAAATAGTTACTATATTAAACCAGTACATAATGCAACATCTATGTGATTTATGAATGCAGCTTTTATAAAAATATGATCAAAGAAAAAAAGCAGATTATACACTGCAATAAATCTCATATACATTTTTTAATCTGATAGAAAAAGTTTAAAATGCAGTCAATACTGTAAAGAATACTAACATCCCCTTTTTATGCTGGGCTAGAATAACAAGATGTCTCAAGGTCATTGATGGTTTACAGTTCTGCTATTGCCAGTTTTTTACTGCATTCAGGGAAATCTTGCCTGGCTCAGACCCTATTCAGTCATGTCACCGAGGGTGAGATTCATCTGGCCAAATCAAGACATGCCTTTGTATGTGTGGTTAGTGATCTAAAACTCTTTATAATCAAAGGAGAGATTGACACCTCTAGGGTGCAATTCATCTCCTTCCAAAGTAGATGCCTAAAGTAGGTCATATGAATCATGCCCTAGAGTGTCTTTCTACTATACTAATTATGAAGGGGTCGTAGAGAGGGAAGGTCACAGGTAGGTATCTCTGCAGTAGAAATCTAAAGATAGGTTAGATGAAAAGCACCCAAACGTCCGCCCGCAGGAATAAGTGATTGTTGTAGATGGCAATTTATCACTATTTCCAGTGTGAATGGATTTTCAGTGAAGTTGGTCCGGCCTTGACAATCAACTTGCAAAAGTCCTTATGTGTATTAGAGGGTGTGAAAAAACTGATTAGAAACACATGATAGTGCTTCTAACTCTAAACATCAGCTTGATGCAAGTGCTGTTGTAATGAAAATAGTTGTACTGTAATAGTATGGGCAACTTTGAATACCAACAAGTAATGAATCCCTGTTGTTGACTAATGAAAGTTTTATAGTAAAGAACAATACCTCTGTAGCTCAAGTTGATCAGTAAGTTTTTGGAAACTGCTGTATTTTTATGTATGAAACAATAAAATTGCTTGTATTGCATTGTAAAATTGTGTTGTATTCTCTTAAACACATTTTTTACTACTGTGCTGACAGCTGTAGATTGAAATCATAAGAATTTATGGATGTGGAGAGTCTGCATGTGCTTTGGCAACAGCATGTGAGTGTGGTAGAAGGTAGTACTTCTGCCACACATTCTCATATTTCTCTTGGTGAAAGATGTTAAGGAACACATGCAAATTCACACTGTTGTAAAATGGGAGCTCCTACTCTGTTTATTTCATTCTAAAGTTTTACACCTCAGTTGTCTCCCCGTGTATATTTTTGGGGAACAGTACATGTTGGTAGCTCCCCAGGGCAGGGTGCTGGGGGCGGTGGAGGCTCCCTGGGGTGGGAGGGCAGGGCCTGGCCGCCAGAACACGTCCCACCTCCCAGTACACCTGGGCACCTGCGGGCTCTGGGGCAGGGTCTGAAATGTAGTCCTTGGTGATGAGCAGGCTGAGGGGACCCTATTAAGGAGTGTAAAGCACATTCAGGGGTGGTGGTGCCCTCAGGGCCCTGGCACGTGTTACTGATTACTTTTCATTCACTTTATTAGTTTACTATATTAATGTTTTGTCTAAACACAGGTTTGTTTGTTGTAATAAATGAATCAGGTTAGCAACATGTTAAATATTTTTGCCTATAATTATTTAAAATTAAATTTAATTTGCTTTGATAACCATAATGGAATTAATTATCTTCTTACTCTGCTTTCAAATTTGTCCACCTTTTAATTTTTTTCCATTTTTGATGGAGTTTACACACACAAAGGTTGCAGTCACTCAAATATACTAAACTCAGATTAGCACTTATACCAAAATTGATTCCTGCATGTTTTACTACACAAACATTTTTTTAGCTTTCAATATTTACAAGGGAGAATCCTATAACATTAATCTATCATTCCACAGGCAGCTTAAGGAAGGTCTATGATGAGTATAGAATTGGGTGGCCTTTGAAAACAGGTCTTTGCAAAAAGGAAAAGATCAAAAGGAGTCCTTGCTGGTTTCCATGTTATATTTGATTAACCAACCACTGCTACATTTAAACAGTCATGAAACAGTTTTTTGTTAACATATGTGAACTGCAGTATTTTCTTGCATTTGTTTAATGACAAATATTTTCTTAAAATTACTTTTAGCATAATAATATCCAACTGAAAAGTCACATTTTAAGTGAAAATCCTAATGTTAAACTTACATTTAATACTAATATACATATATAGATATGTAAAATTTAGTATTAATGAATTATATTTCCATAATTATTATGCTTATCTAGATTTCATGGAAGACTTCAAAACCAGGAGAGTCACTGGTGACATCTAAGAAAAACAGAAAATTTGCAAAATTTGTAAAAAAAAAAAAAGATACATCATGTCAAGGAAGAAAATTGAGTCAGAAAATGAGAAATTTTAGAGACCTACAATTTTTCATAGTTATGAATGTATTTTTTAGAATTTTAGAGATAATGTAGTAGCAGTCTATTATGGGTCTCAAACATGGAAGAAATTCAAAGCAGGAGATTACACATTTACTCTAATGACATCTAGACCTTCTGAGTACATTGGTTCTGTTGCCCATTTTTGTAACTTACAAGATATATGTAAAAAACCTTAGGAAATTATCTAAATTACTGCATATCAAAACCAAATATAGTTTATATTTGTCAAATACCTTAAATACTACTTCTAGTATCTGATTATTTATATCTTCAAGTATTTGTAAAGTAGTCTTGGGTTTTGTGTGAATTGTTTCTTTTACATAATTTCTTACGAGATTTATTGCTTAAAAATCCTAAAAATCTTGCCTGCTCTTCTCTGAACTTTTCCTAACATATGCTTTTCAGAAAGACAGGTGTCGCAAGACTATAATTATTTTTGAATGATATCTCTTGTGCCTAAATGGATGGTAAGAACATCCATTGTCAAGTCAGAATATATCATAAAATGGGTGTGTAGTGAAGAAATGGAAATGAAAAGTAAAACAACCACCAGAAAAAGCTGGAGAGTGAATGTAATCAAATTAACATGAGTGATACTTCCAATAATTTTTACACAATTTTTTGCATTGCCAAGTGTTTGGGGTTTTTTTCCAACTAGGTATGAAAGTCAATTTATTATAAACTAATCTAGTGAGAGAACATCTGACTCTTGGAAATTATCTTTCAGCACAGCTTGCTAGAATTTGATCTACATTTCTGTGTGACAGTAGCAGGAGCTGTATGTGTAAATCCCCTTTT
>VWZD01009926.1:0-223998 GCA_013396695.1 Sakesphorus luctuosus
CATGGTATTTGTTCTCAGACAAGAAGATATTTAAGGGCACCATGTTACAAGACTGAATGTTTTCTAATAGTTAAAATATTCAGTTAAAACACAAAGAAACCAATGCAGCTAAAAAAAAAGAAAAAAAAACCAAAAACCAAACCCCAAGAAAAACAGCATCAAAACAAACAAACAAAAACAACAAAAAACCCCACAAAACACAAAACACCCCAAACAACAACAACAAAACCAACAAAAAAAAGGTATCAGGTGTGATATTGCATTCTTCAGAATTGGGGATGATTTGGAAGAAAATTAAACATTGGCAGAATAAACATAAATCATAAGGAAAGCCAATGTGAGGCATGTAATTTACCAAAGTTATTAAAAACTAATAATAGAAACTTACTCAAACTTCAAAAGCAGGACTCATGCCAGAGAATGGGTGCGCCTGAAAAATGATATATGTGTAAAACCTAAAGCTGACGCTGAGGCTTCACGGTTCACTGTAGAGAAGTTTATGGAGTTTCTCATACCAAAACCATCCTTTACAGAGAAAGAGTCTGAAGATTTATCTCAAGCTGAAGTGTTAATACAAGGACTTTTGTGCCTAGATGAAAATGTAAACCTCACAATAACTGTTAATCAGGACCATGTGGTATTTACCTAAGTGGTCCAGAGGAACAACTTGTGAAGGCTATGAACGAACTGTGGTGCATGATATATGAAATTATATATAAAGCATGAGAGAAATATAAGGCGATAAATGCAATGGAAAATTTAAAAAGAGCAGAGTTAGTGCACATATGGACAAATATGATGTATCTAGAAAAGACTTGAAGAGGAGAAAAAAGCCTTTTAGAGGAAAACTATTACCTTACAAATCTATTACAGTTCTTTGATCCAGACACTGAATTTGTAAGTAACATCAGTTTGATTGCTATAGTGATTTTATCAGCAAGTACTTGACATCTCTCAATAGAGATGTTTAAAGGAACTGAGCTGTCATAGAAGTGGTCACATAGATTAATTATGTTTTAGAAAATAAAGGGTAAGAACAAATGGTTGGCTTGTTCAATTGAAGGAGGTTACCAATAAGGCACAAGAGAGTTATACTGGCATGCATTTCATGAAATGAATTGTAAAGGAACTGAAGAGTGAGGTGCTGAAGTTAGTAAACAATACAAAACTATTCAGGCTAGCCAAAACTAAAGCAGACAACAAAGAGTTGTAGCAGGATATCATGAAACTAAGTGACTGGGTTCAGAGAAAGTAAATAGGGAGCAATTAAGTGGAAGAATTTATTGGCAACTAATGAAGTTTTGAGCAGTTTAAAGTGAACAAAAGGAAACATGTTTTCTGCAAA
Source organism: Sakesphorus luctuosus (assembly GCA_013396695.1). NCBI lineage: Eukaryota > Metazoa > Chordata > Aves > Passeriformes > Thamnophilidae > Sakesphorus > Sakesphorus luctuosus. The sequence continues at coordinate 1,346 of VWZD01009926.1, forward strand.
TAATTAAAATGGGGAACTCATTACCACAGGATGCTCTGGAGCCCCAAATTACTTTTTTAAAGTAATTAAGACAGATTAATGAAAAAACATCTGATACAGCATGGCTAAATACAACAATGTAGATATAACTTGTAGCTTTAGAAGCCCCTAAACAAATTACTACAGGAGGTTTGGGAGCTAAAGCAATGTGAAGGTCATTCTATTATTGCACTGCTCTTACATTCTTCCCCTAAGAATCTGCTATCTGCTGAATTATGGTCAAAAGAATGAAGAGTTTTGAGCACTGACTCCTAAGAAGTGGGAATATCCTTTTTTTTTTCTTACCTGTGTGTTTGTATTTGTCTCATCTTGTAGGTTTGGGACAAGGACATCTATTATTTATACAACAGTTAGTGCAATTAGTCTCAACAGCATTTAAATTCTAGCTCTGAGCTTCCAGATGTTATTATAATATGAATGTTGAGCTACCTTTCACAGAAATTATTTGGTATATTACAAAAACAAACAAAAACCACACAAAACCAAACAAAACCCAAATGAAAACCTCTGTTGAAGAAAATTGAATTGCAATGTCAAGCACATCAGTGTCCAGAAAGATGTAATTTAAAGTTCTCCAAGCAAGCTTTAACCTTTGCATTCCAATCCTGGCAAAGCTATATGCAAATGGAAATTAAAACACAGAGGAGAAGCAATCCCGTGTAGATGTCATGTTTCATTCGATCTCTTTGTGTATTCATTTATCATTTTATACTCACATTCCAATCACATACATACAAAAAGTCATAAAATCTAGCGCTGTAACCAGGCCCTTAATTTTACAGTTTCAGCGTGAGTAATGGAAGAATGCTAGATGAAAGAGAATTGGAATGAGGAATCTGTGAATTAGAACTGTAAAATAAAAAGGGAAGAAGGTGAAACTTGTATATTTCACTGTAGAAGTGATACATTTACTACTGGTTAGCAAAGAACTTGTGTCATTCGAGAAACAAAATTATATAGTTATTTTCAATTATAGGAATGCATTTGGGACAGCTAACTTGCCTGTATATGCTCCAGCACTGAACAGGATCCTGTATTGAATAAGAAGTTATAGGATTTCCTTCTTGATCTAAAACAGACATAATATAAAAGAAAGGTGTTTATTTCTAGTTTAAAATAAAAAAGGCATTTAAATCACAGAATCACAGAAATACAGAGAGTTCAAAGCAACCCACAAGGATCATCGAGTCCCACTCCTGGCCCTGCACAGGATCACCCCCAAGAGTCACATCATGTGCCTGAGACTGTTGTCCAAATGCTTCTTGAACTCTGTTACGCTTGGTGCTGTGACCACTTCCCTGGGGAGCCAGTTGCAGCACCTGAACATCCTCTGGGTGAAGAACCTTTTACTAATATCCAACCTAAACCTCCCCTGACAGAACTTCAGGCCATTTCCTTGGGTGCTGTCAGTGGTCACTATAGAGAAGAGATCAGTGCCTGCTCCTCCTCTTCCCCTCATGAGGAAGTTGTAACTACAGTGAGGTCTCCCCTCAGTCTCCTCTTCTCCAGGCTGAACAGACCAAGTGACCTCAGCTGCTCCTCATATGGCTTCCCATCAAAGCCCTTCACCATCTTTGTAGCCTTCCTTTGGACTCTATAAGAGCTTAATATCTGTGTGCATATATTTTGCATGTAAAGAATGAAGGCTGGAAAGTCTAGATTCTGAGTAAATGAAGAGAAGTTTCCTTGCTAGTGATTTTCCAGAGAATCACAGAATATGCTGAGTTGGAAGGGACCCATGAGAATCATCAATTCCAACCCTTAGCCCTGCACAGAAAGAAGAGACCAGAGCAGCATTATCTCAGAGAAGCAAAATACAAAAAATGAAAGGTATGGAAAGAACTGACAGCCCAGTTACTCTGTTTCTTTCTGGTGTCTGTCTTCTTTGCAAACTTTTTATTTTAAAACTTCTATCTCTGTTTACCAGAGCAGTCTAGTTACTGAATGCTACTTTTTGGGTGATGTTCACTCTATACTACAGTTCTCCCCACCTCACCTCTTTACTGATGGCATGATCTGCTAAGGGTATATAAATTAGGACCATCTGAAATGGAGACCAATGCATGGAAGGCTTTATCCTTGGATCTTGTTTTTTCTCTGAAGTCAAAATTCTGAATATATTTTGGTATAAGAGCTGTGCATACAGCCTTGAGTGTCCACTCACAGTAGCTAGAAAAGTCCTGTGCGATGCAATCAGATTCATTTGACATACTGACAGTTTCTATTGCATCCTATTCAGCTGTAAGTTGCAGGGCATGGTGCTGGGCAAGTTGGAATGTTTCTTACGTTTCCATTGGCATGCGTCATCTTATCATTGAATAACATCAAAGAAGGTACCAAGGACCATGAGCAATCTTCTCCCAGCCTCAGCATCAATCAGCCAAGTATTTCTTTACCCAGCCCATTATTTCTACAATCTCTGCTTTTGAACAGAGGCTTAATGCTGATCAGGTCTTTCTGTTTTCATCCTTTGGAAAGCTCAAAAAAACCTGTTTGGTCTCTACAAAACAACCAGCAGAACAGATTCTTTAGCAGGCAGTAGAAGGCCACATCATAGTAGGATGAGTTACCCTTTCCAAACCACCCAGCTCTCTATGGTGGAATAGCTTTGTTGGGTGAAACAGTTACTTTGCACCCCTCAATGCTGAATTGGCCCAGAACACTGTGTGCAGATGTGAGCCAAGCATAGGTTTGCCCAATACAGACTGTCAGAGTGAGTGCTGTATCCATTTCATAAAAATTTGTATTCTGTTTTCTTATAGCTGTGTTGTGACTTCTGGGGATACCATAGAGTATTTGCTTTCTAATGATCATATGGAATTATTTACTTTTACCTGACAAACCTCTGATTAGTAGAAAATCTACCAGTGTGCAAGCTGATATCCTGCTGGAGGGTATTATGGAAGCAAGTGGTTTTTTAAGGCTGAAATGAGAGTGAGATACTTATGAGAATAAGAAGGGCATCTGCACTTATGCCAATGAGGCTAGAAGAAAATGAGGCTCACAAACTGTGCTTCTGGGCATAAGCTGTTCGCTTGTTGAGGTCAGAAAATCTTGCCTTTTTGCTACATTTAAGTGTTGGCCTGTATTGTGAATTTGAACTTGTGAATTTAAAGCATCTAAGATAGGCTGATTCCAGTCTGCTTACCAGACAATACAACAAAAACTAAGAGTAAGTTACATCTTCAGGGTAATACTACTTTTCTTTGTGATCATTCTTCATGCTGCTTCTGTAATGTGCCTTGCTGCATCAAATGAAAGGTATTCAACCTTTCTATTCATGTGGGCCATGAACTGACAGGAAAGCAGAGTTTTGCATCATCACAAGTCCCTTACTATATGTATAGATCTGCTGTTGACCTGTAAAAGCATAAATGAGCTGAATTTTCCTGCTTTCTCCTAAGTAGCCCATCAACAAATCCCAAGGTGGCTCATGAAAACAGACAAGCACATTTTTGCTGCTGTAACAACCAATTTTTGGCCGCCATATAATGCAGAGCAGGGTTCAGGTAGGCAAGGCCAGATGAATTGGTTCAGGGACCATCACCTGCCTCCAGGCTTCATACATCCCTGGGTGCCTCTGATATAACTAGTTATACCCCTATCACTTGGAAACATAGGCCAGAGGGATGGGATAGATGAATGAGTCTGATCTCTAATCCAAGGTACATCCTTTGAAGTGCTGAACTCTCACAGCTCCTATAAACTCCCACTGTCCCAAACTGGTGAAATACTAAGTACCTCTTTTTATCTGGATCATTGTTTGCTTCACCATTGCAGTCTTTCCAGTTAAGGACAGACATCTTGCTATCCTTACTTAAAATCTTAGGAAGGAAACATACAGTAAAGACCAATTCCTGTCACATCCACAGGCTTTCTGAATTACAGCATAGGCTGCTTAGGATCGTTTCTTAATCAAAAATGTATCTCAACTGCTCACTGAAATGCATAGTAGTTAGACAGCATCAGCCAGCCTATTTCATAGGCACCTTGTGAGGCAAATACTTGAAAAATCATATTACAATCTCCTGGTGTCTCACAGTAGTGAGATGCACATGACCAAAACAGGTTCTACATCATGGAATTTTCTCTCTTATCTTTCAAGACACAGTTGGGAACGAAATAGACTTGTGCTGTCACTGTAACAATCTCTATAGAGAGACCAAAAATACTCAAGAGGATCAAGCTCCCTCAGATCTGAATAGGAATTATATATTTACATATTTTACATGCTTAATAAGTGAGGTGGAGAGCTCTTCACTGAACCTCAAGAGGACGCAGTATTATACAAACCCCTAGGAAATCCCAAAAATGTTACAATTACATAACCCCCTCTTAGTTGGGATGTGCACATTCTGTCAAACATAAAATTCCAGCAGGCCCATGTATGATCTCAAGTATTATCTTCAAGTAAGACCTCCTGGCACATATACATCCCTATACCATGGGGATGAAAATGTGTCCTGGAGTTACAAACCCCATACTTGCCTTGAAAGCAAAGTTGACATATTTGTTTTTAAACACAGGACTAGTGATCTGAGCAGAGCATAACCTTTTATAGTTCAGAAGAATGTGTGCAAGTTTGTAGACTAACCACAGACATCTACAAATCACAAGCAGCTTATGCAAAACTCATCTTGCTATTTCTTTGTGCCATTCCACACTATTTTTAGAACTAGCTAACACAGATATTATTTTGTATTTCAATTTGCAATTCTTTTTACATGTGCTCTAATTAGTACAAGGTCAAAAGGAAGGCTTTTGAAAGAAGATATGAAGTCTTTGTTGTCACTAGATGACAGCATGTTGAAAAGTTACCAAAATGCCATGGCAGAATAAAAGAGGGATTGAGGGTTTTGTTTTGCTCCTTAACATGAATTGCTGGGCATTCAGGATTTCTTTGGATGAGGGCTCAGTCATCACTTTCAGAGTGAAGAAATGACTCCTTGACAGGAAAAGGCAAACTAGATTCTTGTTTTCCTACAATTGTATCAACATTTGTGGTGGTCTGAACTATCCCCATTGTACTTTAAACCCACAGGAAGAGGCTCTGGAGAAGAAAATCTTTGTGCTAAAATATCCTTATGCAGCTTTTAAGGAGTTTTTGCTGTTCTTTTTCTTTTCACCAAGGGATAGGCTTCCCCTCCAGGGGCTATGCCGCAAGGCTTGTCCCCAAAGCCTAAGCTAGGAAAAAGTCCTTTTAGCTGTCCATCAGCTTTCCAGCCAACATGGTTGCAGTATACTTCCCCTGCAGATTAGCTGTGGGAGATTGGGAAGCCTCCTTACCCTTGCAGGTCTGATGGGAACATAGTCAAGGGTCAAAGGGGAGCACTGAGTTGTCCCTCTTCAGCTTTCTTGTAGGCTGCCTTTAGGTACTAGAAGGCTGCTATTAGGTTTCCATGGATACTTCTTATCTCCAGGATGAATAATTTCAGATCTCTCAGCCTGTCTTCATAGGAGAGGTATTTCAGCCCTCTGATGATTTTTGTAGTCCTTCTCTGTACCCACTTGTCCTAGTTTAGCAGGCGGGACTAGTTTATCACTGTGTCGGGGTAATCTAAGCTATGTATTCTACCCCCTCTATTCATTTCCCAAGAACAATGGACCATTTGCAGCAGCTGCCCAGGGCACACCTGACCCCTCNTACCAGACTTCAGCTGTGAGCTGCACCAACAGGTTTTCCACTTTGGACTTTTACTTTGGACTTGGGGGAACCACATAGGGTTCAGCACAGGGGCTAACAAACCCCTTTGTGCTTGTACCCCAGGGTGCTGGGTTATACTTCTGGGTTTTGTGGATTAAAACCAATTTTTCTCTTTGTGCCATTACACTTATTGTAATATTGTTATTAAATTGTAACTCTGACTTATAATCTCCTTTGTGTTGTGTTCATTTCTCCTGCCAGTTTACCTTTAAACCAGCACACCACTCCAACAACTCTATGTTCTTCTTTTCTGGGGGCTCCAGAGCTGGATACAGCACTCCAGGTGGGGTCTCACCAGAGCAGAGTAGAGGGGCAGAATCCCCTCCTCCATCCTGCTGACCACATTTCTTTTGATGCAGCCCAGAATATGGTTGACCTTCTGGTTGGCAAGTNACAACTCTATGTTCTTCTTTTCTGGGGGCTCCAGAGCTGGATACAGCACTCCAGGTGGGGTCTCACCAGAGCAGAGTAGAGGGGCAGAATCCCCTCCTCCATCCTGCTGACCACATTTCTTTTGATGCAGCCCAGAATATGGTTGACCTTCTGGTTGGCAAGTGCACATTGCTGGGTCATGTTAAGTTCCTTGTCAATCAATACTTCCAAGTCCTGGATGAAGGGATAGAATGTACCCTTAGCAAGTTTGCTGACGATATGAAACTGGAGGGAGTGACTGATACACCTGAAAGCTGTGCTGCCATTCAGTGGGACCTTGATAGCCTAGAGAGTTGGGCAAAGAGAAACCTAATGAAGTTCAACAAGGACAAGTGTAAGGTCCTGTACCTGGGGAGGACCAGGTACCACTACAGGTTTGGGGCTGACCTACTAGAGAGCAGCTCTGCTGAGAAGGATGTGGGAATCTTGGTGGATGACAGGTTGACCATGAGCCAGCAGTGTGCCCTTATGGCCAGGAGGGCCAATGGAATCCTGGGATGCATAGGAAAGAGTGTGGACTGCAGTTAGAGGGGAGTGACTCCTTTTGTTCAGCCCTATTAAGACTACGTCTGGAGTGCTATGTCCAGTTCTGGGCTCCTCAGTACAAGAAAGACAAGGAGCTACTGGAGAGGATCATTGAAGGGCCACCAAGATGATGAGGAATCTGGAGCATCTTTCTCATGAGCAGAGACTGCAGAAGCTGGGACTATTTAGTCTGGAGAAGAGAAGACTGAGAGGGGATCTCATCAATATGTATAAATATCTCAAAGGCAGGTGCCAAGAGGATGGTGCCATACTCTTTTCTCTAGTGCCCAGAGACAGAACGAGGAGCAATGGCTACAAAATATATTGAAAGTTCTACCTCAACATGAGGAAGAATTTCTTTACATTGAGGGGGGCAGAGTACTGGGTTATGCTGCCCAGGGAAGTCATGGAATCTCCCTCTCTGAAGACATTCAAACCCACCTGGATGGGTTCTTGTGTAACCTGCTCTAGGTGAACCTGCCTTGTCAGGGAAGTTGGAGCAGATGATCTCCAGAGGTCCCTTGCAAGCCTAACAATTCTGTGATTCTGTGAAGTCTTTCTCCTCAGTGCTGCTCCAAATCCATTCTCCTCCCAGCCTGTGTTTGTTCTTGTGATTGCCCTGAGGCAACAAGAGGCAACTACTTGGCCTTTGGTTCCCCTTAGGAGCCATTTGTGCACTCATTTAGGGAATTTTAGTGAACCTTTGCAGGCCTAACTTAAAGAAGCCTCTCATAAGTTTCACTGTGTTTGTCTGAGCAACATTTCCAGGACTTGGCAAGAGATTATATTTAAGTGAAAACTTCAGTGTTTTCTGCATCCCAGTATTTTTTGTATTTTGTAATACATCAGAAGATGTTTGTGATTTATCCCTTTTTTTCTTCTGACTTTTTTGTCATGCAAAAAGATTAAAATCATGTTAGAGCAGTGAAATATCCTGCTTTCATTTAAAATAATGGCACTGTTGCTAGTTTTGAAATATTGAGAACCAGTCATATCCTAGAGGACTTCTCACTTCTTATTGAACACAAGTCCTCTTTGAACTACTGCATTCACTAAGAACACTGGAAAAAACACTCAAGACTTAGATATTAAAATATAAAAAACCCCTGATTTGCATGAAATGTGCAACAGAGGTGGTTGTGAGACCCCAAGATTTCTGGATGAAATTCAACAGGTGTCATTAAAGACATCGCCATTTTCTGCAAGCTGAATTTGGTGATTTCCATCTGATTACCTGTATCTTCAACTGCCTGCATCTCAAGAAAAACTGACATTATTGTTGAACTACTCAGTGCTGAAGCCAAGGGATAATGGCTAAGCCTGGCTTGTACCTTGTTGGAGCCAATAGGAAATACAGCATGCATCTCAAAAGTGACCTTGTCACAAATATCAAGTCATTAGGTGCTGGGCTCTCACAAGGTTAAATCAGAGACACTCAAGCTACCTTGAGTGTGGTGGTAAATGAAATGAGCCGTTTCTGCTCAGGAATCACTCTTTGCCCTGAGGCCATCTGGCACAGCTATAGAGTAACCTAAATTGCCTTACTCTCTAAACAGTATGGTTGCACCCAGAATGCCTTTGGGGAGTGGCTCTTGTCCTGTGCTGATTCCCAGCTGTAACTCGCACTGTATGGAGCCTTTGACAGGCTCTTTCTGAGTTCAGGCCAAAATGCTGCCAGACCTGTGCAGAGACAGCTGGACAGTTAGAGGCTTGGGCCTTGTTCTGGCTGTGCTCATATACCTGGAGCAAATTAATTTCCCTCTTAAGCTCTATTAACCAGTATGAAAGACGAGATCACTGACCTGACTTGTCTCTGCACTCTTCCAACTTATATACGCAAGACAAAGCATTAGATCCCCAGAAGGAATAGCACTTACACTCTTATCTGGTTGGAAAATGGTGGGGAGTATTTCAGCAGTTTTATCCGTAGGCTCCACTCTGTCATCTCCATTGTGCCAGTGATATTGCAGACTGACTTCTCATGCTTCACTTCCAGGAATCTTCAAGACAAGTTAGTGGGACACCGTGGTGAAGTCTGTATGTTGGCAGACTGGTCTGTGCATCATGGCTGAGGGTGACTGCAGGCCCCCCATTCCCCTAGTGTCTGTGAGCTCTAAAGCCAGCAAGGAACTTAAGCAAATAAGTTTTCAGATTTTTTTATAGCTCAACTAACTGTAACAAAATTTGGGTCCAATTTCTCAAGAGCACATATCCCCCTGCTGGCAACCCCAAGTATGTCTACTGGGGCAAGAATAGCTTCCTAATGTCTGCTACTTAAAAGAACAGCAATTACAAAAAGAACTAGCCACTAACATCAGTGTCTTTACTTTTATCTTCAAACAACAGATGGTGTTAATCTGGAGCTTTACATTCCTATAAATGCTGGAATCATGAAACAATCTGCTTCCTGTAGGACCCTGAAACACAACGTATTGCTGGGTGAAACAGTCAAAATGAATGATCAGAGCAAAACATACCTGCTGTCAAACAGACTTCACATGAAATTCTTATCTTTTCACAAGACATCACCCAGATGACAATTGTGGGTCTCATTCCATTTTCAGTCACACTGCCTAAATGCAGAGTAGCTTGTGTGAGTCCCCAAAATCTGGACTAAATTCTAACTGATATGCTTTAGGGCAAGATAAGACTAGTAAGATCACAATAATTTTGTGTTTGTACACCAATTTTACACCGGAATAAGAATAGAGCTCTCTGCAACTAGGTCACAGTTCAGCAGAGTTATTTCAGGTTTACTTCACTGTTACCAAGATCAGAATTGGTGACTGCCTGGAATGGAAAGTAAAGGTGACACTGAGACAATTTCTTTTGTAATTCATATGGCGAAAGCTAAAATAAATAACATGAAAGGCCTCCACATTATTAGGTAGTGTGTTTGAAAGAATCCTGCCGTTGTGTTTTATCTTTTCTTAACTGCAAGCCAGAACATTTAAGATTTAATTATTTAGAGAAAGGAGGAGGGGAAGTGTGCCTTTTGAAGAAAGTTCCACAAGTTTCCAAACACTTCAACATTTCATCATGGCAATCAGCCAGATGCCAAACAAAATTTGGTTTTCCACCAGGGATCTGACAGGTGGCCTTTCCAAAGTTTACACACTGAAGTGAGAGCTGATGTTCTGCTGCTTATTTTTCTGCCTTTTAAGTTATTCCTTTATTGAAGCCAGACTGCAGACATCTTTCCACGTAACAAAAGATAAGATCTTTCCCTGAATATTTGGGGATTTTAGTATGCTTTTATATTACCCATATCTACCCAGGGGATTATTATTCACACATTCAAATGTAGAAATATTGGGCTGGCAAGGAGGAAAGACACATACGTATGCAGGCAAAAGATAAGCTATTTGAAGCTTCACTGATAACACAGAGGTATTACTGATATTACTGAGGTAGAACACAGTGAAAAATCCCATCTTTCCCTCAAGGTGCTTCCCCTGTCTCTGGCTGTGAAGAAGGCTGGCACCCCAGCCTCGCTTATCCCCTGGCTCATTCTCTGTAGGATCTCCAGCTGGGTCCATCTGCCTGGGGCTCCCCACCTGCCACCCAAAAAGGCACCTTCAGGGAGAAATAGATGTGGTCTGTAGTTATTATAAAGTAGCACTGCACTCTCTTTTATCACATCTTTCTCTCTTTTATCCTAGGACTTTCAAATGTCTCCTCAGAATTTTCTGGTTTGCTCCTGGAAATCCTCTAAATTGAGAAAATACCCGAAGAGACAAAGTGCAGGGGGAAAATGGAAGTATGATAGCTCTAGGTTGTACATCTCACTTTTCTTGCTCCCATCAGTTATGGTGTCCCCAAAAGTACATAGCAAGGTACAGGTGAAGAGATAAGAAAATTCACAAATCCTTCTGCAGAAACAAATTTTTCAAAGAAACAAGAACCACGACTGATCCAATAGAATTGCTCATGATTGGCAGCTAGGTTAATGAGGCTCATGTCTGACTCAGTTTAACTCACTTCTGGGAACAGATTCTTACAGTTTACAACAGAAAACTTGGCGTGTGCCCTTGTCTTAATTTATTTCCCATTTGGCCATCATGAAGCCAAAGGAGCATTTGTGATAGATAATGCAGTATGCAAAAAATTATCAGCATTTATGAGGGAGATTCTGGCAAAGAAAGGCCCAAGTCCTGACCAAAAGTTTTGCTTTTCAGCAAGGAGCAACAGGGGATATTTCTTCCTATTGTGTTCACGTTCCTCTACTGCACTTCACCACAGCATCAGAGCAGTTTCTAAAAGCTTCCCATGTGACTAAGACTTGCCCCATACTGCCTGTTTGTTCACCATTCCCCAGGGAAGAGAGAGGTGGGCAGTGAAGTGTCTTGTTTTGGGAGGGGGGATTACTTTAAATTGTGGTTAAGTGTGTTGATATGTATTTATACTACAGAAAACTAGGCTGAAGAAATAGCTTTGCACTTGAAGCAGGCAGGCAGACAAGTGTTAAGTCAGTGCAGGCCCTCAATTCCTAGGGGAGTTTATTCCACTGGCTGAAAGCAACACACATGACCCTTATTTTTATAGAAGGCTGTCCTCCTCTGCCAGGTGGGCAAGGTTGTAGCCCATAGCACTTTTCTTATATACAAGTATGTGTGTGTGTGTATATATACAACAGAAGTCTAGACATTAGACAGAAGTCCTTGAAAATGATGTCTGCATTGTAGTCATCTTACTACACCAGAATACTGTACAGGGACCTTTCCAATTAGAAACATAAAAATCATAACATGTAAATATACCAATGGATGTATTTACTACATTCTATGAGTATTTTGTGCAGAGATGGATTACAGAACAAAATCCTCTGTTCTTGGAACAGCGGAAGTGAAAATAAGGCACCATCATGCTGAATTGTTCATCCTTGGTCATAATCCTCATGTTTTGACTAGTCCTTTCCATTCAGCCCTTCATTTTCATAAATCAGAGGAGAGTACCAATGAATCTGTCTGCAGAATTGAGAAAGGGGAAGTACACTTCAGCATCATGGCATGAAGCTGAATCAGGGAAGGTTTAGGTTGGGTATCAGAAAAATGGTTCTCACACGAAGGGTATCTCAGCCCTGGAACAGGCTCCGCAGGGAAATGGTCACAGCACCAAGCCTGGAGGAGTTCAAGAAGCATTTTGACAGTGGTCTCAGGCACATGGTGTGACTCTTGGGCTCACCTGCACAGGGCCAGGAGTTGGACTCAGTGATCCTGATGGGTCTATTCTAACTCAGCATATTCTATGATTCTATGATTCTATGATCACATTTTTGTTTAAGATCTCATTTTCCATCCATTCATGACAATAGCAAAACAACGATGAATTTCAGTCACGTGGCTGAAACACATTGCAAAATAATCATAAAATTATTCACAATTTTTAGCAACATTCCATGATAGAGCAAGCAGAAAAATGCCTGAACTCCTCTGTGAGTAGTAAATAAACCAATATGATCTTGCCATCTCCACTCCCACTCCACACCCTTAAGAACAGGAAAAAAAAAGGAGAGAGAGAGAGAGAAAATATAAAAAAAGCAACTCAACAAAGCAGACAATTCCTTAGGAATTTTCTTGTATTCAAAATGTCTTTGAAATTATCCAGCAACTTAACCACAGGCTCCCTGATCCTTTTCGTCTCACAAAACAACAACACTGAGTCTTCTGTGCTCAGATGTGGTAATTACAGACAACATACAAAAAGAAAAGCAAATAAAACAATTTCAATTGCCAGATCCAAACATGCAATTGTGCATCTATAAAGGTAATTACAAACCAAAAGATCAGTCATGGTTCTTATTTCTTCAAATGTTTTGCCCTGAAGAAAAACAATTATCACATATGTAACCCTAATAATTTTGACATTTGTTTTGTATATCAGTATCAAATCTGAATGCCTCCTTTTTTTAGGCATTTTGAAGTGTGTGTTCTGAGCCAAATATTGTACCTCTGATGAATTTCTAATTCAGGAAAGCCTTAGTTCAAAAAGCCACTGGTGGCGATGGCAAGATTCCATACAGCTTTCTACTGCTGACTCAGATAGTTGTTTTTAACTCTTCTTGTCTATTTTTAAGTCACTATACTCTCTTGCCAACAGGCATTTTAAGTATAAGGAATAGGAAGCTGACAGACTCTAGAAACTGGTAAAAATCAAAAGTTAATATCTTGCACAGTTGCTTTTCAACTTTACTGTATATATACAGAATTTCTTGTTAATATTCATGGTAAAGCATGTGGTCTGTAGTTTTATCTACAGTAATAAAATACCCTGAGTGCCTCCTCAATCCTTGACCCAACTCTTTGGACAATGACATCTAGTTATTACCTTTCAGTGCAGGTTGACCCTGCAAGGGATACCTTTCTCTGCTTGTAGAGAAACAAGTGCCCTCATACATAAGTACTGGAGCAAAATACCTCAAAGAAAACTAACATACTGCCATCTACAGAACTGGATGAAGAATCTCATTAAGGAAATTAAAAACACTAATGAAATGCATTTGCCTTAATATGACATTTGGAATACATTCAGCCTTTGGAAATATCCACCATACATTCAACACTTCTTAAAACCCATGACATTTTGAGCAAGGGAGAAAGAACCACATATGAAAGCAGACCTGGCTGCTTACAGTAGCTCTAGTTCTCAGTAATCAGATCACAGCTGAAAAATCAGAAACAGAAATTTCTGTTATCACATCAGTGGGTGTGATCTTGATGAAACCTTGAAAGGTTTCAGAGGCAATGAGGGGAGATCAGGTCAGACTTTTATGCTTTTCTTCCTGATAGACAAGCAAATCTCCATAATAAACCCAGCCCACACAGTCTGTCAAGGATGAGCTGTTGAGCTGATGAAGGAACAGTCTAGGCTCCTACTTGATGCTTAGTTGGGGCTCAGCTCAGCGTCTGCATATAAATCTAAGCCAAGCAAACTAAAGCCAGCAAGGATATTTTGGCACCATTTCTTGGCAGCTACAGCAACCTTGCATATCTATTATGTATGGGGTTTTTTTATACTCTACGTATTTAATCAGCTTTGTTGGCTGATGTCTGATTTTTTGGCTAGTTTCACTGTGGCTTGGCTGTACCATTGATCACTCAGCTTGCCCAAGTCTAGTATTACTTGATTTGTAAATCTGCTGCAACTTCTTAATTGGACTGTTATAGACTGGAATCTATTTATGAAAGTTAATTTTTAACATTTCATGCTGCAAATTAGCTCTTTCTTCATTCGTTCATTCAGTTTGCTGAATACAGAGCAGGAGCATAGATACGAATTGGTGAAGAAGGCTGAGGAGGAAGACTATTATCGGTAAAGGTCATGAACGCTCCTCAGAACACTGGTGCCATTAGCAACTCAAAATAGGTTTTTGAGGTGTGCTGTGACAGGCATTATCTCATTTTACGATGTGTATTTTCCTTTCCTATATCATTATTAAGCTCTGTTTCTACAGGACCCACTCATGGCATCTTTCCATACCTTAGACGTAAGCAATGGCTTTTACCGGAGAAAGCTCTCAACAAGTTAAGCAATGCAAAGGACTATGCATAATATCTATGTATCACACTTTCCCTAGCAAAGAGAAGCTACCACCTACTGCTGCACCCCTCAGCCTCAGCTCCCTGGTTCCCACCACCGTGCTCGGAAGTGTACATGGCGCAGCAGTAATCAGAATACCTGGAAAGGACAGCATGCAGTCACAGAGATAGAATATGTTCCTGGCCTGGGAAACCTGCAGACTTAGCAAGGATCACTTGGTTTTTCTACCTCATCTCTTTTTGCTTTCTCGAAGCTCTTCTGTTCACCCCTAAAATTTCTGCCTCCATATTCCCCTTTCCAGCTCTGCTTCCTTAAGCTGCGCTTCTTCTTACCTCCTCAGTCACTTCCGCTTCCATCCCTGCTTACCTGCCCCCAGTGCCCTGGGGCAGATGAAGTGATGGGGAGTAAGATGGAGGCACCTGTGAATATTTTCAGCCACAATATGGGCACACTTGCCAGCTCACAAGAGCAGATCCTTGTGCTCATCAGCAAAGTCAAATGAAATGCAATGGACCACAACAGGTCAGGTAAGGAGATGAGTCCTCTTCTCACTGAGAATCACACAAATGCATTGTAAAAATGCCCAGAAGAACCAATGCTTTCTCCTGCTTCTGCTCTGTGTGCACTGTGATGAAATCTTTCTCAACTGAAAAAGTACAGGAGCAGCAAAAGTTTGAATGCCTCCTCCCTTGCTGCCCACAAAGTGTGTGTTTCAAAGCCTTGTCAGGACTGTTGTCATGTTAACAACTGCAAGCACACACCATGGGCACACTCCACAGGCCAGGATGCCTATCACCATTTCCCCTGTGTGGATTTGGGGACTGAGCTGGGGCTACCTTAACTTGACATCATTGCTTCAGTCCCAAGCAAGCAGATGATTCTTGAAACAGCTGCAGGTAATAGTCAGTATGTAAGAGATCACCAGCAGAGCTTTTACATGGCTGCTAAGCCACTGAGTCAGGGAGGGCTTTCTGCAACATCAAGCAGGGCAGTATCATGGGGCATTGCAGGACTAGGCTCTGTCCCAGGAAAAGGACTGCATGGGTTTCTGTTTCACATGACAGTTGAGATGTGGTTACAGAGAAAACAAAACCAAGAGAAAAATCTTGTCAATAGCCTGGCAACCCGTGGGAGAGCTGATTACACAGAAGCTTCTCTTCTGCCTCGTGCAGCTGGGCAAGACCTGCCTTAAGAGAAGCCCTACTGCCTTTCTTCCACCAGGGTTGGGGCTTGATCCTGCCTGCCCTGGAGTAACATCAGGCAACTTGTAGCAGAAACTTCTTGACTCTGCTCCCACAGCAGTATGGCTTTGCTCTATCCTCAATTCAAGACATAGCAAGAAAACCACTCTTGTAGCTCACAGTGGGCAAATGTTTTCATTACCAGGGCCAGATCCTGCTTTAGGACATGGGTAGAACTGCATGATGACATCCCTTTCTTCTCTAGGACTTTCATAGTGGTTCAATACACAGGAGCACAGCAGAAGATGTTTAATGTGCAGGATGTTTAGTTGAGCAGGAACTAGTTGTCTTCCACTCCCTGCTTGGAGCCACAGTTGAGAAGAATATGGACCACATTTCATCCTCTGATTGACTGCGCTGACACAGATCTTCATTGTCTTATAGGCACTTCCCATGTTCAGTGTATGATTGCAAAGGAACTCTCCCCTCCAGTCCTCTTGAAGTAGAACAGTGGCAAAATTAGAAGAGGGCATATTAACATTTGTACCATACTCGAGGAATGAGCCCCATGCAAATAAGCAAGCACATAGGAGGAGGCAGTATGATGCTGTGCCTTTTCTGTTTTCCACTCTGCACCTCAGTAGAGATTTGGAGGTGGGAATAGGACTGCAAGGTGTAAAATTATTTACAAATGGAATATGATTTTATTCCTGGTTCCTGTGTTAATATGTAATGTTACTTTTTCAAGAGGTGGTCATAACTGAGAGTTATGTAGGGGAGCTTGGGTCTTAGAACATTAAATTTGAATTTGCAGCTTTTTATTTTCTCAGCATTTTTTAAAAAAATTGACTCTTCCACTCTGCCAGCAGTTTTTTTGACTGCTATGCTGATCAAAGCCCTCAGCTGTGCCATAATCAGAATGACAATAACAGATCTGTTTGAAGCCATCCCCGTGTCATCTTGCACAGCATAGCAGTGTTGAAAGATGTTTGCATAAGGATGAAATAACTAAGAATGAATACATTACTCCTCAAACACTGGTTGCATTTGTTGCTTTGCATGCAAAAAGTCTGCCCAGAAAAAAAGAGTTATTCAGACAACTGTGTCTCCACTCAAATGTTGTCAACTGGAAAATCATATCAGTTCATGTTCAAGACCACTAGCATTTCTCTGATAGTTGCTGAGCTCAGATGAGCAGTGTAATGGAAAGAGAAGGACTATCCAGATCAGTTCCTGTTCTCAATAAATTATATAATGCTTTTGTTTATCTCTCTAGCAATATAAGAACAGGGGAAGTGGCCTAAGAAAAATAATGATTTTCTTAAACTCAGATGAAACTCACGTTCTTAAGTATGTTTGGGGGAATAAATCCTACAAAAGAAACTGACAGAATTCTACAGGAAGGCTTGGCATGAAAAAGAGAGCAGCACTGTAATTGAAATATATTGTGAGAGATTATTACTATCATATGAACAAATCTGGGAAAAATTCTTACTTCATGAGGAAATAAAGTGGAGGTAACTTCCTACCTTATTTTAAGGTCACAGCAGCTATTCATTTTAAGTAGCACATTTTAGTAGATGTCCTTGAACAGTTGTAGACTTAGAACGTGAGAGTTCAGTGGATGGATGCTCTCTGAGACTGAACTTGGCCCCAGCACTTCTGCAGCAATTCAAGATACTAGAAAACTAAACCCATTTACTATCCCTTTGAGAGTATAAAATTGAGAGTTGTTTAATAATACTGAGCAGACCAACAGCAAAATTTCACAACATGGAGAACAGACACCATCAGGATAAAATACTGTGACTTCTTTAAACATCATTACATTCCCATAAACTCCATAAGACACTTTCTAGCGTGTTGGTCATGGGCAGAGCTATAATGAAAAAGATGAATACAGCCTATAGTTTGGATGTCCTTTGAACTCAAAAATTATATGAAATGGGAATTGAGAATGAAAAAATTGACATGGAGCTCCCACAAACATGAGTTCATTCTAGAGAAGATCATACTCTATCTGAATGTCCTCTGTAATTGCTCACGGCTACCCAACCCACTGGTAAAATGGGTAGTGTTGGCAATGGTAATAATTAACCAGCTGATTCATAGACACTTAAGTGATCAAAAATGGGCCTAACTCAGCCAACTGGCTCGGCTTAGTGGTGGAAATTGAATCAGTGGAAAAATATCCATACTGCTGTGTTGTGCTTTAATCCCAGCTTTCAACTAAGTACCACGCAGAGCCACTGGCACACACACCCACACCCACACACTCCTGGTGGAGAGGAGAATAGTGGAAAAAAGTAAAACTCTGGGTTGAGATCAGAACAACTTAATAATTCAAACAAAATGAAATACACTAGTAATACTAATGATGATGATGATGATAATTATAATAACTGTAAAAAGAGAGAGGAAGTAATAAAACCCAAGAACAACAAGTGGTACACAGTACAGTTGCTCACTACCCACTGACCAATATTCAGCTCATCCTCAAGCAACGATTGGTGTCTCCCTGCCAACTCCCCCCAGTTTATATACTGGGCATGACATTCTATGGTATAGAAAATCTCTTTGGCTAGTTTAGTCAGCTGTTCCAGCCATGCTCCTGCCTAGATTCTTATGCTCCTGCTCACTGGCAGAGCATGAGACACTGAAAAATCCTTGGTTTAGAGTAAGAACTACTTAGCAACAAGCAGAACATCAGTGTGTTATTGGCATTTTTCTCTGACTAAATTCAACACACAGCACAGTGTCAATTACTGAGAAGAAAATTAACTCTATCACAGCCAAAACCAGAACATGTATGACAAAGCACTAAAAAGGGGAGGTATTTTGACTAACTCTGGCAGATACTACAAGATTTTAAAAATGCCACTTTACTTACATAGCCTTTAATTAGCTATGGTCTACATGATATTTATGTAGTTATCATGAAGACTGCTCACAGCAGGCTAACATATGCGCAGTGGTTCTGAGATCAAGAACTGAGTGTTCCAACTGAAGCAAACATGAAATGAAATGGTTTCAGAAAAACTCCCCTATAAGACACAAGATCCCATCAAAATAGTATGAATGCCACTGAAATGGAAATGCTAATGTATTACTGAGTCCAACTCCTATGAAGCTACTGGCCATGAAACCAGAAATCTCTTAAAAGTCTTCACTTTCAAAACATGCTGAATGCAGATTATGCAAGATAAGAGGATATAGTTACTCTGACCTGTACAGCTTACCTCTTGGAAAAATTCTTCATTTTCTGTCAAATGACAAGAGCAAACATATGTTGTTAACAATATTGCTGCAAATACAGGCACTATAGCGCTGTCATTGCCACTGTAAGAGCTAAATACATTATTAGCTTAGTTCTCAGCCAGTCTAAAATAACCAAAGCAAGATAAATTGATAAGGCATTTAAAAATTCACATACTTATTTTTTAAAAAAATAATATATTCTGAGTTTATATACATGGGAGGACACAAGTAGAATAAGCTGCATTAGGCAACACCTAGGTATTACTTGTAACATATGAAATTAAATGAGGTAAAGTTACTTGCCTTTGCTTGGAACAAAGAATGTTTGACCTATAAGAGCATCCTACAACAAAGACCAACTCTCCTAGTGAGAAATAAGATTTTTGGGAAAACGTATCACCCAGCTTACAACCAGAATCTGAAATTCAGTTCATACCTTTGTGGATTTGCCATCAGAGGCCTGCCCTGGTTTCAGTGTGAGACTGGACTATCTGCTAACTCCTTCCATGGCTTCCTCACATTCATGATTAAGGAACATAGGTACATGTCTGTTAGCTCTAGCCCTGCCGTTATCTCAGCTTCTCCTGTTTCCTGGATCAGTGGCAGTGTGCTGGTTTAAAGGTAAACCA
This sequence comes from Sakesphorus luctuosus, assembly GCA_013396695.1. Lineage (NCBI taxonomy): Eukaryota > Metazoa > Chordata > Aves > Passeriformes > Thamnophilidae > Sakesphorus > Sakesphorus luctuosus. The sequence continues at coordinate 20,653 of VWZD01009926.1, forward strand.
GTAGGAGAAATTAACCCAACTCAAGAGAGATTACAACTCAGAGTTACAATTTACTGAAAAAGATAACAATGATACAGAGCAAAATTGGGTTTAACCCACAAAAAACAGAGGTATAACCCAGCACCCTGGGGCATGAACAGAACAGTGTTCACTAGCACCTGTGCTAAGGGCTGTGTGGTCCTCCTGAGTCCAAAGTAAAAGGAGAGAAAAACCTGTTGGTGAGGATGATGGTCAAAATTCTGTCAAAGTAATGATCGCAGTCTTGTTGACAGTGGCAGTTGCAGTCCTATTGAAGTTCTGGTCCTCCTCTGGATTTGATGAGTGATACCAGAAGTCCCAAAGCCCAAAGATTATATGTGCTAAGGTTCACATGGGAATGCTCAGTACCTTCCCCAGGGTGGGGAGTTCCACAATGGATGATTTAACTCTGTAAGTCATGAGATATTTTTGGAATCTTTGATGATCTGGACCATTGTAGCGACCGATTATGCCAGTCCCTAATGGCCCAGTAGCAGACACGACCCCTCAGGCTGGGTGTGAAGGTGCTAATGCCTCCAAAGAGGGGAGTTATCACAGCTGACTCACTGATGTGATGACAGAACTATTCCCATGCCTCACAAGGTTCTTTAACACTCAGGTTGTAGCTGCCATGGGCAGCTGCTGCAAACAATCCATTATTAACAGCTGATCAGAAATGATGCAGAGGGTGTAGAATACACAGTTTCGGTTACACCGACACAGTGATAAACTGGTCCAGGTTGCTGTAACTAGGACAGGCAGCCTCCAGTTACTACCCAGTGGCCTCAGTCCAAGGCTGGACTTTCCAGGCTGAAGCACAAAAAAGCAGAAGTCTGATGTTCGTGATGAGCCAGAATAGTTGGTTTCCAAATCAAGATAAAACTACAATCATACTTACTTTTTTCCTGTGGGAAGGGTCCTGGTTTTTTGATCTGTCCAGTGCACATCTCATCAGCATTGCTTTTACACATGTTTGTATACACTGCTGCCATTGTCCTTTGTTCCAGGGGTATGTGTTGTGGGAATAAGCACAGTCATCATAAAATTGAGTATAATGAGTCTTGATTAGAATCGAACTGTCTGAACACCTCTTGGTGCTCTTTCATTCTGCAATTAATTAAGGCTGAGGAAAAGACTACTGAATCCCCTTCTGGAAGACCAAATGCAAACACTTCATGAAGGGTGTTTTGGTTTGAAACCTTGGCAAAATGCCAAGTGTTCAACCACACAATGAAGTTCCTTCCCCTTGATGAGAAAAGGGAGGAAAACAACTAAAACTTAAAACAGAAAATGGTTTATATATTTACACAGAAAAGAGAAAATTAAAAGCAAAGTACAATATAACACATATGTACAAAGATAAGAAAACAATAATAACTCCCCACTCCCCATCAAACACAAATCCCACTATTCTAGCTACAAATCACGCAAGAAAACTCAGTCTCCCAAGGAACAGACCCAAGCAGAGAGAAAACTAGGAATAACCATTTTACTTCCCCAAGATAACATAGCAGCAAACGGCGGTGGGGTCTAGTTCAGCAGAACAGGAGCAACATGTCTTGTCATTACCACAGCCATGGTCAGAAGAGGTTTCCTCCTCCCTCTCTTTTTATACTCGAGGTGATGTCAGATGATATGAAATATCTGTTTGGTTGCTGAAGTCAGGTAATAACCTGTCCCTCCCAATCTACGTAGCACTTTCAGAGCCTACTAAACTGAGGCCTACTAAAATTAAGGCCTGGATAAAACTAAGGCCTACTAGGCGAAAACTACCTCAAAGGCACATCATGAACATTTAGTCCTACATGTAACTTCTCTGTTTCCTAGCAGAAACTCATTAGCAAATTCAGAAGTGAAGGGATTACTTATTAGCTGGTAGCAATGTGGAGTTGAAAACCATATAAGAGTGCCAAAGGAGGTTTTTATTTGTATTGTGCTCCCAAATAAAGGACAAAGCAAAAAGATAGGAAATGTTTGAATGCCTTGAGCTAAGTGATAATCTTTCAGTTAAAATAATTTTTTGGAAAACCCCCAAAATACTTGGGGTCAGCTGTTACAGAAAAGTAGCAAACATGTACAGTTTGCATACAGCGAGGGCAGTCCACAAGTAGCAGCTGAAAGACTTCCCCAGGCTTAGCAGCACAGCAAGAATGCATGCAGATCAGATACCTCTACTGCCAGAAGTCCTTCATGTGTGCTCCACTGAAATAATTATATGAGATGCTGCATGTGCATTTTCATCTTATAAAAAAATAAAGCAGACAAAAGTGATGACAGTTTCCCATAATGAATCTCTCAGTAGTGAAGGACTTCATGTTTGTTCTGTTTTCAGACACATTTAAAATAACACTTTAAGTGTTCAGTCAGTGGCCTGATACAACTTATTTGTGAAATGTTATAAAAACTCACATGGCCATATTTCACTGAAAAGATATTAGATATCTTTCACTGTGCTTTTTGGCATTCAGCTCAAAAGACAGTACATGACCTACTTAAATAGCCATAAATTTGTCTAGCAACTTATGACTCATTTTTGTCAACTTAAAGTCCCTTAGACTAAATTTTACCACAGATAAAAATTGAAAATTGTGTGCACACACCTACACATACCATTGTTCTCATTATCAGTACATATAGTACCTTGAAATCACTTAATATGGATTTGTGTGCATCTTTTAAATAAACAGCTTCAGCAAAAGCAACATGCCTCCTAAGATCTTAAAATGGGCAAAAGATGAAGGAACAGTAATCCAGCGAACTTCAATTTCCTTAACCTTTCTGGGATTGCTTATTTTTGTCATCTTGGCAGTCAGAATGCATATGAAGAGTGAGGAGGGGAAAAGTTACACAGAGATGCACAAGGTGAGCAGGTTAGGATTCAATTCCCATCTTAAAAAAGAAAAATCCCTCCTTTTGTATAATCTTAATTGACACAAAGCTGGATGAGACCTCTTGAGCCATTGAGTCTAGACCACATAATCCACAGTATAAGGCATGATATATGTGTGCATGCCTAGTACAGCTGGTGTACAGCAAAGCTGGTATGATGAGAGAAGGCTTGAACCATTGCATCAGAGAGGACCTCCTGTTGCACATGCATAATAACCTTGGCTTCAGGAGATGAGTTTCAGCAATGGTGTAGTCACTACTTTATGCAATTACGCTGAGCCACAGCTCTCTCTGCAGCCCTGCATCAGATAAATTTCCTCTGCTGGCAAGTAGGAAAACACTATAGAAAGAAACCCTAAGCAATAATTTCATTTAATATAGCACTTACCTCTTTTTTTTACCTCTAGGTTCCACCTGCCTAGTGTAATTTCATGGATTTCTGGGTTAAAAGCTCAGAAAATTATGACTGCTTGGTAGACAGGCCTTCCCTCATCATCAGAAAGTGGATGCCCAAGAGCCTCTTATTCAGGAAAATATTTTTCCTTTCTCAGGGAGCAGGCAGATCTTTACTCTGGTAGCTGGTAGGTGGATCAGTCTTCCCGCCTCGCCAGAGGCAGGAGTAAGTGGGAATAACCAGCCCTCCAGCTGTGCAGTTGGGCTAAGGTTTGCGGTCACTGAAGAGTCTTGCAGTGAAACTTCTTTGGTACAATATAGCAAAAAGTCCGTACTTAAACCTGTCTGGCTGCAAGGAACAGCACAGTCCTTTTAATCTAGATGAGAGTGCTGCCCTAGCATGACCTACAAGCTGAAGAATTAGTTAATTTTCCCCTCTGATTAATAGCTCATGTAAAATTAGTAGGAAGGAAAAAAGATGTGGTAGTTAACCACCACATCTGTCTTGGCGGGAGGATGTAAATGTTGAAGGCAGAGATAATATTACCTCCCCTGGGCATTAGACGCTTGGTGGTTTGGAGCACATGCCTTTGATAATCAACATCAGTATCTCTTTCATGTCACTGAACAGAAAATAGGGCCTCTTCAAAGAGACTAACCCAGAAAAGAAATTGTTAAACAGGCCTGGCTGGGTTGAGCAATGCTGGAAATTAAGTACCCTGGAGGGGCAGGATTAGAAGTGAGGTCAGCACTCTCAGACAGGGCAATGGAGTGCATTAATAGCCCTCTGTAGTGCCTCTGAAGTTCACGTGGTTGCCAGTGAATATCCATGTGGCACTCTCATTCTCCCCCTCCATATGGTGCTCTGATGATTAACATTCTGCCTTCTTGTCATAAAATACATGAATTAGCTAGTGGCCAGGAGCTTATGGGCCTGAGCTTTTGAACTGCTATGGAGCTTCAATTACACAGCTTCACTGAGAATTAACTATTTTTTTTAATCCTGACTTTTTCATAATGTTAATCCACTAGTAGATACTTGTCCTTTGTCTAAGACACCAAGGCATTCAGCAAATGCACATGAAAGAATGAGGCTTTGTTCCTTCACCATCCGGACTCCTGTTTCATGTGTGCTTCAAATAAAGGAATTATTCCTTTCTAATGACTCACAGTTTTCTTTGCCTTAACCCTTCTAGAGACAAATGATTAGCTATACACTGATGACATAATTTGTCTCCTGGAAGGTAACTTATACAAAATTAACATTTCAGCAGAATCACCTTTAGAAAAGCACATCTGGTTTTAGCTTGTGAATTTCAAAGGTTCTTAATAAAACTACTTTCAGTAGCAATGTGCTTGGCTATTGAAGGTGCCTTGCAATGTCCTACCCTTTTGGACTGCCAAAGCAGCTTAAAAAGCACTGTGGAGCAAGAGTAGGGTGTCAGCTGTGTTTGCAAGTGTGTCTCTGCAGCACAACTGAGCACCACAACCAGGTCTCCAAGTGAAGCTTGTCTGTCCCTCCATCACTGGGCCATTTGGAGACAGATGCAGGGGATAATGCACCCTGACAGCACTCCCTGCATCAGGGCAGGTTGGCTGGCTTGTGCAGGCAGCAATGCTGACAGTTAGGCTGCTTTCTGACCCAGAGCTCTGAGTCACAGGAAGCAGAGGATCTCAGCAAGATCCTACATTTTTTAAAATCCAAAGATACCTCCTGATGAAAGCAAAAGGAAATAAGATGTTTTGTTTAAAGGGCTTTAGGTACAGTCTTTCTTTGAGTACAAACTCTTGCCATAACCGGTTTTGTGTATGCTTCTTTCTAACAAGGGGTTAGTTTCTGTCCAGTATAAACATGTATAAACCAGTTAGTTACTGCCTGCTCTGGCCAGGAAACTTTGTCAATCACTTTGCTAGCAGGCTCAGTATTTAAGCACAAATGCAGCTGGTAGAGCTTGGATTCTGGAGTCAGTAGTGTCTGAAAACAGTTTATCACTGCCTGCAGAGGTCTGGACATGTACTTCTTGAACCAAATGCCAGAAATTCATTCACTTCTCAAGTTGATAAAGAAAAATGGAAACACTTGAGAGTAAGTCTTTCACCATCCCCTGCTCAGTGTTGCTCTGGCTTAAAATGCTTTGCACATTCTGTTCCAAATCTACTCAAATGTATCATTTCTTTCCATTTCCACTTCTTTCCAGGAGAAGATTCTTACATTATGTGTCTTAGATTTCTTCAAAAGCCAACACTCAAAGCTTAGGTACAGAGGACTTGAAGACCAGAAGGAGATATTTTTCCTAGTAACAGGGAGTTATGCTTTCAAGAGGCTCAGAAATTCAGTGCTGTTTCTGGTGAACTAGAGAGCACAGCCTTGTAAGCAGGATCTTCCCAAGGCTGCACAAAAATGCCACATGTACAAATGACTGACCACATCTGCTGTGTGCCCAACCAGGGGGGGTGCCAAGGAAAACATGAGAGATTAAAACTTTATCTCACACAACAGACTGCGGCACTGCCTCCCCACAGCTTCTGGTGAAGCTTTGGGAATTAAGTAACAGTGGGGAGGGGTCTGGCTGCTGAGCCAGCATACCTGAAACACATCCAGGCCTGTCCCTAAATCAGCTCCTCCCAGGCTGTGCAGGGAACATTACTGGCACCCTGGCACAGCAGGAATCTCTGTAGAAGACCCAGGGAACCGGGGAACAGCATTTGTGATCCGAGTCCTCTCTCCCAGCTAGAAGATCACTGCATTGGCCATGTTCACTATTTAAACTAAAACCTGCTTCCTTTCACAGATGCACATCTTCAAAGGGGTCTTCTCTCCAAAATACTCTCCAAGAATTTTAGAGGCATTTAAGTTTCACAGTATCTTTTGAGTGTGAAGGGGTTTTTGCAGCGACAGAAACTGAGGCATGATGAAATGTAGAGTCTCTCTCAGAAAGCCAGAGTGGAATCAGAAACACACCAGTACCAAATTTCCAGGGTGGCCATCACACGCTCATTTCTCCATGATGCAACTCAGAAGATCTGATAGCCAAACCTTGAATGCAATTCTAAATTGCCTAATGTGGATGAAGTTTGTTACCCTTGTTATCTAGTCCTATTTCAGATTCATTGAACTCTCGGTCTCAACCTACTGCTATTCAGTTTACTGGTATTTATATATGTTCATGAGGCTGAAAAAACTTTACAGCTGTAGGATGTTTTATTTTTTAAAAAGGGCAAAAAGGCATATGTGATAGCTTCAAAGACCAGCAAAACTCTGTAGTTTTGACACAAGATTTAGTGGGTTTTTTTATGCTGTGCTGAAGAATTTGTATTTTGTTTAAATAGCTGCAAATCAGTGGATTCTATTGAAAATTAAGTTTCAATATTTGTTAAGCTTAGATAGATTTTGCTGAAAATCCAGAAGAATAAGTGTGACAGTCTGTCCAACAAACTGTTTTTCTTCTTGTTCCGCAGAGAAAAAACATTGGGACACCACTGTCTTTCTTTTATTGATCCTGCTTCAGTCAGGGATATCAAAAGATACAAGTGACAACATGGATTGGTAGTCCTGGGACAGTAACATGCAGTTACTGATGAGAAGAATGCAATTAAGAGGAAGTTTGATTTATAAAAGATAGGCTGATTAAATCCCAAATATTCAGACATGTAATCAGATATTGTAAAGACATCGTGATGGCTTTTTTTTTTTTTTGGTATTTCTTTCAAAGAGGCAAATTCATAGAATTCAAAGCTACATTCTCCTTCATGGTGCACTTGTTACCCCAAACAATGCCTGTCTTATGAAGAGGTCTCTGTTGACAATGACAGGCCTGAATAAACACTCAGCTGGCACATAGGTTTCCATTAGCACAAGTTTACATGCCTTGTCATGCTTCTCTAGCCATCAATTTTCACCATGCTTTGCACAAATCACCAAATGCTGTTCTCCCACAGACTTTCCCCCATTTCTTTCTTAGGAGGGAAGGAAGGAAAAAAAAAAGGTGGGGGGTTAGGAGGGCAGCATAATCACTTCTTCAACTGAGCATCTAAACTTTGCAATGAAGGGCAGCTTCAAGCCTTCTGTTCACAGACAAAGAGTACTGCCCTGCTGCTGCAAGGCAGCTCTTCTGGCATAAGGCTGTGCTTTGCACAGCCAGACTGAGGGGTTGTTTCAGTAGTACTTAAGTAACCTCAAAACCTTGGTGCTACCAACAGATCTGCAAGTCAAACAGTTGTCAGAAATTGTTTTCAGCTTTCACTGACATAGAGACATATAGAAATGTCTTTACTCATGCTGGGCTACTGAATGCTTGCGCATATTCCTCACAGGGACAGGGTGATTCCAAGGCAGGGCACATCAGGCAACTTCTGGTACACATGAAAGTGGAGTACACATAAACACACACCCCGCACCCCCCACCCCCACACCCCTCAAAATATTTAAGTATTTTGGCATAAAACCCACATGTAAAGAAGACAGTGCACTCAGGGGCATGTTAATAAATGTGCTGCAGACACTGACCCTTACATAAAGTGAACCTTGAGCTCAGGCTGTGGTCGCGTGATCAGCATCTGAGGAGGAGTCAGAGGACATTCTGTCTTTGCTTCCCCCAGCAGAAACACTACCCTCGGCTCAGTCTGGTTCCAGTTTAGAAACAGTGACATTTGGTGAGTCAAAGTGACCTCAGCTTCACTGAAACTCCCTGATCGCTATTAAACTGCTAGCAGGGATTTAAGGGAATAGCAGGAACCAGATGGAAAAGCACTGGATCTTGGGACAGTGAAGCCACAGATACAAAGGTCATTAGTGCTCCTTAGGGAGTGCCTGAACCACATGCATGCTAGCCCAGCCCTCAGGCTAATAGTGGCAGCAGAACTTGGCAGCCTGGGGAGAAAACCCACTTTCCTTCCCATTCTGCCATAGACCCCAGCCCTCCCCTGGCTGCATCTGCTTCAATGGGCATTTAACCAGTAAAAGCACCTGGAAGTCAGGCTGTGCCTGTTTGTTTTTATGAGGAGGGGTAAAGGGTCAAGCAGCAAAGCAGAGATGGAAAAGCAGATGACTAACTGGTTTTGTGCCTCTCTGGCACTGAGAGCTGCCACCTCCCCACAAAGTCCCCCCAGCTGTGTGGCTTTTTAGAAAGGACATGAAAGTAAGACTATTCAATTTCATTTGCTGCTTTTGTCACTGTTAAGAGAGTAGGGCAGATTCAGACATGCTTCAGAGGAAACTGGTTCAAGTGAACGGCACATGCTCCCTCTGCCTATCTCCTATTAAATAGGTAAGACCAAACACCAGACACTGCAGGGATGGGTTTCACACCTGGCTGCCCCAAGCACCTGGGGAACAAGCCTAGGGCTTCCCACTGCCTGCTGTCATCCAGCCACCACATGCCACTACCAGGTCCCAGTACTTCACTCAGGCCAGCATAGGGGGTACCCACAGAATGAATTTGTCTATACAAATAGCTTGCACTCTTTTCCCATGATGTCACATGACTACGCGAGCGGCTGTTAAAACAGTATCAAAATCCCTGCATCCATACTTTAGAGGAAGGCACTTTCCTGCTGGTTTTCCTCCTCTACCACTAATAATCCTTCTGCCAAAGCATACATCCAAATGTGTGGAAATGATGAAACAGCTGGAGCCCTGCAAAGAACTAGAGCCATGCAGCCTAGCCGTCAAGGGCAAGCTGACCCTCACAAAGGAATGCTAGAAAATCCCAAGATATATCTGTGAAAGTGGCCTTCAAGCAGGATTTGGTGGCCCAGCCCCTGTTCATCCTTAGATGTTATTGCCCCTTTGAGCAGGATGAGTATCAACACAGGGGGTGGCAGACCTTTGTCATGCAGCAGGAATGTTAACATCCACCAGATTTAAAACGGCGCCATCTGAAGAGCAGTTCATGTTCTGAACTTAATTTTTCATGTGTACATCATGAGGTACTAATAAAAATGTTGAAAACTGTCTTTGTTGTCCTCCAGTCCCTACAGGACTCCCTCCTCCTTTGGCATTTCTTACTGTTGTTGTCTGTAGACAACAAGGTTGTTGTTAAGGTTATGGTACTAGCTCTACAAAATGAAAAGGATTGTTTTAAAAACAAAACAAAGAGATGAAATGAAACAAAATAAAACCAGAAATAAGATGGGGGGATGGGGGAACAGAAATGTGCCAGGAAGCAATATAAAAAGAAGCAAGGACTTTTGATGTTTTCTTTTCCCGCCTCCTTCATTCTTGGCTGAATTATAGGGCGTAGCACACAGTATTTTCAAAGCATCTTTTACAAACTTTATTTAGTTCAGTGATTCACATTTCCCAAGCAAGGTTAACCAAAGAGAGGGATGTTTCTCTCCTTGCCCCCAACTGTTCCCCAAAGTTTAGCTAAATTGTATCACTTTATTAAAAATAATTGTCAGAAAGATACCTTTCCTGATCTCCTCTAATGGCATTGTTTTCTCCAACAGCGTGAAGCATGGTTCATTACTTATTCATTTTAGAAAGTGATTTTAAAGTACTTAACACAACTTGAACCCTCAAATCTCAATAAAACATAAGCACATAGTTAAGACTAAGAACTTCATGGCCACTGCCCACCAGAGTTTGTCATCTTCTTCCAAACTTACACACTTAGTCTGAAAAAGCAAAGGTTATATGTGCAAGTCAGCTGACTTTCTTTCCTAGACAGAGTTGAGCACTCCTTGGGAAAAACTGAAGCTGAAGTCAGATGCACAAGAGATAACAACAGAGTTTATCTGTTTTTCTAGGCCTACACAGATACCACCTGAACCTCCATGCTCCAGCAATCCCCCTGGGCAACACAGGCTGAAAGCTGGTGCTGTACTCAGGATGTGCCTGTGATCACCAGGAGCACAAAAGTGCCAGTGTGATAAGCCTTCATCAGGTGGCAGGATTTATTTCCTCTCTTTCCCATGCAATACCCTACACTGCTCTTGCTGTACAATACTTGCAGCTGGACTCCCAGCTCATGGCCCCTGTGTGAGCATATGTATCAGGGGTTGGCAGGGAGCCAAGCAACAAGAAGTTGTGTGCATGGGGCATGACAGGCAAAGCAGCCCTGTCAGTAAGAGAAAAGGTTTGAGAAACTCAGCATCCTTTAAGGAATATCTGACTCAAAGGGAAGCCTCTACTGTCTCCACAAGAAACAACTGTAAGGTCAAATTTATTTGAAGGAAAGGATAGGAGATCATCATGGTTCTTTCCATAAAGCAATTTATTTTTGCTTTAGAAAAGGTTAGGAAGCATAAATAAATGGATACTCTTCCTGTGTAGCCAGACATATTTCCAAGCAGAAACATGACATTATATGGGAATAAAAAAGTAAATATAAGGAAGCTGAAGAAAGGCCCAACCCTCAAACATTTCTGATTGCAGAATGGTATCACTCTCACATACCTCAAGGAGTAAAATTATTTTTAAATGATTGGGGGTGGGGGGAGGGGAATGTGCGTGTCAGAAATGGTAGCTGTGACTTAGATAAGCAGAGAGGCTCTCTCCTTAAGGATAGTTAGCACATCACAAGAAATATCCCACTGAATGAAACTGCAGCAGCCTGTCTTAGTCTTGGTCATCTATTGAAATCCCTGATACAATAAAGGAAATTGTGTATTGGCCAGAAAACTCATAAACCTGCTGAAAAATGCTGAACCTACACAGTTATATATGCAGTCTGTTATCTTCAGTAAATGAGGTTTATTGAGGTCCTTCACCCCAATCTTCATGCTCTTAACAGAGGCATGTTTAGCTGTTTGAATAATTTTATTCCCACATGGCTCCCTCCAAGTAGTCACATGTATCTCCATTTCACCAAGTGATGGAGAAAGAAAACCAAAGGATTACCTGGGGAACACTCCTCACATTGTAAACCAAGATGTCCTAGTTACAGGTGCTGGGACAAGTTTATTACTATGTGGGTGTAACCAAAACTGTCTATTCTACATGCTCTATGTCATTTCGCATGAACTGTTGGAAATGTATCATTTGCAGCAGCTGCCCAGGGCACATCTGACCCCTCAGGCTACAACCTGAACGTTAAAGAACCTTGCAAGGCATGGGAGTGTTTGTGTCTTCCCACCAGTGAGTCAGCTGTGATAACTCCCTCTGTGGAGGCATTAGCACCTTCACACTCAGCCTGAGGGGTCATGTCTGCTACTGGGCCATTAGGGACTGGCATAATAGGCAGCTGAAGTCACCCAGACCATCAAAGATTCCAAAAATATCCCATGACTCATGGAGCTAAATCACCTATTGTGAAACTCCTCGCCCTGGGGGAGGTACTGGGCATTCCCACCTGAACCTGAGCATATATAATCTTGGGGTTTGGGACTTCTGGTATCGCCTGTCAGATCCAGAGGACCAGAACCTCGATAGGACTGCAACTGCCACTCTCAACAAGACTGTGATCATTACTTCGACAGAACTGTGACCATCATCCTCACCAACAGGTATTCCTCTCCTTTTACTTTGGACTCAGGAGGACCACACAGCACTCAGAGCAGGGGCCAACAAACACAGTTCTGTTCATGCCCCAGGGTGCTGGGTTATACATCTGGTTTTTGTGGGTTAAAACCCAATTTTGCTCTGTATCATTGCACTTATTGTAATATTTTTAGTAAATTGCAATTCTGACTTGTAATCTTTTTTGAGAGGGGTTCATTTCTCCCACTGGTTTACTTTTAAACCACCACAAAAGAATATCATATTATTTTCGTGGGCTTAATTCACTGAGTATTTAACAGATTTATTCTGCAGCCAACAAAAGTTAAAGAGATGCAGATCCTGCAAAGGAAAAACACTACTGGATAGATTAATATTATTGCCTACTTCTCAGGACCAAGTTGGGTATGGCTCCCAAGATAATTCAGACACACACAGGGTTGGTGAACATGTCGGAAGTGCTTTATTTCCGGTCAGGGTCTGGGTTATAAGGGTCCCGGTAGGGGTGGGGTTTGGAGGGGATTGAACAGCACATCTGGGGGCAGGGTTAGGCTCAGGTTCTGGGAGAAACCACACGGGGAAACCCAGGGTGGGGAAGGTGAGCAGGGGGCACATGGGCCCCAGGAACACCTGCCGCCCTGTGCCGCCTCAGGAGCAGTGGGATTCACTACAGCAGGGCAGGGAAGGGGTGCAGAACTCTCCCAGACCCAGGGAAACTGCCAAGGCACCTTCACGGCATGGAAAAACCTCAGGGAAAAAACACACAGAGAGGGGGAAGGCACTTGGGGGAGTGTGGTTTTGGGTGTTGACACCAACACCTACTGATATTCATAGTACTAGGGAAGCCTACCAAGATGTTGAAACAGCATATCTGTGTCTCCAGAGGGCCCTGTCTATTTAGTTGTGCTGAATACTGAGCTGAATTTTCACTTGTGTCAGTGCAGGCTTTAAGGAGCCCTGCCTGGACATTTGTGAAGGATGTCTACTGCCTGCCTGAAAATGGTCTGTGGCCCAGTAGGCCAGAGACCCTCTGCTCCAAGCACCAGGAAATGGAATCAGACTTTCTGGTTTGTGCTTACAAAACACCCAACACTGGGCATTTCAGACTATCAATATTCCATCCTACTGCTGTACCAAAGCAATAGCAACTATCTTGCTGAGTTTTCAGGTAATAAAGACACACTTTTTGCTAATTGACATGGTAATTGACAGTTTATATTGAGTCACACCAACATAATGTGATGGGCTGCCAAACTATAAAGCATTTTACCCTCAGCTGTTTCTGACATGTTTGTGTGTACAGCCCAGTTTACCATTAGGAAGGGCAAATAATGACCCATCTCCAATTTAAGCCTGGGTCCTTTAAGTAATAAATTGAAAGTCAATGTTTAAACAAAGAGACAGAACTACAAATTCAGCTTAACACTCTCCAGAAAGAGGGTCATTAGGCAGAAGAGGCCTGACAATCTTCATTTGCCCCCTAGGAGTTTTCTGCTGTACTTGAACGACCACCAAAAATAGCACTCATCTTTACTCACCCCAGTTCCTAATCATACAAGGGTCTAATGAAGTCAAGCCAGTCACTGGATACAGGTGCATGATGGGTCTACACACATCTTTTTTCCCTTGCAAACCACCACACAGACATGCAGCCTGGGACAGAGCCTGCCAAGCAACCTGCCATGCAACAAAGGATGCATTTTGCACAGCAGGGCCCAGCATAGGAATAACATTGTGGCACAATCTCAGGGACAGGAAGGGCTTTAAAATACATCAGTGGAGTCCTTCCAGTGCTGATTCCCAGAAATCAGCGTGAGCCATTGCATCACAGACCACCACCAGCTCCTCCACCATCATTTGGGAATGATGGATGGGAAATACTGCCAAAGGATTCATAAAAACATCTCCCTACTTCTTCTCTTCACAACCCTGAGACATAAAGAATTGAAGACAATTTCATCAAGTGGCTGTTGCCTTGTGTGTTGTGCTTAGTGATTTGAAGACAAACTATTAGTATCAGAGCTGCTAGATACTTGGCTATATGTATAATCTTTCCGTTTGGAGAACTATTTATTATTTTCTTCACCCCTTTAGGTTTCCTGTCAACACTGGTAACTCCCATCTAGGATAGAAAAGTATTAGAAGTGCTTCCACTTAACAGTAATAAAATTATTTTTTAAGACTTTTTAAAATCCAAACGGCTCTTTCATTACACTCTTCTAGAAAATGTCAATAATATTTCCAGATAGACAAGAAAGAACAGTTAGACTCTATGGAAAAAGGCATTTGGAAGACAGACTTACTTCCCCTACAGAAAATTCAAAAGCAGACAATGGTTGCATAAAGGAAACAGGGAAACAAAACTTAATAATATATCTTCTCCTAGAACTGTGGTTCTGCTTCAAAAATGCAGAAGAGAATGGGAGTTCCCTGACTATCAACTTAATGTAGACACGGTGATGGAATAAGTGCCTGGTACATAACCAAAGGTCTTATTTTAGGATATGTCTTGCTGTCCTGATGTAGTTCTTAGAGCTTTCCTTTTCCTCTTCTGTACATGCAAGTAGGAACCTATATAGTCAGCTGCCTGAATGAATGAAAAATGTCCTCATTCCAGAGCACACAGCCATATGCAAATATGAAAGTTAAAATTCCACTCTCAAATTTAACCTCGCAGCAGTCCTGAAGACCAATATGTTCAGTCCATTCTAAACTATAAAAATCTAATGAGAAAATACTCCCACAAGCTGTGTCTGACCCTGAAGTAGAAGAGCTCGGTTAACCATGTGAACCTTTAATTTGTAAATGAAGAATCCTCACTGCCAGATGCCATCGCCTCTGACAAAATTCATCCTCAAACAGCAACAAGCACATTAAGTAGCAATGGGTGAGTGCTGCAGGGGCAGATGGCCTGGTTGGAATTTCATGTTTGGGTTTTTTTCCCTTTAGTTTTTATCTGTTGGAGTTTTTTAAATATCTTTAGGCCCTTTCAGAGCAATAGATGTACAGGCTGAGTAATTCCCACTAGGACAATTGCACCTACAGCTGTTTGTTGTTGTAGTAATTTTTTTCAACCTGCCTCACTTCAATGCAATTACAAAGAATTTCATGCACAGGAACAGGTCAGCAAGGGACAAACTTTGTCACTTGATGCCCTGATTCATGGAGGAATTGAAGGACATATTTAGCTGGCAGATTACTTTGACTATTCACCTGCAGAAAAAAAAGGCACAAGTTGAATTGCCTTGCACGACTTGTTAACACAGCAGTGTAACAATCTTTATGGGAAATCAAAGTCGAAAGTAAAATTAAGGTTTTTATTTTAAAAGCCTAACCAGTGATGTGTTTGATGAGAAAATGAGGGCTGCCCTGCCTAAATGAGCACATCTGGTCAACTTTATTTTTTACAGGACAAAGACTCTTTTCTCTGAGGCCAAGATATGAGGTCTTTAATCTTTTCCATATTTCGTATGCTTATCACATACAGCATATCATAAAGATGTCTTTATCACTTTTTCCTTTTGATTAAGGGCTGTGATTAATGCTAGCCAATATCAATAACAATGCCCTAAAAAAAACATGCACATTACCATCAAACCAGAACCTTGCAGGAAACAGTGTTAGTCTCACTAGTCCCTCATGTATGGATCAACAAGAAGAGCAAGTCTCTTTAACTACATTGTGTTTGGAGTATCATTCATCTTACAGATAGTGAAAGCATGGATGATCTTCATTTTTACATTAATCATGTGGGTCAATTGCTCAGGTATTGGGCAGACAGGTTGGAAGATGAGGGAGGGGAAAGAGAGAGAAAAAAAAATTGTCTCAGAACTTATCTCACACAGTAACTAAGTGTTAGCCACTTTGAAGTACCATNTTGAGATGATGTAAGATGGTATGAAATACAACATCACTGGCTAGAAGAAGTCAGCTGCTAGCTAGCCCAGCCCAGCTGAAGGCAGCTGACAATTTCAGGCCCAAATCTGAATTCCCAGGCCCAAACTTAGGCCCATCAGCCAAACCCATGACATTCTCCACCCCTTATTCCATACCATATTACATCACTCATATCTTAAATCTATCTATTCCCGCGCTTCAACAGTCTTTGAAGTACCATAAATTTTTAAAATACTTGAGTCAAAAGAAACAATTAAACTAATTAGTCTTACCACATATTCAACAACCATCAAACTAAAAAACAGTCCAATAGGTATGCATATACACATTGGGCAAAAATATGGCCAAGATGTACCATCCATGTGAAAGATGAGACCAAAATTAAACAAAACTTCCCATAAAAGGTATTGATTGCCAACCAAGTTATTACAGACAATTGGTATGTATATGGGACATAATAATAAGGACATTTAATCGTCCTAAAGGAAACAACAGTTGCAGGAAATCATTTTAATAGTGCTCAGAAGGATTACAAAATCACAGTTCCATGTCATTCTACAAAAGACTAATGTTTTCCCATGAATTATAACAGATTTCAAGGGAAAACCATTAATAGTAACAGAATCAAAGGCATACGAAAGTATTCTGATTTAAAGTGACATTTGTCATTATAAAGTAAGTCGTTTTAATTACCTCCTTCCTAAGACCTTTAAAGATACATATTAAAGGTACATTTCCACATCCTTGAGAAAGAGCAGCTGCGCTCAAAAAAGCTTTTAAAATTGTGATCAACAGCAGCAAAATTATTTGCAAACTAGCTGGCTTTTCATTAAGAGAATGAAAGTCAGTTAATAGTCCAAACATGACATCTCTGTCCTTCACTGTCACAATCGACTGCTGAAGAAAAGCCAAACNACCATCAGACCAAAATTTCAGCTATAGCTAGGTAAGGCTCTGCCTTATTCATTTTGCATAAGAGTTTTCCTTATATTGACTTAACATCTCAGTTTGATACCTCAATAATGCTCTTCAAAGAGGCAACAACCTATAAAAGGACTTTTTTCAATATAATGGTTTGTCAGTGATTTGTGCACATCATAACTAGTAATTAATTTGTGTATGTACTTATCTACACAGGTGGCTAAATAAAATGTCCTTCAATTCATAAAACGTCCAGATTATGTTCTACAGAGACTTCAGAAACTAAGACAAAAAGCACTAACAAAGTTGCCCAAATGCTAAGAATTATTCTGGTTTTGAACATGTTTGAGCAAGCCAGAACAAGGCATTTGACCTGCCTTTGATCTTTCACTTTCATAAAATATTTCAACCAGGCATCCGAGATGTGCTGTTGATTTTTTTTGAGCAGCGACAAATCAAAACATGTGCAGAGATGAAGCACAATCAGTTATGTCGAGGTTAATAAAATATCCTGAACTGGAATTCCTTCAACAGATCTGGATTTAAGCCTTCTGTGCATACGTTTGTTTTGCATATATTTGAAGTTGAAGTTTATTAATTAATAAAATTACTAGAAGATCTGCAAATCTGCTTGGCACCTGCTATTTTTTTCAAATTTTTTTCATCCAATAATGACATCAGGATCTGCACATCTAGTCATGTTAATGGAACAAAATCACTGGCAAATAAAGATAATAATAAAAAATTAATACATAAAACCCTGATTGTGCCTGAGTACACGTTATGCAGATATATGATTTGCTTTTTGTTCCATGGAACAGTGATGTTTCAGAGTTCTGAATCAGCAGCATCGTACTCTCTTGCTAAACAAAAGCTATTTTCTGTTTTGAGATCTGTAACAAGCGGTATATGTGGTCTAAATCCAGATTTTCAAGGGCAAATGCTTATTTTCACTACCTCCTTCCCTGACTGAGCAGCTCGTTGATAAAATTATAGATTTAGATATCCCCCTTAGTGTTTCACAATTGTTTTTCACATGGGCAGCAGAAATTAGCACAGCCAGAAAATGTCTCTCTTTGGAGCACACAGTGCTCCTTCTGCTTCAGATCCACCCGAAACCATCCACAGAGACCTGGAGTGAGCTCAGGGAGTACCCTGTGCATTTACAACCTCTCTGGCAAGAAAGATGGGGAAATCCTCCTTTAATGAAGATTTGTTGTATTTATAACCTGTAAAAATATATTCTTGTTAAAGAAGATGTATTTGCAGCTCAACAGAAATGGGCTGTTTGTAACAAGGGGTTAGCTTAGTTCAAGAAAGAGGCCTGAAGATCTCACCGATCAGAGCCACTCCCTGTATCTTGAAGACATACATCTCTTAAGTGGCTCACAGACTCCCTAGAGTGATCCCATATTCAACTGGCCAGGAGATTTCACCCTTTATTCTCAGCTAGGGATTTAACATGATGAGGTGGACCTTCCTCACTTCTAACTGAAGGATTGCTGTTCTCCAGGTACCCTGAGATGCTGATTAGCAACCAGAAGATGCTTCATGGTTTCAGCAGACGCATCTCTGCCTCCCCTGTAAATGTGGCTCTTTGGGAGTCCATCACTTGGGTGCTCCATGTCAGTGTCCCAGCTGGGCTCCTTGCTTGGGATGGGCAGATCCTGCTGCAGAGCCCAGTTTTATGGCACGAGGAAGAGAGGGGCTTGGGAATCTAGAGGGGACCTAGTGAGTGCCCCTTGTGAATGAATGAAATTAAGAGGGAGGCAAGCAGATACCAGCATCTGGAAGTAGATCCTTAGGACTTGGATACTCCACACTGATGGGGGAAAGGCTCTTGGCAGTGAGAAACTCCCTACCATAAGAAATCAAAAAGTTACCCAAAGCCATCATGCAAACCCCACCTCCAAGCACATGAATCTTGGCTAACCCTCCCCGATCTGCTGCAGTAGCCCTGTATGGATTGCTTACCCTTTCTTTGCCCCAGTTCACCCTTCTGCTAAACCAGGGTAAAATCACTTGCTTACCAATTGCCACAGGAAAGCAGTATCCTAGAAAAATACCAAGATAGACCTAACTAGGCTTATAAATTATTTTTATATTCCCAGATGAAAGTTGCCTGCAAATTTAAAGTTTTATTATTATTTCAGCTGCTCTCTTCCATAGTGTAATTGCCAAAAAAGAAAACTTTGGAAAAGCCACAGATTTAGTATAATATTTTTCTTATTAATGCCTGACAAAACATACTTTTAACATATGGGACACAAGCACTTGATTTCTGTTTAGCACATAGGCATTTAGAAACCAAAGCAAGTTTCACTCCATGTCTTACTCAAACCTGATTTCACTTTCTCTTGGAAAATACATTTTGGGGACAGTTAGGCTGTGCTTGTTTGCAACTTACATGATTTCAAATATAATTTATATAGCGACTAATCTGAGGTCAATTATTATTACCATCTTGAAGGAGTGATTGTAAACTGGGAATAGCTTCTGCTTTAATCATTTCTTTGCTCTGCAAAGCAAAATAGAAATTGTTTTCTAGTGAAAAATGTGTCTTCCAATATAAGCATCCAATGTTAAAAGAAATTGTAAGCTTAAAAATTATAGCTTTCGGCTGTTGCACAGTAAGTAGTCACTGTTTCTTTTCTTCTGGAAAGCCGATACTCCCTCTTCAGGGGAATTCAAATGGACAAAATAAGAATGGGAGAGTACAAGGGCCTTAACGAGACTGCAACCTGTCCCATGATTCTGTCCATAGGAGATGTTCAGCATCTTGTTCGCTACCCACAACTGCCACATGTGGGTTGTGCCTGAAGTGGCCATTGTTAATCTATGCTGGAACATGCCACGGGTAAGTTTGGTGAAAGGCCTTGATTATACATATATAGAATAGCCTTCTTCCAAAACCATAGCTCAATTGCAAGGTAAACCAAGAATGATCAACCAGTCTGTAATAGAAAGCAGGAGGAGAAAGTTCAAGACAAGTTTTGCCATTCTGCCTGGAGAAAATCCATGAGCTGTGGTTAGAAACAAAAGATTTCTGCAAGAATTTACTAGTACTTTCCAAAACCACATCAGATGGAAAATCCAGAACCACAGAAATGCCAGAGTCAATCTTCAACTTCAACATGCCCATAACTGCATAGATTAAAGAAAATAAGTCTATAGATAGTGTAGGAAAATTGCTTGCATGTATTCATAACATGCAGTGTGAAAATACCTGAAAAGATACAAAAAAGGGGAGATTGCTGTGCCATTTTCTGGTTTGGTCAAGAAAATAGAATTGCCAACAAAAAGGCCTTTCTCTGCTTTGAAATAGAGGAGGTGTTTAGTGCGACCTTTCAGTACTTTCTCTGCTTGGCAACACTATCACTTTCCCAGAGTTTGAAAGCCATTTGAGGCCAAATTCTCACCCCAGTTACATTCAGTTCATGCTCTTCCCCTCCTCAGGTGGGACTGAGGACAGCCCATTGCTGGATACCAAGGACCTGGCAGGGCTTAGTCATAATCTGGAGTTGAGACAGAAAAACACGCAACATTCCTCCAGTCCCTGCCCCCGCCACCCCAGCTTGGGTCACACTGACACCCCTCTCCACCTACAGATCACTTGAAAGCTTTGCTGCAGAAGGCTACTCCAGTCACCCAACTTTTCTTGTAATGCACCAACACATCAGCAAAGAAACTGCTCAAAAATACTGTACACATGGTATTGGGTGCTAAAAACATTCACTGTCTGAAGTTTCTAAATAGGTCAAGAACTCAGAAATTCACTTCTGAAAGCCAGGTGTGTTATGTACAAGGAAGCTCCTCAGCTTCAACTGCAAGGTTGGTTGGTTGGCTTTTTTTAAATCTATACCTAATATTACCTGAATGCCAGACATAAATGCACAACACTGCTTGTGGCTGGTGTCTGGTTAGGGCTATCTGCTGATTAAGAAAACTTGTATTACTGTTGGTAATTTTTAGATGAGATGCACCAGCACATCATGTTTTCTTTTAGTTGCCAGATCTGGCCTAACTAAACAGGTTGCTCAGTCTATGGTGAAGACAAGAAGCAGGATGATAAAAAAGCCACCCTGTCTTGAGGAAGAGCATTCTGACCCTGCTCTTCACCCTTCTAGTAATGGATCATGCTGCTGAGAAGGAGAACTGTTACAGCTCAACTGAGCTGCAGGAAGGGATGGGGCTCTCATTATTTAGCCCCTCAAGGACATAAGGGCAAGGACTGGGCAAACTTCTCTAGTCCAGCATATGGAACCCCCAGAAGGCTTAAGGGTGTAAAAAGGAGTGTTATTGTCCTGTGCTCAGTGTTATGAATAGATTGTGGACAGGTCCAGTGCCCCAGGTCCAACCACATGGCATGCCCCTACAGCACTGCTGGGTACATCAGAGGTCATTACCCTTGGTTTGAAAGGGTTAAACTGGCCTGCTGACAGGTTGTCTGTATGTAAAAACACCAGTGCTAACTAAACAATAACCACCTCCAAAACAGGTTCAAGTCAGAGGGAGGAGTTGTGCAAAGATAAGCAGTTCATGGCTCTCATCCTGATATCAGTTCTGTCAATCCCTAAGTGCCGTTCACTTAAGTCATCTGGATTATGCTACATATCCACTCATTGAAAGAAAAAAAAATTGATTCTGACCCAGGACACCTTTTCACTTGAGTGTAGTCCTTCTGTCACATTGATATATACCATAAGATCTCTATCAGTGAAAATAAGAACCATCTGCACTCTTCTCACCTTTGGTCCTCAGTTATATTCTCATTTTCCATACACGAATTTTGAGGATATGTTTACTCTAAAAAGGATCTACAGAGCTCTGTGGGAAAACTAAACACCAGCAGCTTCACCTAGTATTGTATTTGTCCAGAAAGATTAAAAAAAACCCCTAAAATTGTTGTAACTGAATTATTAAACTATCTTCAGGAATTTGTTTCAGCTCAGGCTCCTGCAACCCAGCAGACAAATGGCATGTTCCTTCCCCAGAAACTTATGGTAGGATAGCATTGCCCACAGTGGGCTCTTCAGCCTTAACCTCAGTCCCTGCACTACCAGCTGTCACATCCCCACTTGTCCCCTGCTGCCAAGAAACACAAATGCTGTCTGAAGCGAGACCCTTCACATACATAAGATTAATAGTGCATCTCTTCAGACATATCCACTGCCTTTTCTGTTTTATATGCAGTATAGAGAGAGACATTTCCAATGCCAGATTCTGCTAGCCTCACACGGAGCAAGAAATGACCTCATGAGTAATCTGCAGGTGGAAGTCAGTGGCTGAAGAAAACTAAAATTCAACATTTTACACAGGAAAAATAATCTCTGCTTTAAGTAAATGAGCAGTTCAAGCTGGTGGGATACAACAGCAGATGCACTCCCAGATCTCCAGCATGTTGGTTTGCATGCTATGGCTGTCTTCCAAAACACATGAAGTTCCCAAACCCTTATGTTACATCTCTTAACAGCAATCAAATACAATATGTATGGTTCTTAACAGTGCTATCAGTAAAACACCTGCTCTGGTGAAAAGGTGAATGAAAAGAGTAAGGAATACAAAAGACAATACACAGCCTAGCACATTTTTGGTTATGTTATCAGCATATCATGATGGCATACCTCTAGTCCTGACACACTTGGGCAGGTGACAGGATAACCTCAAACAGTTTCTGGATGACTCAGACCCCACTGTTTCAGAGTACTTTGAGCTAACTACAAAAAAACACAGCAGGCTGCACACTTGGGAAAGGTTAGGAAATACGGTATTTTTGTAAATGGCAGTGCTGAAGGTGGAGGAAGATAACCTTTACTGTGCTGCAAGCAGTAATTGGGTGTCCCACTAATCTTAGTCATGCATTATCCAGAAGAGGAATTAAGAGCTATTTACTCAAGGATAAATAGATAATAGTAGACTGTGATCCTATTGCCTGAAGGCAAGGACTCAGTGCTCAGCAGATGTATACCTGCACTCCATAAGTTTGTTTCACTCACCAAAATAATCCAGAGGATGTCTGCATACCCCCATGTATAGTGACGATATTTCACTCTTCCTGTGCCTTTCCAAGAGGCAGAACCTGAAAAGCATAAAAATTGGTGCTTACTCTATTATAAGCACTTCTAGCAGCTTCCTAATCCCAAACTTTCTCCATGTCCCTGTTTCAAGCGCTGACATTTTCCAGCATTACCTCTGTACTGAGCTGTCATCTGCTGAGCACCCAAATCACTGAGACTAGGAACTTGACCAAACTACAGGCCATATGAACAACATCAATGGTCCTGTGAACTGCTGCTGAGTTGGGTCAATGGAGAGATGGCTTTTGTGGGAGTTATAGCCAGTTTTGCTTTGGCTGTGTATCTCTGGCAGCAAACTGTACAGGTGTGTAGCACCCAGTGAAGTCAGTGGGTACTTATGGTCCTCACTTTGTTGCAGTCTTCTGGGAAAATGTTGATAAGAAGGTCTGAAGATAAAGTTTTCAAGGATCCAAATTATTTTACAACTACCTTTTCCTGAAGTTTAAGTCTTCCATCACCTTGATTTTGGTGAAACAAACTTGTTAATATCGGCATTACTTTGAAATAGGCAATATTTTGATTTTAAACTGGGATCTGCTGAGGAATATTACCGTAATGTCAGAAGCCATTCAACAAGTTGGACGTTGTTCCAGAAAATGGTCTGCTTACCCAGGAAAAATATCAGAGAGGAAACAGAAGCAGTATAGGATTGGTACACCTAATCCAAGTTTTAAAATCTTCATTTCTGCAGATGGTGTTTTGGACTGAACTGACTCTCCTAGTTTTCTGGAATTATATCCTTACAGTCAAACTGATCTGTTTACAGATGTGACCCAGCTGGAAGAAGATAAGAAAACTCAGCCTAAACTAAAACCAGAAAGGTATGAAACATTCAAACTCTATTAAGTGTGGCAGCAGCTTGCAAGATCTTTGCATGGTTGTATTAGAAAAAGCACTTTACATCCTAAGATACTTTAACACAGAGGTTTGGAATCCTTTGTTTGGGTGATGCCACAGAAGAGTGCTTTACTGGCAGCAGCCACCCATCAACTTCCCATCCCTTATCTCTATCCTGTCACAGAGCCACAGCTCTAACATCCTACTCCTGAGCATCCCACTCAGCTTTATTTTAACACCCCAGGCCAAAACAGCACTGGAGACCAATGGTTGCTCATCCACATGTGGGTCAGGTGCAGCTTTTGCACAAGGTGAGGCACCCACACATCCATCAGAATTCTCATCCTGAGGCAGCCACACAGGATGAAGTTCCCTATGCGCTGATTTATGTGTACGCAGACCTTAGCATGAGGCCAATATAAAATTCTTGAGATAAAAACCTAACCCTGAAGGAAAAAAATGAATTTCTGCCATAAAATTCCTCATAACTTTCCAGTGAATCCTGTAAAAAGCCAGAAATTCCATAATTTAAATTCCAAATACAGAAACTACTATACTACTGATAATCAGCATTAACTTACAGTGCATTTAAAAGGCTCAGAGTCATGATATAGTCATACACTACAACAGAGCTTATTTGGCAAGTTCCAGGCTTGATAAGCTAATAATATACAGAAAAAGCTAGCCATGTTCTGGCAAGAGCATGCTTTTAAAGAACCCCAATAGAAAAATGCTGTTAAAGGAAACAAACTATCACTAGCATATGAAGATGTGCCATCCCAAAAGATAACCACGTTAGTGTGAGCCTTTTTACAAGGTCACATGAAGTAGGATAGAACATGCAAACTGAATCTCTCTCCTACAGTTTATACCCATAAATCTGCAGATGAAATAGTGGGGAAAGGAAATGAGCAAAACCTCACTATTTAAATTTAGGATTAGGAGTTTAAACAGTCAAGTTATATGCCTATGTTTAAAGATGTCCTATCTTTATGTGTATGAACTGTTCTTTCTTCAGCTAAACTTTCCCACATGTGAAGTATCTTGCATCAACAGCTATTGCAGTAACTATGTTTTCTTTCAAATACTCTGAGCAAACTCCATATTGGAGCTTTTCTCTGCAGATAATTGCTTTTTAATGGTATCAAGGTTTTTTATAGACTTTGTCATTTAAAAAAAATGGAGATAACTCCTCAAAACACAATTTATCAACAAAAATTTTATGTTTAATCCAGCTGAAATCCATGTAGTTGAATTGCTGATGTAAACAGCAAAAGTATTACTCTGAATGTATATTTTACTTTGAGGAGCCTTATATGGGGAGGAGGAGGGACAAAGAAATCCCACCTTGTACAGACTACCCGATCACTGCCTGCTACTGTGATTCTGCGTATTTCCATGGGATACTCATAAGTCCCAGCTGCAAACGTGTCTTCTGTGCATAGCATCCACAAGGCTGCCAAACCCAGGATTATGGATGTGTTTATATATGTCCCTACTAGTCACCAAAGTTTTAAGGAAAGGATTCTCTAAGAAGAATTTCTGCCAGGAGAACCCTTAAGCACACGAAGGCAGGATAATTCAAGGTGTCTTTATTAATGAAGGCTCAGATCTTATAAAGCCAGGCAGGATTTCTATAGACAAATATGAGGCCAGCACATGGGATAACCCAGATAAATGTGCACTGTGTTCTGTGATCCCAAGCTAGATCCATGCTGAGGAAGTATGTGCAGGCTTCACACAGAGACTTTGGACTGGAAGTAATAGTACCATGCTAACATAGGTAGGGGCCACTAGTTCCTGCACAGGGAGGATTTATGCTTTTTGATAAGGATTTTTAAAGGCTTCTGGTCAATTCATTAGTATAGTTTCCCAGCGGTGCTCCTAAACATCTACATATCCCAGTCAAGAGCAGGCGTGGAGGTGGAGGTGAGTAAGACACTGTGGATGGAAAGAGAGCAGGAAATTCTTAAGCTCTTATTTTCATCAAAAATAGAGAACCAAAGAGGCATTGCCTAGGACAGATTTTACACAATCTAAAAAGTCCTCACCTCCTCTGGTGTTGATAATTTATTCCTATTCTTCTTATCTACTGTTCTTCCCATCTTTAAAACACAGACTTCATTGCTAAAATTATCCTGGTTTACAGTATGACTCCACAGTGTAATACAGATTTTTAAGGACTGGAACCTGCTTTACGTCCTTTCATCCCCAAAGCAATAATTGTCACCCCATTCTTAATCTGATCTTCCTCCTTCTAATTGTCAGATGAAGATAATATTAGATGTCCCAAAAAGCTTGTAATTTTGTTGGTGTCTTCACTTTCAGTTGTCTTCATTGCTCCACCAGGGAAAAACAAAAAAAAACCCCAACCCTCTCTTCAAACTGTAGCTCACTTTAAGTTCTTTAAAGGGACTGAGGATGGTGTTGCACACAACTAGCAAGTAGTCACTAGTCTAAATGAGTAGTACTGACCTTGTATTACTGAATGATACAGAAGACTGCCTGGAAAGTTAGCT
This sequence comes from Sakesphorus luctuosus, assembly GCA_013396695.1. Classification (NCBI taxonomy): domain Eukaryota; kingdom Metazoa; phylum Chordata; class Aves; order Passeriformes; family Thamnophilidae; genus Sakesphorus; species Sakesphorus luctuosus. The sequence goes on from VWZD01009926.1 coordinate 46,644, forward strand.
GTTAAAAGTCTTCAGTCCCACTTCCCTCTCACCCTACCAACTGTGTTTGCTGGGCATAGATATTCAAAAGTATTTTGCAATTCACATTAATATATTACTACTCCTTGTAGTGCTTCTCCAGGCCCAAAGAACTTGAAACACAGCTGACTGCAGCACTAAAGTCACTTTGGGCATTATGCTGGTTTAAAGGTAAACCACCAGGAGAAATGAAGGCATCACAAAAGAGATTATAAGTCAGAGTCACAATTTAAGAACAATATTACAATAAATGTAATGGCACAAAGAGAAAAATTGGTTTTAATCCACAAAACCCCAGAAGTATAACCCAGCTCCCTGGGGCACAAGCACAAAGGGGTTTGTTAGCCCCTGTGCTGAACCCTATGTGGTTCCCCAAAGTCCAAAGTAAAAGTCCAAAGTGGAAAACCTGTTGGTGCAGCTGACAGTTGCAGTCTGGTGGAGAGTGGTGGTTGCAGGCTGGTTGAAAGTGGTGGTCTCCTCCTGTCAAGGTTTTGGTCCTCCTCTCAATCCAACAAGTGACCCCGGAGGTCTTCTTACCCCAAGATATGTACCCCCAGCTCCAGGTGGGAGTCACACAATGGGTGATCTGACTCTGTGAGTCATGGGGTATTTTGGAACTGTTGATGGCCCATTAGCAGACACGCCTCCTCAGGCTGGGTGTGAAGGTGCTAAGGACTCCCTGGAGGGGAGTTATCACAGCTCTTATCTCACAGGTGTCTTTCACACCCAGCTCACATCCCGAGGAGTAGGGTGTGCCCTGGGCAGCTGCTGCAAATGTCCATTGTTCTTGGGAAATGAATGGGGGGGGAGTAGAATACATAGCTTAGATTACCCCCACACAGTGATAAACTGGTCCCACCTGCTGAACTAGGACAGGCATAAAACTCCAGTATCACCACATATTCACAGTGTGCATGTTGCCAAAGTTTTGTAGTGATAGGCCTTCAAAATTATTGTCTTGAGAACAAGCATTGCTTCCTCTAGTGACCCATGAGTACAACAAATATAACAAAAAGTATTTGCTGTCATGTACCAGTGCTTCAACAGCTACATAAACACTCTTCTGTGTCATAGACTGTTTTATGATTACCCATTGCAGATGGTACAAACTCCTTCAGGCCACACTCACTGCAGTTCGGAACCTCTGCAGAAAGAGGTATAGGGTTACCTGCTCCCAGCCTTGTATTGTAGGCACAGTAGAATTATATACATATATATATAATTATATACATAATAACAAACATTAATCTTCTATAATATATATTAATCATCTACTGCAGAATCATAGAATTGATTGGGTTGGAAAAGACCTCTGAGGTCATCAAGTCCAACCCTTGGTCCCACTCCAGTCCATTTACTAGATCATGGCACTCAGTGCCATGTCCAATTTCAGTTTAAAAACATCCAGGGACAGTGAATCTACCACCTCTCTGGGCAGCCCATTCCAATGCCTGATTACTCTCTCTGGAAAGAATTTTTTCCCAATATCCAACTTCAATTTCCCCTGGCAGAGCTTGAGCCCATGCCCTCTTGTCCTGTTGCTGAGTGCCTGAGAGAACAGACTAACCCCCACCTGGCTAGAACTTCCCTTCAGGTAGTTATAGACAGTGATGAGGTCATCTCTGAGCCTCCTCTTCTCCAGACTAAACAACCCCAGCTCCCTCAGCCTCTTCCCATAGGACTTATGCTCCAGTCCCTTCACCAGCCTTGTTGCTCGTCTCTGTACCCACTCCAGCACCTCAATATCTTTCCTGAACTGAGAGGCCCAGAACTGAACACAATACTCAAGGTGTGGTCTCACCAACACAGAGTACAGGGGAAGGATCACTTCCCTGGTCTTGCTAGCCATGCTATTTTTGATATATTTATTTTTTTATATTTTCACAGAACAAACTGTGAAAACCCCAGCATGCCTGCTGTGGTTCCCTGTGGGTTTATTCTGTGCACAACACCCTTGCAGATTGGCTGCCTGGGTTTAACATGATTGGTGTGTTTGCTTTTCTGTTTCCTGGAGCACATACTTAACTCTTATCTCCCTTGGATGCTTCAGGAACAACTCCTGGAACAGCTCCCAAAGTTGGTGTGTCATTGCTAATATCATGCGGGGTTTTTTTTTCATAGGTGTGGAGACAGCCACAGGCAATCCATAGGTCTGTGTCTGACTCCAGCATTGCCTCTTTCACACATGTATCTTGTGATGCCAAAAAGCAATGGCAAGAGACCAATCTCACTCCAGTACCAGCAAAAACAGAGATAATTTCACACTGATTGCCAACCCTGACTGACCAGAAGTATTGCAAGTCCTCCTAGTTCTGTCAGAAACAGTTTCAGAGAAAAGAAAAATCCTCAATGCCTAACACAGGAAAACTGCTATTTTAGGTAATTAAATTGATTCATTTGCACCTACTTCATTTCAGGAAAGTCCAGTTTATTAAAAATGTTTCTCACAGGGGCAAGTTTTCAAGAACTAAGTTTTGATAGGCATTAAATGTAACTTCTGTCTAGCCAAAGGCAGAGGGGTGGCTTCCACCAGCCACACACATATTGAAAACCATTTACTGTCTCAAGAACTGCAAAAGATACTGCCAGAAACTGCAACATTTACCTACACGGATAAAGTAAACAAAGTTCACGGCGGAAAATGGACTTCACAACACAAATCTATGAGATTTAAAGTGAAGCCCTTTTATTAGAGCACACAGTTTATATAGGGTTAGGACTACAGCATATTGGCTAAAAGAGTTAACACACCACCACACTAGAAACTTCAATTGGTTAGAACCTATCTCTCACAAGTCCCATGTTTATATTATTTCATCCTGGCTATTTTTGTGCACCTGCAGAGAACTGTGTATTCCTACTATGTGAACTCTTGGGGAGTAACCTCCTCCCTATGAGCCAGCAGCAGCTGAGCTCCTTGCCACTTCTGGCTGATAGCTGAGTCTCACAGGGCTTTCTATAGATCTGAATTGCTCACTTTTGATTTTACTGTAACAACACACAGATTTTACCAACATTCATAGGTAACAACCACATGTGATGCTTTTATCTTGAACAGGAAAGCAGTATCAACCCCAGTGCACTCTGCAGTCTTACTAAAATGAATAGTTTCTTCAACAAAGAAGAGAGCCTTGCTTAGGTGGAAGGTGGCACTGCTGTACAACTGCATGGCTGTCCATACGAAACGGCATTTCAAGCCACACTGAGAGTCATTATCAGTCAAATGCCCATCCCTTCCTTTCACAGGAAAGATACTTTTTCCAGTAGCAGACACCACTGTTATTCATTATAAGATAGCACAGTGTTACAGGGAAACACATGGACTCAGCAGTCTATTTACACAGTCATATGCAGAAAAGGTCACTTGTATAAGGAGCCAAAGAAATACTTCCAGCCATGGTGGGAGTGCCTAGCCACCCCTTGTAAAAAGCAGCAGGAACTACATGCAACATCCACCTATACAATCAGTTTAGACTTACTCTTTTTAGTCATATTCCAAAAGGCCTCTTTTCACCTTCCAATAACAATCCTCATCCTCCACAGTTTTTCCTTCCCTACTTTACTTATAAGCCTTCTAACTAATGACCAGGTTATTTATCAACTTCTCAGTTTCTAGCAATTTATCACATGGCCACCACCCTCAGCTCATCAGTACATACCTAGTGAAGCACAAAAAGGGGGAATACAAGGTGAATCCCTTTGAAAGGTCAGTTCTAAAGACGAGAGGCTTCCTGAATCAAATAACATTCAGGAGGGACAGCTGGAGTCACAGCTGTAGCTGTTGAATGAAAAACAACTTTCAACTCACAGCACTTTGGAAAAATCACAATCCCAGGAAGTGTTTTATACACAGAAAACATTTCTTTCTTGTTAAGACTTATATTTTTTCTCTTTTTTTCACTTAACCAGAGCTCAGTTGTCATTTTTAGATGGCTGCAAAATCAACAGATATTTGTGATGACATTTCTTTGGGATCTGAAGTCCAGAAGTATGAGCCCTATTTGCCACCTGCCTTTGTTGACAACACTTGGCACTTTTGTTTCTGGTAAGACAGGAAACCTGTAGCTCTATCCAGTATGGAAAATATAAAGAGATCTATAAGGGATCATTTCTCTTTCTGAAAACAAAACAAAAAAAACCACCAAACCAAATTCACCAAGCCTTAAATTTGCCAGTGCTGATTCATAGGTGGTACATGGTGTTTACAAGCCCAGGTGCATGTCACTGCCCCAAAAGGTTCACAGCAAACCTTCAGAAAATTTGCAAAGTGAGATGGTAGTTTCTCAACAGGGTTAACAGGGACATAGTCCTCACAGCAGGAATGCCACTTGTTCCTGTGTTGCTCAGTTCCTGCCCTTGTAGGACAGACTTTGAGTGTTTGTGTGCCTTATCCTGTTTCTCTGTCCCCAGTATGGCTCTTGGATGATGACCATGCAAGGGCTACAGTCTGTGAAAGGACAGTCTGCCCCTCATGCAAACTTCCAGCATTTTGTCTGAAGCAGCCTCTAGAAATTGAAAGGAACTTCCCCAATCTTTTCTCTTGGTATTTGATGACTCCCTAGCTAAGTTGTCCAGACCCACAGATTGTTTCAGCTAAAACCCATGTCCCACCTTCCCCTGATACAGACTTCTCTCCCTTCCTTCAGGCTTGAAAATTAAGTGTGACCATAAAACATGTGCAGCATAGCATCAACTGTAACAGCAATAAAACCAGCTAATTATAGCAGCATTCCTTTTCTTAAAGGAGGTAATCAAGATGCAATACCAGGCTAAGAAATGGTTGTCCGAGGAAGATTTCTGTGTCTATCTTGGCACCCACATTGCCCTGTTTGGGTCCAAACTAAAGAATTGTAAAAAGCCTTTGAAGTAGACTCAGCATGTCATCTGCTTATATTTGCAGCTGGCTTACTGTTAGTGTGGCCAGAGCGGATAAATGATTATGTGTATCTGACCTATATTTGTTGATACTAGCCTTCTTTCAGGGAAGCTCTCTTTGTACACTGTCCAACCCTTGTCTGGCTACTCATAGCATTGCTTTTTGCAGATTCCTGAAAAGTGACACACCACCAACTTGCAGAGGACTTCCAGAAATGCTTCTAAGAAAACATTTTCTTCAGAAAGCTGATGGGATAGCTAGGACAAGTTACTTTGTCAGCTGTGATTTCCATCCTTCCTAGAGAGTCAGCATCAACTTCAGGTGAGCATTGACTCCTGAATGGAGAGGAGAACAGTCATGGTGCAGCCACAGACAATTCCTTCAGTACATCTGCCATCAGCACAGCCACAAAACACCTGCTGCAGCCATTCAGCTGCTGTGCTGTTCCTGCAGGTCACTTTGATTCCCTGTCATATCTCACTGCTCACCAGACTCAAATCTACAAAGGCATTTCTGTGGCTAATTATAACTGAAGTGATGGGGAGGTAGGTGTCTAAATACTGCCAGCTCTTAGTCATCCAACAAGACTTACCTCCCCCATGCAACCTTTCTCAAGGATGGCATGAAATAGCATTCAGGGTAGTAGGAAAGGTAAGTTGCTGTCAGCTCATAATTTTAAAAGGATACCTAAAAATATTCAGAATATTCAGCCACCCACTCTGGCTCAAATTATGAGTTTCTCCCATGCTGTGTAGCCTTTAAATATGTTTAGAGCTCCTTTTAGCTGAGGATAGTGTTACTTCTTTAGACAAAAAGCTCTTGATGTCTTAGCTTTGCATGAACAGCAATGACCAGGTAAAGGTCTGTCCAGGTTAAACATAGCAGGTGAAAAAAGAAGCCAGATCTGATTATACCTTTCACTGTTTCTAGATCAATGGCATTTAGGTATGTTCAGTGGCATTACTCCAGGTTTAGGACACTGTAAGACCCAGAAGTATTAGTTTTCAGATATTTTACTATTATTTCCATATCTGATTGTCAAATAGCATCTTATAATTTTAGAATTCAACTATATAATTAAAGTAATGGTTTCCAGATTTTTGTCTGTTTTCTCAGGCAAGATGCATTTTCTTGTATTAACCCATTTCCTGCCAGTTTCATATCCTCATCAAATCTAGTAGCCTTTGTGTTGTTGAGATACTGGTTATACATTTAAACAATTATATCCAATCAAATTTAGGAAAGAAAAGTAGAATGGGGCTATTTCTGCTAATCTTGGCTTTTACTGTCATCAGGAAATCTGAATTCTGGGACAAATTTGATTTTACATCTTAAATGTCACAGTTGCTTGTAAAAGGCAGAAGTGAAACACAGACTTACTCTAAAAAAATACAAGTATTTCACTTTAATACATACAGTAATGATTAACACATCCACAGAAGCATCCACAGAAGGCAGGCAGGGTACAGTGCTCCACCAATGCCAAGATCTGTCACACTGTGTATTGGAAGTCTGGATAAGAAAGAATTTTCTGAGTAATTCAGTGCAGTGCAAATGAAGTTAGCAGTTTAGATACATTTACAAAAACAAAGGCTGGTGATTACAAAGCTAGAATGAACTTGGGCTGTGTTTACATCTGCTTCCTGGAAAATAAAATGTAATCAGAGGAAGAAAAAAAATTAGTTTTCAAGATATCCTTTTTTTGTTGTTGGGGTCTTGTCATTGGTAGTTGTTTTCTTATGGCAGATAATATGGAAGGTTTCTGTACTGTTATTCTGTGGCGTGATTTGATGAGACAGCTGCTGTGTCCCACGCTGGAACAACAGCTGCGAATGGTCATGTAATGTTTCTGGACAGTACAACACAAGCCAGCAATCTGTGTCTATCAGCTATCAGTCACCTTCCTTTTAATTAGTTTCAGATGCAGTGTCTAAATATGCAGTGTAATGTCAGAAGTCTTACATTCTGAAACAGAGCTTCCTCAGACCCCAGGTAGAGCTTGATTGGTTTTGTTGCTGCAGACCACTCTCCTTTTAAGAGAGAAATTCCCAGTCATGCTTAAGGAGCTTTTTTCAGAGGACACATCTAATAAAATTTTGCCTTGAAATAGTGCCATTTAAAACCTTGCAGCAAAAAGGCCTTACACCTACTGCTAAAACCTGCTTCAATCAGTATCAGTCTCACTCAAGCAAGATTAACTAAAGTTTGAAAGAAATTACTCATCCAACCCTAGGCAGTTGTCCAGACTCCCTAGGAAAACAGAAATAAAAGGTAGATGGAGATGGTGTTTCATCCATTCTTTTGGATACCTGTCTTAGGGTCAAGTGCCAAAGTGCTCTCAATGCCACTGATTTCTGGGAAATAGGTAACTAGAGCCTCTACTTCCTGAGGGTTAAGTGAACTAAACCCTACCCATAGTTTCTACAGTTTTGCAGACTTTTCTCTGCAGTGAAGAACTGAAGAAATATGGTAAAATATCCTTCTGCCTCATACTCTGCTTCCCACTATGCCAAGAGCACATGCCTAGTGAACAGGTATAAGTGAAAACTCCCTAGAACACTCTCCCAGTTTCTAGCCATTTTCAGGACAGGAGCTTCCAGATGAGGCTGTGGTTTCTATGTATTTAGTACTCTCAAAGGTTTAGTCTTACATCAAATTCTCTTGTCTGTCCTCAAGAGGACAGACAAAATTTTAGCTAAAACTTGAGCATCCAGGACATCCTTTGGCAAGGAAATCCACAAGCCAGTTGCCTGAGAAGAGGTTCTATTATTTGGAGCCCTACTATTTTATTAGCTTAATCTGATGTCTCTCGCCTCTTGTACTGGAAAAGAATAAGAAAATTAATCCATTCATTCTCTCCACGCCACTCAAGATTTTTTTGTAAATCTATCACCTTCTTCTCCTTTATCTCCTTTCCAAACAAAAAAGTCCTAGCTTAGTCATCCTTCATATAGATCTTTTCCATACCTTTGATCAACTTTGTTGCCCATCTCTAAACTTTTCCAACTGCTTTGTACATTTCTTGTGATGAGGGGATCAGGACCTTCTAAGCTCACTCGAGTAGACAAGCTCACACCTAACATCCCAAACCGGTTGCAGTGCTACTTGCTCCAGATCAAAATGCCTGTCAGCACAGTGATAAGCAAGTGCAGTGATAAGTAGGCTACAGCCAGCAGTTGAAGAGCCTGAGCAGTGTTACTGAAACTGCATCCTCTGAAGTAACTGGAGCAGATTCAGTCAGGTCTTCCCATCTCATTGTATTCCTCTGCAGCTGACACATACGAGAGGTTGCAAGTCCCACCTCAGTGTGGCAGAGTCATTGCAGGTTAAGGAAATGTAGTGTAGGACTAACAGAGGGACACTGTAGGAAACAAACTGGACTATGAAACATGTTAAAAACAAGTTCTGATACAGACCCAGAACGGTGCTGGGGAGCAGCCTGGGCCTGGCCAGCTACAAACGTGACTTTGGTCGTGGGAGTTTGAAAGTTATGCATTTTACTGTACGGTTTTGGTTCAGAAAGTTTCCTGTATGCCCCAGCCCCCGTGGTGTATTCTCCCTGAGGCATTGTCCCCAATGAGTCATCGGGTCGCTTAAGCGCAGGGACTGTCTCCCGGGTCGGGGCAGTGCCACCCGGGGGGCGTCCCCCCAGCTGTGCTGCCAACGCAGCCGCCGTGGCTGCCGCCACTGCTGCCAAACAGCAGCAGCCGGGACCTGCCGCGGCTACCCCTGCCTGGTCGGGATGGGGCAAGCCCATTTCGGAATCACTCTGCCTCGAGCTGCCGATGTAGCCACGGGCACTGCGTCCATCCTTCCTATCGGTTTTCTCCTCTGTCCTAACCCCATTGATTAGCTCACCTGTCTATCCCCAGTCCCTTGGTTCCTATTGGATTTGATCCCTCCATTTTCCCTGTTGGCTAGCCGTGTACTCAAGTCACTCTCTTCCCCTGAGCCCTTACCCAGTCCTGTCCATGTTGCAGCACCTTCCCCTCAAAATCCTGTGTCAGCCACGTGCTTGCACAATAAAACGGATTTTCACCTCCAGTGTCTCTGAGTGAACACATCTCTCTCTCGCTCGCTCCTCAGCAAGGAGGGACCTGTGGGAACTGTCTCCTACCTCCCAACCCTGCATAGGACACAGAGCAGGCGTGGCTCTTCTGCCTGCACCGCATTTCTCCCAAGTCCCTTTGGTGCCTACCCATAACATCAGGACCTGGAGAAGAGGCCAAGTGTCCCAGTTATTCTGTCAAAAGGCAACCCTCACTTGGCAAGAAGAAAAAATGAAAACATGAAAAACCATTCCCTAGGGCCCCTACCTCTACACATTCATGCAGAGAGGACAGTAGTCCCCATCAGGTTTCATCATATAACAATGTAAGTAAGCATGTCTTGTAAATAATCAACATGCAAGAGCTTGTGATGAGGGCATGCATGCAGTATTTCCCTTTGATTTAATGGTAGGCGTGAATATGGGAGGTCTGATGGACCTGTGCAAGTCCTGGGCCCTTCCAGTTTGCTGCAGTCCCTGCATGTGTGATACAAGGTTGGTCTATATCTGCCTGCCTGCAGACCAGAAGCTGCAGAAGTGAGAGAGTATGCTGTCACTCTAATAAAACAGTGGGCAGCTTTAACTCAGACATTCTCAGAAGCTCTGTTCAAAACCATGTGGGTTGGAGCAACCCAAAAGCTTCAAATAACAGCCTTGAGAGAAGCAGTCTGGTAGGCTTTGCTTTGTCCTTTTTGCTGCTCTTCACTGATATGCTTACTTTGTGAATATTTTTTTAAGCAGTGAACAGATGGCCCCTTGCTGCTCACCACAAATGTTTTATTATTACCTCAACGAAAATCTCCTTTGAAAGAAAGCAAGTCAGTGTTTGCTTTGCTTCCAGATAGATAATCTTGAAAAACACAAAAGTGTAAAAATACAAAAAGAGGGGGGAGTGCGGGGGGGAGGAGAGGAAGAGGAATGAAAGCAGAAAGAAAGAAAGAAAGAAAGAAAGAAAGAAAGAAAGAAAGAAAGAAANAAGAAAGAATAGAGAAAAAAAAGAAAATAACAAAAAGACAATGACCCAACAGGTTCTAAAAACCACTGAATATCCATTGTCAGGCGTCTGAAACATATGATAGGTTACAAAACTATGGAACCTTCATTTGCTACATTACAAAGTAAAACAGCTCTGTTTGAATCATCTGAATTCTTGACAACAAAGTGATTATTTCTCAAAAGATGCTAACACCCTCTCTGTTCCTAGTGTAGTGGTTATACCAGTGGGCTGAAAAAAACCAAGACTGATCATCCACCTCAATAAATTCAAGGAATTCTGGATTGCGTTGGCTGAGAATCTGTTTTCATTTGTGTTATTGTCTTTTCCTAAGTCTTAAGGATAACACAAACCTTTTTGAACAATATCAGACTCAATTAAAAGTAAGTGATATGCAGCATTCAGACTCCAAGGTTAGAAAAACTTATTTTAAAAGCACATTATTATTTTTATTAGCTATTAAAAAGTATCAGCCAGGGAAAATATTTTTGTCTTCAGAAAAATGTGAAATTCCCAGTAGGACGGGATGCAGCTGACATTCCTAGTGGTTTGCTGTCTTGTTTGGAGCACCATGTGGATAACAACTAAAGGGCAGAGATGCTTGCTACTGCAAAATTGCAGTCACCTCAGAGAAATGCATGGCCTAGAGCATTTCATAGTTCACCCAGAACAGAAATGCAAGTACAAAGAAAGGAAGGGAGAAGAGGTAATTTACTTTGGATTATTGCTATTGGTGTGATGCCATTGTTACTAGTTAAGCTCACTTTGTACCAAATTTGACCTCTGCACAATATTGGTAACAGTGCAGTACTGAATATGGCAAGGCAGCTTTTATGTCAAAGAACTGCAATAATGGGATTTGCATTAACTCCTACAGAGTCACATTTCTGCTATAAAAACAATTTTTTGGTGCTCCACATCCAGGAAGATTTTATTTCTGATCCTTCAGGAAAACTATAGTGATACACAAGCGCCTGTACGAGGAAGGAAAAGTAGAGCTGATTGCATAAAGCTTGCACCCTTTTCATCTCACACATGTGCCCCTTCTTCTTCCCTCAGAGCTTGGTGGGCTGCCAGGAGCCATGAAATCTCAGAGCCTGGGTGCAGGAGAATCAATGGATCATGAGGAAACAAATGAGAAAGGGACTTTAGTGATATTGCATGACTTAAGAGGGACACAGCACAGCCTTCCAACAGGTCTTTTTCTTCTTTCACATCTTGGAGGCAACCATGAAGCAAACACAATGCTAGAGATTCATGAAGTGCGTGAAGTCTAGTAATGGGATCCTCTCCAATAATGTGATTTGGCTCTTTTTTAAGAAGGACATTTCATACCTTCACCCCACCCCGCAAAGGTATGAATGACAGCCTGTTGCCAAGGTCTTAATTTTTAGCAACCCTTATCAAATGTAATGGAGCTATAGATTGGATGCCAAGGCCACACATTAGTCTGTGCAAAAAAAATGTGTATCTGACATCTCCAAAATGCTACACAAATAAACCATCCCATGCTGCAAATTTTTTCACTATGAAGGCACTGGAGGAACTATGAAAGTCATAATCAACTGCCAAAATTGCTGTGTATGCTTTTCCTCTATTTAGAAAAAACCCACAAAAATCCATAAGACTATGGCTTAATCAGTATAAATCCCAAACAAAGTGAGGTATTTCTTTCTGTTCAAGTAACATGAGAGTCAAGGGGTTTCCCCCTCTTTCTCTTGTGCATTAAGTCAGTATTTAGTAGATCAACTCATAGTATGAAGAATCCAAGGCACCTCCTTTAAGCAGCTCAACATCTTCATCTTTAAAACATTTTGGGAAGACATTGAGGCATCTTCTGTTTTTGTTAAAGTCTATGGTAAATTTGCTGTTATCTTCAAACTTAAGAAGTTAATCCTTACTGTATAATTCACAGAAATTTGGAGAAGAAAAAATGGGTAAACAGTGTATGCACTAAGAAAACAAACTAGGAGAATTAGTTAATTTTTTGCTCTTTGTTTTTTTATTTCAAGCCCATTAAACAAGCAAAGTAAAATCTTGCATACTGAGGCCAGAGAAATGACAACCAATAAAAGCACATGGCATTTTAATCCTTTGATAAATCAGATGATAAATACTGACTATCTTCATGTTTACAGGTCTTTTCTGTATCTGAACACAGAAAGGCAAAGTACACAACTGATTGTAACTCATACCCTACAAGGCTAGCCATTCAAGACGGATGGAGAATCATAATATATTCAGTGCCACAATGATGAAACAGCTTTTTTTTTTTCTCAGTGTTGGGCAACTAATTGATGTCATATGTTGTTTCATAGGGAACTTGGCAAATGTACAGCTTCATGCAGTTTTTGAAGTAAACATCACCATCAACAATTTCACAGAAGGGAAATGGAGGCAAAGATGGCAAGTGTCTGCTCCTAAATCACTCAGCGTGTCAGTATCAAGTGCACAATCGGGGATGTGGTAACAACCCCCCAAGGCCTGAGCGAGCTGAAAACTTCTCTTCCAGGAATCCCCTTTCCAACACAAGCAAGCTGGCTGAGAATCCAAGGCAGCAGGGCTGAAAATAATACACAAACCAAGAAGAATGGGACAAAGTTCCCAATGGCAAATACCTCCAAGATTTCAGATGCTGTCATCAAAACATATATCCCAAGACAGGCATTACTATCAGAAATAACATACTACTATTATCTTTGTATCCCACTGAAAAGAAAACCATGTAGGAGAAATCACTTGTTGGGAGTGGTGATGGTTAACTTTGTTGTGCCCGATCCCCCTCATCTGCATTGCTTGGTGCTACCTCTCCAACCTTCTCCAGCTGCTCACTGGATAGTCATAGCTCATGTGACAGAAAGAGTGGGGAGAGAGGAAGAGCTCATGTTTTTACCCATCATTTGTGAACCAAAATGTTGCAGTCACTGTTACTGATTCTGTGCTACCAAGATTATAGCTGGGAAAGCTGAAAATAAAAACTTAACTTTATCTAACCTCTCTAACTTGCCATTAAATTTCTTTTCTGTCCTGAAAGTATACAATAGGAAATTTTAATCCTGAGGTGAAAAGTAATAGCAGAAACCTGGAGTCATCAGGTACTTGCTTAGTTTACATGGGATACTTTTACTTCTAGAGTTTTGTTAGTTTGTTGGTTGTCGGGTTTTTTACAGTGGTGGTCATGGTGCCTGAGCCCTGCTAGAACACTTACTTTGACTTCTTGCCAGGCAGCAATGCTGTCAGGCTGTACCATTCTTATATAAAGTATATAAATTATGAGTCCAACAGTTGAATTTAAAAACATTATAGTCAAAATGGTGGCTTCAGAGAAGCAATTAACAGACCTTCTCTTTATGAATTTCTTACTTTATTTGATGCACAAGAACCCATGTACAGGGCTTACATAAATATGAAATAGGTAAGAAAAATAATTCAATTCCACCTCCTTCCAAAAAAGAACGATACTTCAGTTCCTTCCTCCTTTAATAGGAAAACAACAAATGCAAATTGGAAAAGCAGTTCAACAAATGCTGACTCCACATGGAAAGACTAACCTGCATTCTCTATCCAAAAGCCAGGGAAAATTTTACGTCCTGAAGGCTGAGACAAATGGAAAAAGCCAAAGGTTTGGCTCCATTCACAACCAAGCAGTACTGCCCCTCCTGAGCCAGGACATCCCTGATTTGGGATCATTCCTGACCACGCTGGATGAAAGAGAGGGGTCAGGCTCCCAGAAATGTTTCATAATCCGTGTTTACTTTTGGAGTAAAATCAGTGCCTAACATTGTCTTGGGTGGCTTGAGACAAAGGATTTTTAAGTCAGTGGAAATATTCCTGCTGACCTTAGTATTCTTTGGGCTGCTACTCCATGTAAACCATGGAGCAATTTGGCTATGGCTGTTGCTTGGGAAGAGGGATGCAGATATTTTGCATCAACTTCTGGTTTAGACTGCACCCCATCTAGAATGTATTGAAATACTTAGCTAATATTTATTGTGGTGGATTGCATCAGCTAGTGTTGTATTGTAAAGAATATGCAAAAATGTAAACCTGTTCTTCTATTACACAAGTGTCTCATAGGAATGTGGATTCTGGTAAGACAAGAAAGAAAGACACCAGCAGTCATAAAGGGCAGGTATAACTTTATATCCATCATCTGCACCTCTTTCTCTTCTTCTCCTTGCTGGCTGATAGACTAGGCCAAGTTACCAGAAGGACGGATTTCCAGCATACACCTACACATCATTATACCCAAGCACACTCAAACTTACAAGTATTCTTCATGAGAAATAATACATAACCAGGCACCCAAATGACCAAATAATCTTGGCCATCCAGACAAACTGACAGTGCCATTTCCAAAGATGCCCTCTACAGGTGGTACTTTACTTGTTATGTGCATTGTATTGTTCATTCCATTCAATGGAATGGTGGTATTCAGGTCTCTTAAAAGCCTGTTTCTACTTCCAACACTACACACCAATAATGTCCTTGAGCAAGCATGTCTATGGCAACAGTAGACTCTGCAGGACTGCACACCACATAAATACTTGCATGTTCAAACCCTTCTGCTGTAAATCTTTTGGGGATGATATGTTAAGATTTATTCCAACTCCACTGATATGTTCAGAAATTATGTAATCTGAACTAACATCTTCACATTAAAATGAAGAGATAGAATGAAGTAAGTTTCATAGAACTATTTCTCCCTTACATTATTGGAAATAGTTTTGTGTAATTACTAGAGTTGTTCAACTAAAGGCTAGCACAAATGTTCGTGGAAAGTGTATGCAGAAACCTGGAGTGAAGACATAGATTTCAAGTAGTTGTCTCCTGAAGGAACTAAAAACATACATACACAAAAATGCGGAACAGGCCTGAGGTTTTACAGGACGAAAAGCAGTCTGGAAGACAAAGGGGAAGAACACGTCTTGCCTGCTAGCAATAACAGTTTTAAAGGAGGTGCAGCATTAGATCTACTGAGGAACCTTCTGGCCCCTTTATTTTATTACTAATTGTGTTTTGAAACAACCATTTATAGAAGAGATCCACATTGCTCATTGTCAATTACTAACACATGTCCCACACTTGGCAAACAAGGCAACTCGTGAATGACATTTTGTGAATAATCAACACCATCACCAAAAAGTGCCTTTGTCTTTGCTTTGGGCTTAGTACAACATTTTTTCCCTAAACAAGATAGCTTTCTCACAATGGTGCCACAAGGAACATATTAAGCTTTAATGATGGTTGAAAACATTGTTCACCAAAGAGGCAGGGATGGGGCTGTGAGAGCACATCTTGGACCTTAGGACAAACAGCTGCATGCCTACCAGTCACAGATGCTTCTCTGCACAAAGGGGTCTCTGGGCATTGCTATAGTCCAAAT
Source organism: Sakesphorus luctuosus (assembly GCA_013396695.1). NCBI lineage: Eukaryota > Metazoa > Chordata > Aves > Passeriformes > Thamnophilidae > Sakesphorus > Sakesphorus luctuosus. The sequence continues at coordinate 61,966 of VWZD01009926.1, forward strand.
AATGCACTAAAATGGCAAGCTTTGGCAAACCAGGTCTGGGACTTCGCTGAGGTCTGGGGTTCAATCACAAAACATTCAGCAGATGCAACCCTCAGAGCAAGCAGCAAAAACTGCAGACAAGCATAAAACAGGACATGGAAATGGCCAACTTATTGCAGTAATATGTATTGTCCATTAAGGAACCCCAAACAGACAGACAGTTGTTGCATAGGTGCATGGTAGGTGCCTGGGGCAGGAACGAAGTGAGGAAACACATATGCAATATCTACCTAGATTTTCTCTCAACATATACATGCCAATATAGATGGGTACCACACTGACAGAGACAAGACAGGGACTGTGCAGCTTTGTGGTCACCTTGAATTTTCTGAGAGGCAGAACAAAGCAGCAAGCAGTGCCAATGTAGGATAGACTCTAGGCACTAGCTTCTGCCCTCCTATTTCCAGCAAAGCCACCCTCAAGCCCTTGGTACTTTGATGGGACATTTTCAATAGCCAAGGGGTGCAAATAGACCTCTCATCTATATAACTGTCATTGGTGCAGAGGAGAACACAACTATAATGTCCCACAGGTTGTGGGAACAGCATGCTGGCAGGTTGAGTACTGTCACTCATGGGAGAGGGAAGGACAGATTTCAAGTGTTTGGAAAACAGTGAATACAGGGATAACGATGGGCAATTACCTGAAGTGCTAAGGATTATGGTTGGACTTTACCTCATTTAACCTTAAACTTCCAAAAGTTTGTTTTCTACTCCACATTCATTGTTCAGGCTCTCTCTATCAAAACTCCTACAGAGCTGTTCAGCTTCCATAGTTCAGACTGCTTCTCTCCAGGGACTCAAAGGAAACTCAGACAAATGCCTTTGGGTGCTGTTTCACAGCTCACATATGTGAAAGAAGACAAGTTTCATCTGTGTTCCTCTTTTCTCATGCTCTTCCATTCTTTCAGGGAATCTCCTGGTTCTGCCCCACACTCATTTGGGGTAACTTCATTCTCATCAGATACTTCCCTGAGCCATTTTTAGACTTTTGATGTGTTAGTCCTCTACCAAATTATGAGTTGAATCATCTGAAGTAGGATCCCATGAGCTCGTGCATGGTAAGCAGCAGGAGTTTACAGTCAGAAGTCAGCACGGAAGATATAAGATGGTGAAATGGGACAGGGGAAGGGATTCTTCTCCTCCAGTGGTGATGTCATGTCAAACTGACTCACTGCTTCCTTCTCATGGGACTGCAGTCCCAAAAAGGGTGCCTGTCTCCAAGACAGTGAATGGCAAATGACAGAAATTGCAGCACCTAATAAGGAAAGACCAATACTTAAAATAAAGCTGGGGCACTTTTATCCTCTGTTTACTTCTATAATTATTATATCTTGAGGATATAAGCCAGTGATTGTACTGATAAAACACAAGAGTGCCAGGTCCCTCACTAGCCACTTCCATGGAGAGGCGCAGACACTCAGCAGCAATGTTGTGTGTCATGTGCCTTGCCCTAGCCATTATGTGTGCCACTGGCCTTTTCTGCCTTTTAATAAGTTGACTCATTCACCCTCTCATATCCTTCTTGCCACTTCTGAGACACCTGGTTTAGCCCGAGTTTTGTTCACAGCAATCCATTCCCTGAGGTGAGAGATGACTGGTGAGTCCTAGTTCAGTGAGATTGATGCCATGAAGAATGGCTGAACAGATCCCAGCATTGAACAAGCAGCTTATTCTGATTGAAAAAAAATCCCACTCCCCACTGCCCCCCCACAAAAGACCAAAAAACCCCAAACAAACACTACCACAGTGTTGGCTCTTAAAAAGTAATTAATTCCTACCATATTGCATTCTGTGATTAAAGGTGCACTCTGGGCACATAAGATTCCCCCCTGCTGGGGTTCGGAATCCTGGGGTCCTTCCCAAGCAGACCTTGAGGCAATGGACCTTGCTTTTGTAGAGCAAGGTGAATGGCACATGTTTGGTCAATGCAAGTGCTCTTCCTTGAAATCCACTGAGTACAAGTGTCTGCTGTCTTTAATTTAAAGTTCATGAAGCAGTCAGAGAGGCAGCAGCAGAGGCAGAAGTGGAAACTGAGTCAAGTCCAGGGTACATGTGCACAGGTTGATCACCTGTTGTGGCAGGTGGCTGAATTACAAGAGACAGTTAATAGGCTGTGTGGTATTAGAGGTGCTAAATCATGGGTCACCTACCACCACCACCTGCAACTCCTCAAACACTTCCATCAGCACTGCCTCCATTCAATCCTAAACATCCACTGGTCTGATTACATGACAAATGTGTCTGTTCTTGAGCAGGCAGGGGTCACCAGTATCAAGGCCATGCTGATGAGAACACAGCTGCGCTGGGCAGGGCACGTCTCCAGGATGGAGGATCACCGCCTCCCAAATATTGTGCTCTATGGTGAACTCGCCATCAGTTGCCCCGAAGAGGAGATACAAGGACTCCCTGAAACAATACCTCAGCCTTGGCCACATTGACTGGCATCAATGGTCCACTCTGGCTTTCAATCAGGGTTCATGAAGACACACCATTCACAACGCTGCTGCTTCCTTTGAGAATGCGCATAGAGTCAGTCTTGAGGAGAAAAGACAATGCAGGAAGAACCATTCCTCACCAATAACACCTAAGGAGACGTTCTGCTGTGCCTTTTGCGACTGGACTTGCCTGTCCCACATAGGCCTTTTTAGCCATCAGCACGCTTGCAGCAAGCGTGGGTAGTGCCCTTCCCAAATCTTCGTTCGGAAGCCCAGCCATGATGGTGATTACAGGTACTGAAACAGAGATAGATCCATGGCTTCCGAACCACATACCTATAATGAATACCACTGAGACACCTTGTGATATCCTTTAAACAGAATTATCTGACTCTTTAAGCAAGATTCTCTGTCCCTGTCCTTTCCTTTGATCACTGTTGCAAATGGAAGCTGATAGTATCATTCTCAATTTTAACCCATCTTTTGAATGCAAATAGACGTTATGAGGTGTTTTAGGCAGGTGTTGCTTAATGCTTATGCTTTTGTATTTTATGTCCTGCTGGGCAATTGTTTGAGAAAATGTGGTGCCGAGCTACAGATCACATGTTCTTTGGCACTCATCCCTGGATTCTGTATGTCCTGAGCTGAACTTTGCTTAAAACTGAGCAGGGGGCACCTCCCCAAATGACCACCAGAGATCACCAGAGACCCCTGAAGAGGCCCACACAGGTGCGGTTACAAGTATTACATAAGGTTAAACAAATTAAATAATTATGCATTAGGTAAGCATTAACTATGTATTAGATAGGCAGGTTTATGTAAACTTCAATGTATAAAATCTTTGTCTTTTTACTGCTGGGATCGCTTTACTGGTGGAAAAATTCCCAGCTTGCACCCTGCACAGAATAAATAGTGTCTCCTTCCTAACCTGACTCTTCGTATGTGTTTAGAGAGCTCCTAAAATTCAGCAACACTTGGATGCAGGTGACCCACAAAAGCTGGGCCCTCATTCAACCTATCTGCTGACCAAAAGCAGATATGATGCTTTAAGAGTTTAATATGTCCACAAGCAAGGCCAGCAGGGAGAGCCTATACCATAAAAAGAAACATCGAGTGATCACAGTGGGTGACTCTCTACCAAGGAGCACTGTGGCACCAATTTTCTGGCTTGAGAGAGAGTCATGAGAAGTATGCTGTCTACCATGGGCTAAGATCCATGACGTTGTTGAATGGATAGCCCTACTTGTCATCTGGCTTTTTGGCTGGTGCCATCATGAACGTTTTGACTTCTATGGCAATGGTTGGTACTTTAATAATTACTTCCACTAGAAATACCTACTAGCTCTTCATTGCACATGTATCATCCACATTTTGCTTTCTGTTATTTTTAATGACTTCCTAAAGCCTGAGAAAATCTAGCAGCCTTAAAAGCTTAGGTCTGACAAAAGGTAAAAAGCATTTAGCACCATGACATATATGTATCAGGCTAATGCTCTGCAAGCTTACAGTGTTTCACTGTGTTTTATTTCTCCCGAAATGAATTTCAAAGAGAAGAAATATATTCCCTTGGAAAGTTCTTAATTGGCAAATTACCTCAATTCCCATCCATTTAAATAAAAATAATATTCTGGTTTTTAAAACTCCTCTGATTAGGGCTCCACTTAGTACAAAATGAGGGTCTTCCACTGTTGCTCATGTGAGCATTGCCAGTAGCTTAAAAGGTTTTGCTCTGATGGGAAGAAGATGGGCCATGGTTGAAGGATTATGTTTGAAGCACTGCTGTCATCTACTTAGCTAAAATATGCTGAATAATTTCTCCCAACTGCCCCCTTTAAATCACTCACTTTCCTATTTCATCAAGATTCTTAACAACTCAAAATCAGAGAGATCCCCATAGACATCCAATTTATTCTGCACTGTTTTCAACTGTTTTCTCTCCATTTCCTGCTCTTTGCCTTCTTTGAGCTTTTACTTCTCTCTCTAAGTTTGCCATTTCCATCACTGCTGTAGGTATAGCTCTCCACATTCAAATCTATTCTCTTCATTAAACCACATAAAAATTACACATTAACTGCAGAAAAAACCAGAGGACTGGAAAGCCTGGTGCTGTTCATGACATCAAAGTGCTTTGAGAACAAAGTTCAAAGGACAGTCCCTAATAATTCACATGTGACCATTTTTCTGAATTCTTATACACTCTAGTGTGAAATTGCTGTATTTTATTGCATTAAACTTAACACTTAGACTCTGGCCTTTGGTATTAATGGGAATGTCCTTCAACTATACTTGCTGTTAGTTCCTTTGCTTTAATTCATTAGTTGTTTACTGCCAGCTATTAACAATCCTAGAACTAGCTTTAATCCACAGCCAGAGTCTTTAAATGTAATATATCATCACCAGGTAATTATTCACTTTGAAGTTTTTCCTCCTTTTTTTTTTCAGCTGTTTGAGGTGATAGCTGAGGCTTTTAAGTATAGTAACAGAGTACTTCCATCAAAGCACCAAAATTAGTAATGCAAATATCAAGAAGTTAATTTGTGTACTTTAAATATAAAGGTGGCCTTTCTTTCTCTCTTTTCTTTTTTCTTTTTTATTTTTCTTTCTTTTCTTTCTTTCTTTCTTTTCTTTATTTATTTTCTTTCTTTCCTTTCTTTTTTCTTTTCTTTCTTTTTTTTTCTTTCTTTTCTTTCTTTTTCTTTTCTTTCTTTTTTTTTTATGAAGGCAAAACTAGAACCTCCTCCTTAGATATCTTTCAACCCAGGATTATCCCCAAAGGCTCACCTGAAGGTNCTCTCAGACCTTCCTGTGCACACTTGCAGAAACTCCTGGGCCAATCCCAGATGCACTGAGAAGACATGAGTAGTGCATATATGGTAACTCACCTCCACAGACTGACAGAAGATTGGTCTGGGATCTCTGCAGCATATTGCTCATTCATCTGAAGGCCTTCTAGGTCTTGAAAAGTCAAACACATAATATCACAGTGAACACTAGAGATAATTTTTCTTTTAGTTATGGTATTCTGTTTTAGTCTGCTCTGTAACATTTTATAACTTTGGCCTGTACACATCCTAGAAATTAACTTCTGAGAAACAGCTGGCCCACAAACACAAGACAGTTGTATTCATTGAGATGCAGAGTGCAATCTGCCCTGATTATCCATATGTCTCTCATTACGTGCTTTTGGGGTGCTCTGACATGTGGCTTCTGACAAAGATGTCACTGGTGTGTGGATGTTTTTTTTGCTTGGTCTTTTACATTTATTTCTGTTCACAGGTGGCAGTAATCACACACAAACTGCTGCTCTCCCACTTCCCAGTTCCCAGCAGAATGAGTGTCAGTAACTAAGGCAGTCAGCACATGGACCTCGCTGCTTTGGTCATGGCAGCATCCCTAGAAAACATTGAAAGTGAAGAGTGTCTTCTTCCATTGCAGGTGAGAGATAAGAGCCAAGTTTCAGCCTTATTTCTTTGAAGCTTTCATTGTTATCATGGTAAGTAAATCATGGAAGAAATGTTACGTTCCCCTGTCCAGACCTCTAATCCCACCACTGACTGGCTCCCCACAGGAAGAATAATCCCGCACCTGAATTTGGAGTGCTGGGATGCTCCGTGCAGCCGCAGCTGCAGGAAGGCAAGTGTGAGCATGCCTTGTCTTCCCCTGCTAAGTAATCTGCAGCATGTGAGAGAAAATGCATGCCAACTGAAGAGTTAAAATGATGAAAATTAAGCTTAGAGTGAACAATATCCTTGCTTTTGAGGACCATCTAAAAGCTTCTCAAAGGGAAAAGTAACAGTTAAAAAGGCTTTCTCTTTGCAAGCATTATAAAAAGATTGTAAGCTACATACACTACAAAGGCACTGCCTTCACCCCTCCATCTCTGGATTTCTTTAGATTGAAGAAACCTGTTGGCTTGAGTTCTAAAACCCCAGATAAAAGCTTTGATTTGTTAATTAAATTTTTACTGCTAGCTGCATTTGATATCTCAGTCAAATTGTATCCGCTTGCAACAACAGAAAAAGTCACATCAAAGGACAGCTCCACCTCCATGACCTGTAATTACAGAATTTACTGCAGTGTGACACTGGCTGTAAGATGCACCTGCCAGGCAGATCCAGCTTACTCTCTACACCTAAAACAAAGCCATTTCATTCAGCTGGGGTGAGCCAGCACATGCGGAACAAAAGGGCTATGTTTTGTCCTGAGACAGACAGGAGCTTCTGAAAGCATGGGCTTTTTCTGTGTTATCACACTAAATCAGGGATAAGGATGAGCTCCCACAGAGAAAGGCAGAGCTAGGAGAAAAAGGAAAAGAAATTGGAATGGGAAGATAAAGGGAATGACAAAGAAAAGGAAGAAAAAGGAAATAAAATTAAAATCCATATTAGTGGGGTTTAAAAAAAAAAAGAAAAGGAAAGAAAAGGAAAAAGCTACTCGTAAACAAAACACTAACAAAATGTTAGGAAACCTCTGGATAGATAGGTTAGCAGGGAGAAGACAGAGAAGAAAACAAACCAGATATCATGCATATATGTATCAGGTGGAATCAAACTTCAGCATGCAGAGTGTTCTCCACCTTAAACACCCTCACAGATATTGCAGAAATCCCCAATTTGTGTTGATGCATTCTTTGGCCCTCAGTTGTTTTGCACTTTATTTTGAAACAAGCAGGTGAGCCCTAGAAGTTATTGTTAGTGTTTATGTTTGGGAAAGACAACACGAAGAAGGAAAATAAATAGGGCATTGAACAGACTTGCTGGGAAGGAATTTTTCCTGGAATTATTAATGTACACAAAATATCCATATTACAGAACAGGCACTTTCAGCAGTAGAATAAAATTTTGTTGAAAAAAAAATCTGTTGGGAAAATCAATATGGCATATCCATGCCTATCCATCCAGAAAGACATTTATTAATACTGCCTCAGTGATGCAGGGACTTCCAGGCTGGCCATCAAAAAAATACCCAGTTTAGTTCTCTCACATGGATTAACATCCAAGAAAACCCCTCTTGTGAAAACAAATTAATAATAATTAAAAATAATTCTTCACACATGATGCTCGTTTCATTTGGTTTTCCTGAAGAGACTCTGTTTTTCTGATCAGAATTCTTTCTGGATATTTAATGAGGGAGAAAGAAATGGAGAAACCAAAATAATTTTTTTTATTTACTTCATGGTGAGCCTGGCTTCTCTGTAACCAGGGAAAAGTTTGCTGCTGACTTCAGTGAGCCTAAGATTTTGCACCTTGCATCCCTTTAACCTGACTAAACAATGTTGCTGAAAAGCATGGTGTGAGGTGTATGGTGGGATAAAAGATCTGTGGACATCAAAGGTTTTCTCTGTTTTCACTGGAACTTCAAAAACGCTGTTGAAATATTTACTAAACCAAACTGATGTGATGTCTCTGAAAGCTTGGATGAAAAGCATCCATTATGGCAAGCTGTGTTTTTTAAGCCTGGAGCACTGTCTGGGCATCCCTTACAACATCCATACCCCAAAATTAGGCATCACCCTTTTGTCCAATAATCAGTCTCTCTGTTGTGCTAACAGAGCCATCTTTAGCAGCTTCGTGGCTTTCCTCAGTTGATAATAGCAGGAGTGCAGTCCCAGCTGAGGACAGGACCCGCTCAGATCCCACCATGATCCTCAGCCTTTTCCATGCTGTCTCAGAGATGATAGCCCCACAGGCCAGGGCTGTAGCTGGGCCCTGGGTTTCATCACTACCTAGCAAAACAAGGATTAACCTGTGAAAACTGTCAGGAATAATAGAGCACATGATGGGCAGTTGGGTCTTTTTGGATCACAAAACAGGTTGGGCTAAGCTGGAGTTAGAAACTTGCACTAACTCCCCATTCCTGTTCAATGGCTGGCGTTATTTCTGGTATTGCTTGATACTGTCATTTAACCTTGGGAAGACCAGGAGGCAGATTACAACTTGAGGTCAAGTCTCCCCAGCTCCAGCCAGACTGAACTGAAGTTGTTCCTGAACACACGACCTCCAGCTTCCTCCAGCCTGGAAAAAAGCTGCCCCAAGGGCTATTTCCCCCACCTGAGAGTAGAGAGAGATTCTGGAATGGGGGAGGGCAGCAGGCAGGTTTCAGAAGCAGTTAGGTTGTCTGTGCTTCTGCTGGTTCCCTCATGTGGAAAAGGAGGTCAACCTGATTCCTGTTCCTTTCCCTTCTCCTCCTTCCTTCCCTCCAGCCTGGTCCTTTGGGCCTGAGGATGAAGAAGGTTTTAGCTTTGGCTGGAAGATGGTCAGAAGAAGGTCAGTATGAAACTTGAAGCAAACCCTGGAAGGTGCAAGAGCAAAATTAATGTGAGATCAAAAGCAGAGGATTGCCACAGCTCACAGCATACAGCTCCTGTGTCCCAAATCCTTGTGTTACACCAAATTTGTAGGCAGCATGCAGCACAATACCCTGCTGCTGTGAATTCCTGCTGTTGACAGACTTCAGACCCTGGGTGGGGGAGCCTTAGAGTCAGGAAGACGGACACTACTTGGATCCTGGGAATTTCCCCAGAGCAGAATGAGTTACACATGAGTGAGAACTGACTTGGTATTCAAGCTACTGTTTTACCATGACAATGACGGCTGTGGGGCTGAACAGAGGTGCTGCTGCTCCCATGCCTACTCCCTGCAGCACAGCAGGGATGAAGGTAGGTGAAATGCTCCCCAGGGAGGAGAGGGATTGAGTAGGCACATGGGAGGACAGCAACGATCTTGTGGTGGAATGGGCAGGTGTGAGATAGAGACGCGGTGAAGTTGTCAAGGTATTTTGTTTTCAAGTAAATCTAGAAGCACTTATGAAGCATCTTGTAGAAATAAATAAGCATTTACCTTAGCTGGATTTAGTCTGAGGTCTTAAAGTAGATCTTGATCAGTAAGATTGAGGGCCCTGGAAACTGGTGAGATGGCTTACAAAACTCCTGCAAAGTATTACCAAAGTACATTTGAAGTGTGTCATTTTGGAAGAGTGGTAAAACATTTTTCATTTCCACAAAGACTAAAGGAGCAGAAACACAAACATCAACTTCTTGCATATTGAGAGTAACATCAAAGGGCAGTCAATAACAGTGTTAAAAGGCACTTTACCCAAAATGTGTGAAAGGTGCTAGCTCATATTGAACTGAACAGATAAAAGCTGGTCTACCATTTCTAGAAGAGGTCACAGCATGGCAACCCTCACAGGTATCTGGGGCTCCTGTAAGGAGTGAAACAACAGAGACCACATCTCTGAGGTCTTCATAAACTGTGTACAGGTTTACTTATTCTCTCTATGTGGGTCAAGTTCATTACAACCAAGGCAAGAGCCAAGGGGCAGAGCCTGAGTTCATGCTGGATTTCTGCCATCCATCTAGGTTTCCATGCCAGGCACGCCAATCTCCGTGTCTCTGGAGCAAGCTGAGCACCTCAGAGCGATGCTGAGATCATAGCTAGCAGAGCAGAGACAGGCAGAAACACTAGAAACTGAAGTGAAATATATACAGAGACAGAGAAACTCCATAGCTGCTAGGTAGACATGGAAAAGAACTGTAACTCTTTTGATTGCCTGAATCAAAGCAAAGGAAAAGTGACCCTAGACTACCTTCCAGGGCTGTCAATAGTCACACTACATTTAAAAAGCCCTGTCTAAAAGCAATGAAAAGCAGTGAGAGCTATTACACACTTTTAAAGTCATTCATGTTCAGTTATGAAAATAAATCCACAGTCTATTTGCCTAAAACTGGAGTGCTGTGATCCTTGTTTACCAAGTAAAGCAAACACCCCATATGGCAGAGGTAAATGACCCACGAATGCAAGCCTTTACAAGCCTCCTCATTACAATGAGATCAGAGTGTGCCATGTGTGCCTATCATTTTCTCAGGGCTTTTTCTTCTCCTCTTCCTGCTTTTTGTCAAAGCTGCTGACTTCCCGTCTGCTTTCTATTTACAGTTGTTAACGGGAGGGACAAAACCACACACAACTAGTTTGGAGTGGGAAAGAAAGGGGATTAAAGTGCAAATAAATATTAACCTGATGAATGACTCTTTCCAATGCACGTCTTCATGAAAAGAGCATAAAGAATACACAGTTATATAGGTACTGCATAGAGTTTTAAAGATAAAACTTTGCCATGGGCCATAAATCCCATATACGGGCATTATATTTTCTTCATTCTCTCTGCTAAGAAGCAAAAAGTAGTTGATATGGGTCACAGTTTTTGAATGTTTTCTTCTATTTAAGAAAACATGCCTATTTCGTTTATGCCAACTCTGCCCCATCACCATTATGACACTGGTGCCAGTCCAAGTGACGTTCTTGCTTTGTGTTTTTTCTTTCTCTGTATTTTTTATCAGTAGTGCTACTCAAAACATCCCAGCAGCTTCCCCTTTGCACTGATGGTCTTCTCCTTCCCACTGTCAGGTTAGTCACCATGTGGATACTTCTCAGGTGTTGCATTATGTCACCTATGAGAGCTCAGACATTTTATTTCTCTCTAGTAGAGATTTGTCACTGTTTAAGCTTCCCTGATGTGCTCTTCCTCCAGGTGAGACAGTATTTATCATTCACTTTGACATTTATTAGCCCTTTCTAAGCCTGTAGTGTCTTCCCAGCTCCCTTGACTACACACACTTGCTAAGTACCACAATACATATCGCTTCAAAGAGGGAATGCCCTCAGATTTTTTTACTTTTTCCCTGGCAGAGCCTTAGCCTCATTTCCATCCTGACTGCTAAAATTTAATGCTCTGTCAAGCAGCATGGCACACTCAGTGCCTGTGTCCACTGATATAGCTGCTGTCTTGCACTGGCTGCATTCCCCATAGGCTTCAGGCAGGTTCATTCTGTCAACTTCTGCATCAGCAGTGCTATTATTCCTTCAGAAGCCCCTTGGCCTGTGCATACCTTCACTGCATCAGCCATCAGCACTGCAGTTCCCCACAGTGTACCTCATCTTCCCCCCTAAAGCCTTCAGGCTCCAAATCCTCCCAGGTACTCCCTCTTAACCACCTCAGGTATCCCCTGGACACAGCAGCAGACTCACCATTTCATCTACTCTATGGTCTACTGTAATAAATAAAGGCCCATTTCGAGATTTGAGAGAATAGATGTGAATGAATAGATGTGACTTTCTGTCCAGCCCCATTTCTACTATTGTAGCTTTAAGAGAAAAACAGCAGTTGGTACTAAAATAGTAATTTGGCATATGTACTTGATTGCTTATCAGCTCATATGTCCAACAGCAAAGAGAGGAAAATGCTGCAAGGGTCATTTCACCAGGAGAAGGCTCAGAAAACCTGGAAGTCTGTGAGGAAAATCATTTAAATGGCAGAGTCAATGATTAGAATGAGTGTCTATGGCAGTAAATGGCAACATATTAAAATGGCATGGGAAGTTTAATCAGTGATTGATCTCCCAACAATTACCTTGCTTTCTAAGTCTCTCCATATCATTTAATGAGGTGATTTCAATGTTCTAATAAAATGTGGCAGGGGAATGTTTCCAGATGTCCAGTGTGTAGGGAAATAAATGCTTCTCTGAAAACATAATCTGTACATTAAACCAACCAACATGGTCTTCTGATTGAGTTACACTTCTGTCTCAATTACAGAGAAAAGAGTCACTGAAAAGTCATTAGATTTTTAAATATGCTTTCAAATCATGTCAGTTTTATACAAAACAGAAATTCTCCCTTTCTGTTGATTTCCTGGCATAAAACACCATGATTTCACAAGCGCTGAAATACCTGCTTTTACAAAATTTCCCTAAAATGGGTTGCGTATCCCTCCATTTAGAAATGGAAAATGTTGCTACTTTCCCTACAATTTAGTTCTTTATCTCTGATCACTGCAAAAATGCGACCAATATGAATCATCCCAGCTGTCAAACTACACTTTGAGAACTGAGGAAAAGGTGGTGATGAAAAGTTCAGGGCATCAGAATCTCACCAGATCAGTCTATTTGTCAAACATGCCCTGCAGCTGACACTGCGAGGTCACTAGACCTCCCAGCCCACTGTGTAGCACTTCTTCAGCATGAAGATAGACTTTTTAAAAATTATTTTTCTTTAACAAGAATGCCTTCTGCAACCTCTGGGCTGATTTCCGTACTTCAAAGAGCTCATAAGGAAGCATTCACATGACACATCACCAAACCTATGCTCACTGTTGCTTATGTATAATACATAGAGCAACCATTGCACCATGATAGAGGCTGTCTGTGAACAGCCCTAACCTCTCATGGACTCGCTGGGTGACCATGTGGGATGATGACCCATGGCTGCACAATTTGCTCCAGCTTTTCCAGACCTGCCCCCCACAAACCATTCTTCAGCCAACACTCAGGGTCAGCTTCATGTTCTTTAAAGTGTTTTGAAGTCAAATATCTTAGAGGAGTTCTGGTGTGTGTACGTATCTGTCTTGTACAAAGCAACCTGATGCCTTAGAAGTTGAGGGCAAAACTACCCACCCACTCATTGCCTCTTTCTTCACTACCTGCGATTTTGGGCAGTGACATATAAACACTGCAGTGCGCAAGACCCATGTCTCTGCTTTCCATCCACTTGAGACTAGATGGTTTGTCTTTGTCTGTATTCACCCATCAAAACCAAATAAAAACTCAATTAATCCATGACAGCTGAAGTCAGACCATGCCTTAATTTCAGTCAGTGCAAACACAGCCCTCTTAGCAGAGAGAAAAGGGGAAAATAGTGGCACACTTAACCCCCTCTGCTCTGTAAACAGTCCTGTTAGCTCTCAGCTATCACAAAAGCATATCCCACATTGCACATGGCAAATATTAACTAGATATTGACTGCAGTTCTATTCACATGGCAGTAAGTAATGCATTCAGTCCTCCAGGTTAGCTGTGCTTGAATGTGAGGGTCTATACTGACCTTTGAAAGATTATGGAGGAGGAAGAGAATACTTTCAATAGTCTAGTAGTTCAGTGAGTGCTTGGTGCCACAGCTAAGAGCCCAAGGAGGATGTTTTGTTCCATGCCTTTGAACGTTATCTCAGTTAAACAAGCTGAAATGTGCAATTGAGTTTATTTTAGAAATGGTAAAAAAATTTGTACATGAAGTGTCTATCGTATTCAGGGAGCCTGAAATTATAGAATATAGTTATACAGATTGTTCACTTTAATACATTCCCAAAGGGTGTGAAGGCCAAGTAGTAGATTAAATTTCCCTTTGTCTTCCCTGCATATGCTATGGTGATAAGTCCCAGATGATAATATATGAAGAAAAATTGCATGTGTTTGTCTACCCACAGGGATATTTGGTTAACTTTCTGATTATTAATTCCAGCAATTAGTATGTGCTCATAAATGAGGATGTTGTGAAATCTGGTCTTCTGAAACTGAGGTCCCAGCATCCTCTTCTGTGTAAGAGAACTGCAGGCCTGCCTGACCTTCATAGTTAGAAGCCACTTATGCTGCAGTCTGTGTATTTTGTTGCCAGAAAGGATAAAACTGCATACTCCTTGTCACTGCATACGCTTATTGGGTGTTACGCATTCCCCAAAAGGAAAAAAAAAGGGAGGTGTCATTTCTTCATAGACCTTTCTTGGCATATAGCAGCCCCACTGCCACTAGCTGTTGCTGATGGCCAATACAAGAGCTGCATCTGCTTTCTGTTCATTAACTTGGGCTAAGTAATTCACAGTGAGTGTTTGTCTCTATCCAGAAGGAAGGGCAAAGAATGATTAAGGGCTAAGAAAGGTTATATTGATGCATTTTGTTTCTCATTGAAGAAAAGGGAGAGTGTGACATTTCCTGCAACACTATTTTCATTTCTAGAGCTAGACTGGATGTCCCTTGGTCTCACTTGGACATTCAGTCTGGCATCGACACCTAAGGATGGGGGCACTACCTGGTTCCTTTGCGCAGCTAAATTTCTCTCTGAACTTTCTCAATAACATTTAGCAGAAGAAACTCTGTAAACATTGTATTTTCATGGGTATGACTCCAGGTTTTTTGCAGCCCACACTCCCACCAGTGTACCATATGCCTTCTAGTCATCCTAATTCTTACTCTCCCTTTCAAATCTGTGAAGACTATTTGAAGATGTACATTTTATTCATTTACAGGTTTATTTTTAAAAAAAGGGGGGCGACTCTTTAAAAGGCTGAAGTTATCTCAGACTGTGCCATACCTTTTAAAAATGGCAGTTCTGCTTGAAGAAGTACTCTCTTCTTGCACTTGCTATGCGAAGATCTCAAACCTACACTTTTGTCAGATCCAGTGGATAGAGCAACAGGTCCTATTTTTCCATTCCTAGATACAGGATCTTTTCATGGGCAGAGTTTCCTTCTGCTATAGCTCCAACAACATGCTGGCAGATGTGAAAAAGCAGCAATGTGTCTTAGGAAGCAAGAGAAAATTACAGAAAAGAGGTGAAAAAAAAATATCAATTATAGCAGGCATTGAAAACAACTTTGAAAAAATAAATGATAAAAATTATTTAGCTTAAAGAAATTGTTTGTCTTAATTTGCATGGATAGGAGCCATTGTCTTAATTTGTGGGTAATGCAAAATCAGTTAACTATAAAGTACATGTGGAAGACATTTAATGTTCAGGGAACAAAACAAGAAATACTGCTGTCAGAAGTGAAGTAAAACAAGAGACTGGAGTTAATCAGTCTGAAACTACTCACAGGATCACAATGCAGCGTATAGCTGCTATGCTGGACAGTTTCCTCAACATTTCAGTCACGAGGGAGTACACATTTCAAGCTTTTCCACTTTAGGAGAGCATGACTACATGGAATAGCCTAGCAGAAACCTTGATGTAAGAGGAAAAGTTTTATTAATGTGAAACTGTCCAGAGTCTTCTCCTTATCATAACAACTACAATTAGAAGTTTTTCTGCTAATGAATAAAATACTTCCTTCCTTTACAAAACAAGGGAAACTGCACTGAGTAGATGTTATCCTCAAAGTTTTGCTTTATGAACAGTTCAGTGTGTAAAACTCAAAAGAATTTCAGCAAAGCAATTTGGAAATCTTCAGGGATATTTTATGCCACGCCTCAAACAAGACTCTGGGGCAAAAAAATTAGAAAACATTAAGATTGATGAGATAAGAGTGATCCTGCAATTATACAACACCTCAGGAGAGCTGCACCTTTCACAGAGCACAATTGCAAGATCTATCATTGCATCAAAGAGAACTGCATATAATAGCAAGCCAAGAGAACTCCAAACAAAGCTGAGAGCTGTACAGGAAAAGTGGCGGTGTGATAAAGCAGAGGAAATCCAGCTGTACACTGATAAGCATGAAAGTGTTTTGCAAGTCAACATGAAGAGGCCCCGGTCTGGTGACTGTGGTCTAATAACGAGCAAATTGCTTGCAACTTTCAGTTCTCTGTAGGACACCTCGAAGAAAAGGCTGGAAGACTCTTGTTTGTGGCAGTTTGTGTTTGCACTGCCCACACACAGCCAAGTCACTTAATATTCACCTCAAAGTCTCTAACGTATTTCAGAGGGTTGTAAGAACTTTGATATTACTCTATGTTTCAACAAGATGAAAGCCATGTCCTGAGCTGCCCCTGCTAAACTGCAAGAGCCTCTGGCATTGCTGCTGATGGATAATCTCAATGCAAAATGTGGAAAGTCAAGTAAACCAAATGTTAAAGCAAGCCGCCATCTTCAGAGAAATTACATTTCTGCGCGTACAAGGTGTGAAGGTTGCCAATCAATTTAAGTAGTATTTAGAGAGATACAGGGATTATTATTCATTCTTTTTCCTTAAGTTATTTATCTCTGACACATGTTCAAATTGTGACAAGTCTTACTACTTCAACTAGCAGCACAGTACATTAACACTAAATGGCTAAAAGATAGATCTAAAATTCAAAGTTGAAATAAATTGAATCAATTAGGTAACGGAAAAAGACATCCAGGTAAGTTGTAAATTTGTCATACCTTCAGGCCTCTAATCACTATTGATTAACTTCCTAAAAGAAGTGTTTCAATTTAACAAAAATTTGCTGGAATCACTAATGGAATGATATTACAATGTTCCTTGGTCTGTAAAAGTCTAAAAGAAAATCATTCATGTGTTAGTAAAATTGTTTCCACACTAAAATGTTTCCAGTGAGTGTAATTTGCTACCCACGCACATCCTATGAAAGTTGTCAAAACTGCATTGAAATGAAGCTTAAATTGCTCCTAGGTCTTGTGCTGGTCCTCTGTGGTAGGGAGAAATGCATCCTAATCAATCAGGGAACCCAGAGGTCAGGACTGCCAGCTCCTAATCGCAAACACACGTGTGTCTACCATAGCTTGAATGTGTACGTATTGTCGGCTTTCTTCTGTCACTCACTGGAAGTCCAAAAGGGATATTGCCTTGACTCTGAGTCACCACAGCAAGAAAAATCTCAACTTTATAAAAATTGTATGTCTTTAGCACAAGGGAATGCTTTCCGTATGCTGTGGGATTAAAACCAGCGCATCATTTAGCAGAGAGACATTCGGATAGATATATTCCAAGGAAAGCCTTCTTCCTCTAAAGAGCTACATATTAAAAGGAAATTCAAGAGAGGGAGAGATTTTCTGTACTGTTAACCTTTAATACCCTGAAATAAAAGCTTAACATCTTTTGACAACTTCAGATTGTTCTGATCAGCAGCAATGGATAAAAATGATGACTTTTTAAGGAATACTCATACTTTTACAACTAAGGCCCAAAAGAATCGTTATGATGATTTCATTTCAGCATCTACTGATCAACAACACACCCCCACATCCACACCTCTCCCCCATAATATCATTGAATAATCCATTTACCGTAGCTAAAAAACTTGGGTTGAATGACAAGCCATGTCCTAAGAAGAAATTTTTCCTTGCTTAGAAATGTAAACCTGGTAAAGCAGCTACCTAACTTTTATGCTTTGTATTGCTCTGCATCATTCTTTATCTCCCGAATGCTTTACCATTTCTTCACAAGTTAAAAAACCCACTGTTATTGATTGCATTCTCTATATTCAAATGCACACTATAACCATACCATTTCTTAAATTCTCAACTTATTCTCACAAATATACTAAAAAATCTGGATTCCTCAAGTCATTCATTTTAAAACTTAAAATGAAGGCTCAAAAAGCTCTTTTTAAAATTTGCCAGTATGTTTTTGAAAAAAACAAAGATGAAATTGGAAAGTGCTGTTTTGTCAGAGGTATTATGAATACTAGCAATGTGCAACCCCCAGTATTTACTGCAGGATCATAACAGCTCCTTTTAGCCACTATGTCATACCCAGAACTCTTTTCAGAATCGCTGTTCCCTAATATATGTCCCACATCATATAAAAATGACCTAATTTTCTACTGCTAGACATAAAACTCAATCATGTAAAAGCACTTTGAAGACATCAGGCTCTGGGATATACCAGATCTGTGGTAGCAATACTAAATATCATTCATCAGAGAGCAGATTCCCGCAAGACCTTCTTGCACATTTAAACCTCCTTGGGTCATTCAACATTCCTTATTTTCCATTTGCTTACATATTTATTGTAGAAAATGCAGTTTTAGTCCTATGTCCCTCTTACCTTACTGCTCATTACCTTTGCATTGGAAGATTTCTGCTCTTCTAGGTGTCTCCAGACAGCAGGAATAACTAAATATCACCCACACATTTTATGGCTCCATAGACTAAGAAACACAGCTGCTTGCTACGCATGAGAAGATGAAAATGAAAATTAAGCAAGAAAGAGACCCCAGCCATAAAAGTATGAATACAATGCAGAGGAACCAACTCTTTTCCAGATCCCTGTCCTCCAGGCCAGTGAAAAATAAACTGGATACAAACTTTGAGGCTAAACTGTGCTCAGTTTGCATTCAGATTCAAATGTCACTCCAAACTGAAGCATTTCAGATTTATATCACAGAAGTATTAGACTGACATAATTTCTCTGTATAGACTCAAATGACCCTGTGTTCAAGTAGGATAGAGCTTCTCTGGTCCTGTCTGTTGATCAATAAGATGCAATGTTTTGAAAAACTATTCTTTATGTTTTCCTTATATAAATAATAAAATTTAAATAAAGCATACTTAAAATAAGAAACTGACAGGAAATGAGGATGGAGGGTGTGCTTGTGCAGAGAGATGCTTACCCCTTGTGACTGATTTTTGTTAATATTGATCACAGTACTTGCAAATTTGCTAACAGCTTGAAAAAGAAGTATCATAAAATATTTTAAGTCTACTAAAACTCTTCAAAAATACTATAAGACATGAAGAATCAGGGAGTTAAGAAGAATTTGTTAAAAATGTGGGAAGAAGTGCTAGAGACATCATCGTAAGATGATGCTTATTGCCCCTTCGGTCTCCTCTCCCTCATGGGTGGTTCACCACGTTGTGGAGGCTTTGGTTACTGAGTGAAAGAAGTAAATATATTATTTGGTTCACCTCCTGTAGGCTTCATAGAAACAGTGGGCAGGGAAACATAAACAAGCAGAGCTCTGAATGAAGTGGGCAGCATTACAGGTCACCCTGAGGTGTCTGCAGTTCTCCAAGTGGCTCATGATTAATGTAAGTGGAGAACTGAACATTTAAAGTTGTTTATTCAACGAACAATACATTAGAGACTTCCTGACTTCTGAAGGGTCCTAATCTACTACTCTAGTGTACCTCATGGAGCAGTCATTACATAGCCCTGGAAGAATGTGTCCTGTCATTCTCACTAGCCTATGGCACATGAAGGGTCTGCATTTCCCCTGCAAGAGAGGGTATTCATGGTGTGCTGAGAGAACCAAAGGGATAGGAGGTACAAGTGAAAAGAGGACATGGCATGTGAACATTTGAGGGCAGCTATTTGCATACTTTACACATTCTGAGAATACATTTCATAAATTAAAAGCAGTTTGTGCATGTTTTCCCCATAAGCATAACCTATGAGCATGACAGTGCATGTAGAAGGGTCATCCCAGTGTCTGTGTTTCTATCAGAAGCAGGTGTTCTATAGCACAGACCTGCTGGCACACTTACAAACCTCATATTACTCCAAAACTCATTTTAGACTGAAGATAATGCCCAGCTAATGCCCTGGCTCCAGCCTTGAACTTTGGCTGAGGTTCAGTTCAGTTTTGAATACTCAGTTGCTAAATCCATATTGTCATTGGAAACTTTAAGGGCTTCCCTAATTGGTTGGTGGCCCTGTAGTTGGCATCATTTTAGTGGTTTCTGAAAATACACTGAAGGTAACAAGACATGCTACTGCCTAAAGACTTAAAGACTGCCCAGCTAATACCAGGCCATACATGCACATGAGCTGTGCAACACAGTATTGTCTTTTCAGAGCAGAGAACAGAAACTTAATTTCAGCCTTAATGCTTGTGAGTTGAGAGGAGCTATAATGATTGCACATGTACTTGACTTTGGGCTTTCATTGCAAAGCCTAAAGATGGGCAAAGTGTCAGGCAGCAGCACCAAGTAGTTCTGTCTGCAGGTCCCTGAACTTCCCCCCCTTGACTGTTTCATCCTTCCCAAAAACCAGGTGCTGCAGCCTTACTGTAAATCCAGGCTGATTAAATTGTTCTCATTAAAAATCTCTCAATCTCTCTCTCTCTCTCTCTCACACACACACACACACACACACACACAAAAGTGCTTCTAAATAAAAATCCTGCAAATGATCAGGCTGACTGGACAGCTGCTTACAGACTACAACTGAAGGGACAGCAGAATAGTGAGGTAGTGAGGAGAGGAGCAAGTTGTCAAAAATTTCTCTACTATCACTGTTGGTAAAGCCAATGCAGTTCCGAATTTAAACCCTAAATCTTCTAGGTCATGATCTGACTGATACTTAGGAAAGCTGGTTCATGCTTAAATGCCTGAATAAAAGAGACCTCAATCTCTTTTAGTTGTGATTTGGAGTAATGAAAACATTTTAGACAGAAGCATGATTGTTATGCTGATGATGTCTCAAACTATTTACAGAAGTAGTGCCAAGATACCACAAGAAAGGCTGAGCATAGAGTATTTCCAGCACATCAAAAAGCAGGAAGTATGGGAAATCTTCCCACTAGAAAAGCCTGATCTCATGGGATTTCCAGCTCAACTGCTTAACTCATGCTATCCCAGCAGCTCAAAGAGTGGACTACATCAGTTTCCTTAAATCTGCCTTCTCCGTGATTCATAGTAAAGCTGTCAGAGAAGTGGTGGAAACCACAGATGTGTCATTGAGTGAGAGTTTAAGTGAGTCTCTTCACATATCGGGCGTGAGGAAAGCCACAGCTATAGCTATTTAATTCAACTGCCAGTGTGACTTTCTCTCTCCCACACAGGGGCTTGTGTTAACTAAATCTTTATTGCTCAACAAGACTACACATTTTTGCTGTGCTCTGATGGACTGTGTGCTAGGGGAAGGGGGCTGTGAAGGCCTGGATGGCAAGCAAACAAAACTACATACAACTGCACCTGTGTTTTGTCCAGCAAGAAACAGCACATAGGAACCACTTTCATGTCTACTCTTGGAGCTTCTGGGAAAACTGGCAGTACTGTAGTACTGTGTACAAGGGTCAGAGCAGTCAGTACAGCTGTCTTGGGACAAGCCCTGCAACAGGGTGCAAGGAAAGACATGGAGGGCAGCAAGTTCCCTTTGCAGGATTTGCATCAAGAAATCTTAAATATTCCATTTAAACAGGTGTAATGATCTACAGTTAGTCTATGGAAAGAGTAAATGGATTGCTGCGAGGAATAATGTCTCTTCAGAAGCTTAGTTGACAGGGTGGTAGCTAAGTTACAAGGTCCTAACAACTCTGCAGCATCTTAATCCCCATGGGATCTTGTCTCTCCTGATCTCCACCCACCTTGCATCTGATGACGAATCCTGCAGTAGCCCCCTGCTTCACCACATGCCTTGCAGTAAACAGAGACTGCTTCAAGCAGTCCAAGCCATCAAACCCTTCTAATTCAAAATAATCAAAATATTCCCTAGATAAGGTAAATCCTGACACCAAGATACTAGTTGCATGGACATGGTAAGCAAGTAACTTGCTGCCTGGGTTCAACATCCTAATGAAACTGCGACTATTGAAATTAAGATCTGGCCTAGATAATCCACAAAAGGCTGCATGAAACTATGTCCAAGAGGTTTGCAGCAAAGGGTTAGTACAAGGTGCAGGCTCAAACTGCTGAATATCTGAGGTGTATTAAAGGTGTGTGTTGAGGGAGATCATATCATTTTGAAGACCCATTTAAGAGCAATGAGAGAACAAATTGCACAGGCTGCAAGAGGAGGGGATGGACAACAATGGAGCAGGCTATAGGAATGCAGGGAATAGTTATCTCTTAACCTGGACCACAGCAAAGGCATACTACTGTGCCTGTGGACACATAGGCTAACCCCTCTCTTCCTCTTCAAGAGGCAAACTGGTGTATCTATCAAAATGCATTTGTGTACTCCAGAGCAAAGGCAGGACTAATACTCTTCCAGTTTGACTCAGTCTCACTGCAGGCTGAGCTGCTGAAAGGCAGTTTACTGGATGGTTGCAATCTCACCAAGCATCTCAGCCCGAAGGCTGAATGGATTTAAAATAAACTGAAGCAAGCTTCTCCTAAATCAAACTAAGCATCCACACTGCATCAAAATTTGTTTGAAGGTAAGTGTATCAGAAGAGACCCATATTTTCAGCAAATTAAGAACTCTATAGGAATACCATAGATTTTTTTCATGCTTTGAGTAGTATTGTTGCCTTAGGATTCTATGTATTTATAGGGTTTTGTAGGATTTTATACACTTATAGGTTTTATATAGTTATGTAGCTTCTTACACTTGAAATATTAGCTGGCAGCTTCTAACCTCTGTGCTACATTCCTGGATTCTGTCTTAAGCGTCAGGTAATAGTTAGAACATCTTGCTTGAAACACATGTACCTACATTAGGACAATCAGATACCACTTTAGTCAAAAAAAGAGAGAGAACCCAAGAACCTTGGAAGGACTCCAAAGAGGGAAAAGAGGCATGATGATGAAGATGATGAAGTAAGGGGTCTCAGGACCCCAGGCCCAATTCTAAGGGGGGGTGTCAAGGGGCAGACCCAAGGGAGGTTTGGGGAGTGACATCAAGGTGGCCTGAGAGTAGACAATACTTAGATTAGATAAAATCTTGAGTTATGATAATTAAGTATTGTTATAAATTGTAAGATTTCTATGCTGTAGCACGCTTGCATCAACATTCTGTAGACCTGAAAAGCTTATCAGCAAAGAACTGTTTTCTACCTTTACCCAGATTAATATTGTCTCAGAAAGTTCTTCAGTTTTAGGCGACAGTATGCTATCCAAGACATTGTTTGGGCTTATTATGCTAAGGCTGTTAAGCATGTACGAAGGCTCAGGTACTAACATTTTTATGTATTTGATAATTGTCTTAATTTTTGCCTTGATGAGGATTATTTTAATTAATATGGAAACTGTCTTAATTAAAACACATGGTGGGCAAAACAGACTAAGACAAGAAAAAGCTCCTTCCCTGCCTGGTAGAGAATGTAACTATTACCACAAGACACCCTGGTCAAAGAGATGCATCCAAAAGGTTATCCCATATCCAAACCACAGAGAATAGCATAGTCATTAGGAAATACTTCTAGAATAGTACATTGAAAATGCCATGATTTAAACATTCACAGAGATACAGCTGAGCATAACCATCATACTTTCAGAAGAAATTTTCAAGCTATTCAAGACAAGTTTTTGCTGAGAAACAGAGAGCACAACATAAGCCATTATTCAGTCTTGTTGAATACTAATGCATGTTTCCAAGAATAAAAGGTGACCAAAAACTCTGGCAAGAAAGCATTGATAGTGACAACATACAACAAGCAACACAAAAATCCCTTTGAAGTGAAGGACAGAAGCCTAAATCAGTTTCAGAGCAGTTAGAGAAGGAATAAGAGGTACTGAAGACATGTGGGGAAAGTAGAAATATAAGAAATCATCAAATTACAGGAGTGGGGACTGTTATTTGAGTCCTTGAAAAATCATCAGGATCCTTTTGAGCTTCTGAAGCAGCATAAAAGAAGAGGCAGATAAGAAAGCCTGCTGATGTCTGTAATTAAAAGAGAACTGGGTCGTACTCAGAAACAAAAGCATTTTTCATCCTTTTAAAGAACTCAATGGCACTAGAGCTACCTGAGTGATGACAACAGCCTGTCATACAAATCCCTCAATACTTTATATATATATAAAAGACACCTTCTATGTGTATGCATGCATGTGTGTGTGCATCTGTACTTGTTACAGAGGCAAGGAGAATTGCAAGGGTTTTCCAGGTGTATGCAACAAAAGTATGGAAAAGGTAAACTCTCCTTGGAAAGAAACAGCTACGCTCAGTAGGAACACAGTTACCTACTTATTCTAATGAAAGTATCACTGTCCTATCGTAGCTCTTTTCTGCTTCAGCAGAAGTTCTTTTTATTTAAACATTCACAGGACAGAACTTTTTGATTCACAACTAAGCAGTCGGAGTAGTTAAACTATGGATTTTCTATGTCTAGCAATACTGTGCAAGTCACAGAAATGTTCTCCCCAGGAAAATTTAAGGGGGACAAAGTGCTTCAAATCTATGGCTGGCATGTCAGCAACTTTTATGATGGCACCAGAGAGAGCAAAGATGCAATTTGCCTTCCCAGTATGTTATTTCACAGCTGGAGAAATGCAGCTGTTGATTTAGAGCACACAAAGAGGTTTAAGAAGTTCCTGAAAGGAGTCAGACCTCTGGATGCCAGGTTCACAGGCTAGAAAAATGGGGCCAGCTCCTTGTTTACAGGGGGCACATAGCTGTGGAGGAGGGAGTGAGGCAGTTGTCTAGGCTTTTTAGACAGACCAGGGCTACTCAGACTTGGCCAGCATGTCAGATTCAACTGCTCTTTCCCTTGAGCTCAGAAATAATAATGGTCTGTTTTCCCTTTTTTATGTTCTTTCAAGCACACTGCAATTTTTATGCTTCACTTGCTGGCACATGGATCAATCACTGTAGGACCTGATTTACAACCTGTATTCCAGACGTTCCTTCTAGCAAGGGGGGTTAGGGACAAGTATGTTTAAACACTCTTTGTGCACTGTCTCGATTTGGCTCCAGGAGATATTTGGAAATACAAGGTGAGGGAAAGAGGCTGGATCCTCTATCATTTATACTAATTAACTTCTGAGCAGTGAATCAGTCTGACTGTTTCCATAGAATGAATTCAAGGCTTTCAGCCCTTGTCAGAGAGTTCCTCCTTAAAAGGCCGTTTTGTTTTCCAAGACATATAGCACAATCTTGCAATTCATTATGGACGGCTTTTCTAGATTAAAAGGAAAAGGGATTGTTTCACTGGAGAAAACTAAACCAATCTGACATCCCACACCATGTATTAACCACATGTGAGAAGCCTTTAGTTTAAAGCCAACACATGACCTTCATCTCCCTTGACACATGGGACACAAGCAATAATACTTGTTTTGATGACTGATTTTAAGTGTATCCACATAAAACCCACCACCATTAGAGTCCATTCAACAGAAGATACAGAAGACAGACCTCCTCCAAGGAGGAAGAGGCAATGTATGATGAACTGACCACAGTCTCTACTCCCCATCCCCCTGTGCCACTTGGGGAGGACGGGTAGAAAACTGGAAGTGAAACTAAGCCCAGGAAGAAGGGAGTGAAAGTGGTTTAAGATTTATTTTTTATTTCTCATTATCTACTCTGATTAGGTAGCTAATAAATTATGTTTCCCCAAGTCTGTTTTGTCCGGGATAGTATTCCTGAATGATCTCTCCCTGTTCTTGTCTCAACCCACAAGGTTTTAGCCATATTTTCCTTCTTCTACCCAGCTGAGGTGGGCAGGGATAGAGCAGCTCTGGTGGGAACCTGGTATCCAGCCAGAGTCGATCCACCACATCAACCTAGAGCTCATTTAAATACATGTGAGCTTTTAGATTCTCTTCAGCATACTTTGGCCTTGATTTATAAAACACTGATGGGATATGCAACTGACTGCACACAGCTGATGTGGCATCCATCATCTTTCTTGTCTCTGGATATCGGCCTTTACACAGATACACCAATCCCAGCATACATATACATAGAAGGCACTCTACTTTCCAGTCAGCCTTATTCTTGTCAAGACGTCTAGCTACAGAAATTGAGACAGAGACTGTAATTGTAAATAATCTGAAGCAATCCTAAGTTAAACCAAACCAACCCTTTGTGGTTCATCAGATTTTTTAGTAACATTCAAAGTTGAACACAAATTGACGATTGCTTTGATTGCTTTGCATCATGCTATTCCACAGAAACTTTCCTTTTTTTTTTTTTTTTTTTGGTCATTGAGTCATGACATTAAAGGACAGATCTGCAAGGGGCCTTCAGGTAACTGGTTCCTACTCAGTGGGAGTTTAGCAGGGATTTTGTGTATGTCATAATCATCATTTTAGAGTTAGGAAAATACCTTTTCACACATTAGTCAAATGGGAACTTGATTTTCAAATTCTAAACCTCTATTTATAGTGCTTACAAGAGGGGTCTGTCTCCCTATGGGGGCTGCTGCTGAGGACCTGATGAGCTGTTGACCAAGGAAAATGACCCAAAGCACACTCCACACCAGATGGAAATGAAGGCACAAAAGGCATTTATTGAAGGACAACACGGGTATTTATAGGGATCTGAGGGAAGGTTCTAGACCTTGGATGTGATTGGGTAAAGGCAGCGGAGGAGTGTTTAGCTAGGGCAACCGCATAGCCAATGGGAAAAACTTGTCAAAGGTGGGAAAACTAACCAGTGGGAAAGCAGACTCTTGGGCAAAGGTGGGAAAACTGCTGTGAAGGGAAGAAGACAATGCAGAGATTAACTGGGATAAATATGTGGGTAGGAACTGCTGGGGGATAACAGTAAACCTCTTGAACTAAAACCCATACAATAAAATGCAGTGAACTTAAACTAAACTTCAGTGGTGAAGGTCTCTAATTGGTGCTGTAACTCTGATCTGGATTAATCCTCTGCGTCACCATCCTCGTAGGTCCATCTTCAAAGATGATCTTTCCAGTCCATATATGTTCTCCCACAAGGACCCACTAGCCCCTTGAACATCAGTGTCCCTATCATCTCTCAGAGCTCATGACAAGGTCATACTCAAGCACACCCCCACAACACACCAGGAAAGCCTGGTTTTGTCCCTCAGAGAGGATTCATAGCTTGGCACAGGCACCAAAGGCACCTCTCCTGTCCCAGGGAGCACAAGAGGCCAATTCACAAAGTCTTGTCAAGTGTCATATCCCAAAGTGTGAGAAAGGTTGCTGTGCTTCACAGTAACGAGCAGTGTGATGAAGGAACCACATACATCACACACATCAATCTTCCCTCCCCATGTGGTCTCACCTATGACTGTGTCAGTCAAAAGAAAGAAAGATGCTCCACATATCTGTGCTGACATCCACTGCAGAGCTGACAGGCCATTCACAACACAAGCAGAGCACTAAGAGAACAACGAAACTTCACTGTAGTCTGTAAAGTCTCTCACCAACAGCACTTCATCTTAACTAAGCACCAAAACCAAATATAACAGACACTATTTTCAAACTGGAATGCAACCAACCAGTAACACTGCACCTTCACACAGAGTAGGCACTGGCTACCCACCCATGGGAATACCTCTGCAAGGGGTCAACAAACAAATACTCCTCTACATTTCCCCATACTCTCTTGAAGATACAGTGTGATAAAAATGGTCTTACCAGATTTTCTTCTGGCTTCTCTGATGCAGAGGGTGATGAAACATGGAAGATGGTGCACCAAGAGGTGGATGGTTCATTTGGTCTCTTGGCTCCATTCATGCCCAGAAGAGTAAAGCTCTGTGCCTTTACACAGAGAGGCTTGTTATGGTCGCATGAGCACTACCTACCCATGCCAAGATGATGAAGCTGCTGATGGAAAGATCCCATAAGATAAAATAACAGGAGCTGGCTTTGGTGAGATTTAGTTTGGGTCTAGTCCTTGCAGGAACAAAGAAAGTAAGCAAATAATCTCCTCTGCCACAGAGAAGCACAAACCAAACATCTTCCTATATGGGACACAGGTATTCCAGAGGAGACATAGGAGTGAAGGAGCTGCACCACCACGTCACCCCATATCCACACTAAATTTGGTTAGAGGAAGCAACATCTCCCTCAACACTGCACTACATTATAGATGTGTGAGAGACCTTTGGGGTACTGGAAGTGGAATAATTACGAAATGGAATGACTTGACCACTTTTATTGCTGTGATTAGGCTAATTCCAGTAACAAATCTGCCCTCACACAGTGCTGCATTGTGCTACTGCAATCTTTATATATCCTTGCCAAAAATGCTGAGGCTACCACTGGGAACTTTTAAGAGGACTTTTGCTTCTTTTGTTCTTGTCTTGATGAGCTCCATGGACAATAATGTGGTTGTAAGCTGTTTCCAGTACTGACCTGTATCCAGTAAGTGGTCTTCAGCCCTGAGCATTTGCAGCTCTTAAGAACAGATTGAGAAAGGATTCTTCACAGATGCCAACATTTCTGGAACAAAAAAATATTGACAAAAGACTGAGGTGTTCCACTGAGACATAGGTTTCACTTCATAAACTCAGATCAAGGGATGGATTATTTGAGATTTACATGTGAGATCAGTTTTAATCTGGAAATAAGGAAGGAAGCAAGAAAACTGAAAGAGTAAAGTCTGGGAGAAGGAAAAGTATCAGTTGTTCAAAAAAATTCTGGGAGTTCACATTTCTAGATACCTGATAAAAATCAGAAGGAAAAACTCCATGTTTCTGGAAACAGGATCTGGGTTCGTACCCATTTGATTCATCTGTAGTCCTTCCCATTTTGTGTTCCTTGTGCAGATCCTCAGAGCTACAGGAGCCCAAGTGGGGCAACGCAGCCACGACTGACACCAGCTTGCCTCCACCACACCTATCCACACTGACTGCTGCCCAGACTGGAGGTGAGCTTAGAGAAAGGGAGAAATGACTTGCAAAGGCTAGAATCCATCCAGGAGTAGTCCTAGCAAGGGCCCAGACACTTTGCTGCCTGGGAAGATGAAATCCTCCCCCTGCCATGGAGACTATGGGGCCTGTAAGACCACAGAAAGTCTCTGGCAACATGTTCAGAAGGGGAGGAAATTTTCACTGACTTATGATTCTGACCACAATTATTTCACTCTTGAGTGAGGTTATTATTATTTTTTTATTTTTGTTTTAGGAGGCTCTGTTTCATTAGAAGCGGGAAGTCTGTGTATACAAACACTCATGTAGTATAAAAATCAATAAACAGCCTTCTCTATTATAATCATAAAAACAATGAAAAAGACTTTTGAAATCTTGTGCTGTAAGAATAGGAATAAACAGTGCTTTAGTGAGCAAGTTCCTGTTTCTAATTAGACTTGGACAACGTGCCTCATTGGGCAATGAGGCCATTGTCTTCTCCTCAGAGGTAGGAACACAATGCTTCTCTAGTGGTTGTAAGTTAATGCAGAAGTGATAAGGTTGAAACAGGGACATGTGCATCCCCAGCACTGCTGCCCTGAAGGCAGGAACTTTTTTCATAATACACTTGCCCAGAAACAGCCTCACAAGTTTCATAGTTGTTGAGTACTGAACAAAGTACAATTTTTTTATTTGCGCTCAAGATATGTAGTGGTTGCCAGGAAGTTATGGGACTCTGGTCAACAAAGATTTTGGTCATCAAAGTGGCAATTAGGGCTGGCCATGAGAATTCTGATGGCATGTCATTGCACTGGAAAACTCTGATTTTTCAGAGCCAGAAATTTTCATGTTAAAACATAATCTGTTTCAATTAAACATCAAACCACAGGTAGTTTTCCACTGGAAACTGGCTTCCTACCAGCAAGCCTGGTGGGCTGCTGGGGATGCAGGGATTGTAGGCTTGCTACCACCAAACTGGGAGCCTGGTTATGTTGGGAGACATGGCTGAAGTCAGCAGTCCTGAAGTATGAGCTCCCATCCCCGGCCTTGGTTCCTTGTGCTGCTCCATAAGAAGCAGCATCAAGACTGGAAAGTAGCACGTCCTGGGAAGTATATTTTATTTTGGAAATACCATGCGTCATTGTTTCCTATTCCTATTTTTTCCCTATAAACTTCTTTTTTGTGGGAAATTTTGAAATAACTGGGTTTGTTCCAAATCAGAACAAAACCAAATGTCAGAATTTCCCACGAACCAGGAATTTGATAATTTGGCCAGTCTTTCTGGTAATAATCCAGCAAATTTTCAATAAAATCAGATGTGCTGCTTGATGGTAATGAGCAGTTGGATTTTCTATACAACTCTGAGTGCTTCTCAAAGCACTTAACCAATAAAATAAATTGTCATTTTGCTTTCAGCTGCCAGTAGGTGAAGGCACAAGCAGTACCTGGACCAGGACTCTTCTCCCAGGGGAATGTCCTCACTGCTTGGTAAGGTTACCACAGCATGACCTGCTGAGTCCTTAGAGAAGGGGAGCAGCCCTGCTCTCAAAACACAGTGAGGGAGGGGGGAAGAAGACAGATGCCAGACTCCTGGTCTGTGTCTTATTAAGCAATATTATAAAATTACAAGCTCTCAGAGTAAGATGGGCCAATGCGGAGCACAGACTCATCTGAAGAGAAATATGGTGATTTGTGTGAAGTATCCTTCACTTACCTTTTGTTGCTGGCCTTATGAAATGATAAAGGGTTGGTTTGGGAGGGAGAATACAGATCACCAACAGTTTAGCTTGTGACCAGCGGGAAACGAGGATGGCAGCAGTTACTTCCCTACTGATATTCGTATCAAGAAAGCATGTTTCAAAATCCATCATGATCAGATCTAGAATGTCCAGTGTTTTTTACATCCACACTGCACAGGGTAAGGTGATACTATAGCGATTCCGGCATAGCCCAAAGCTCCCAGAGGAAGGGCCAAACTCCAGGTTTGTAATGACTTCTTCATAGGGCTTGTGATTTTCTAAGCCATCATCATTACCCAGGGCTCTATGCTGCCCTCTCCAACCTAGCTAAGGTCCCAGTGACAGCAAAGGGATGGTACACTGAATATCACATGCATGCAAGTACTTCCAAATCTGCTAATGGAGATTTCTCTGCACAGGAAAGTGGCTCAGTCCTTTCTGAACTTGATAATTCCAAAAAAGCTCCACCGTGGCCAGCACAGGGAAGGACATCTGCTGAAATTATACCTGAATAATACCTGAAACCATGAGCCCTGGACTATTTAAGATGCAAAACAACTAATTTAAATTCTTTTTTGAATGTGAGACTTGTGTGGTCATTATTTATTCACATGTGTTTAGGACAGAGTATTTCTGTATACCAGCACTTCTCAGGACTAACCATTTAGAAATTATACCAATTTAAGAGGTGGGAGAAAAAGAAAGGAGCAAAGTAGCAGGAGAGATCATTCATCAACGTCTTCCCAACCAGATAACATGCCTTTAAATGAATAAGGTTCAGTCAAAGGAAAAGTAGATTAAAAAAATTTTATCCAAATTTTACTTACAATCACTTTACTCCAAAAACTAATAAGGGCTACACTGGGTTCTGCTTCAGAGACAACTGAAGGTAGCTGAGCTGATACATAAACTTTCTCTAGCAGACAGCCTGCAGGGACTGGAAATTATTGGTGTGTATCCAAAACTCACTGTCATCAAACTCAAAGCATGGAGAAAGCATTACAACCTCCATGTGACTATGTTGTAGCAATCACTAAGTCCTTCTGTATGTTTGCTTCAAAATACTTCAGAGTTTACCATGGATACTGAAACAGAGACACCTGCAATGCTGCTTTATTTGTTCCCAGAGAAACTGCTGTGAAGCAGCAAGAACATTGCACAGAGCACTGTGCTCCTAGGGCTGGCCTCCCAGATCCTCTCTCTAGAACAAAGGTGGCATGGGGCAAAGTCCCTAAATCATGTTTTTTTGGACATGGTAGTTCAGAGACCTGCTGTTTCCTCTCTGTATTTGGGAGACAGGGAGATGTATGGGACTACGCTCTTTATCCCTTACTACACTTTTACAGAGATCCCAGAGTGCTTTCTGCTTCACACTATCCCTTTCCTGACATCCAAATAAAAGAAAGGTGCTCTGTTCCCAAAACAAACCTCTGAGAAGTTATCATCCCATGACCTGGAAGGCAAAACTGGATAAGTTAATCCTTCCTAGGCTACTGACCTCTAAACCCCGGTCTGAACCCCAGCTCATGATTTGGATACTGTAAGTCACAGGCACATGAAGAAAGGTTGGTGTTTGTGCATCTCTGCCTTTCTCTCTCTCCTCTGTCTCACCACAGGAGGAAGCCAGCATTATGAGCTTTATTAAAGTTTGGGGTGTTTATAAAGCATTTATTACCACTTTTCAAACACACAGCAAGTAGATATACTGCCAGCTGGTAAATGCACTGGCTAAAGAAAAAGAAATCTGAAGAAAGGCAGCTCCCAGAAAAATAAGACATATAGGAAAACATTAGCTACCAATTCCCCGTTTTAAACCTGGAAATGAAAAAGGCATTTTCTGATCCCTGCCAGCAAGTCCCAGTCATGCACTGCTAGGACAAACAGTTGTGGGGTACCTGGTAACAGCCTGGCAGTCTGAGGGTGGCCATCTGCGTGGCTGTTGTACACAAGGTTTTTATTTCACTCTCTTCTATTAATAAGGTTAATAAGTAGAACCATGTGTTGTGCTTGTGTGTGACATGCTAGGCACATTTAATGCAATACAGAATCGCACAGTCCATGCTTTAGAAGAGTTTAAAACAACAAAATATGTTCAAGAAGGTAACTTTCCTGAGGCAAACAAAAAATAAGCTGAGGCCAACAGACCAACTGAAACTCCTCCATTTTTCTGCTCATGCCCTCAAGCTGGTAACATGAACCCCAGACAGCAAGATGTCAAACATTCACCTTTATCATTGATGTAGCTGATTGGTGTCAGATGATGGCACTGATTTCATCAAAGAAACAACCATGGAGCCTGGTACATGTTACTAATGATTGGGAAAGCTGCACAGAGGAGATCAAAAAGGCAATGGAAAAACACAGAGAAAGAAAAAAAGGAGAAAAGAAAACCAAAAATATCGTCTCTCCTCTCAAGGGGTACTGTCCCCCGCTCACAGCTCACTTACAAGATGAACAAACAAAAAAGAGGTACAACAGTTCAGTAAGTAAACAGCCTCCACAATACAGCCCTGCTATTTATGCAAATTTTCATTCACATCTTGAGCTTCTGACATAAAAATAGGTACAAACGAGTCCTAAATATACATTAGAATCTACTGACTCACAATTTAACTGATAATTTGGCCCTCTCCAAAAAAGAAGTTTGATCCGAGTTTCTATACAGTTTCTTCAAGCAAGACAGTTTCTGTATTGTGCATGTGACTTTCTGTGGCTATGCCAGAGTAATCTCCAAAGCAGACCATCTGCAATTTCAGATACATTCTCAGAAATATTTTCTATATTCCTTATTTTTAATAGCTGCTGCTGTTGGTGGCAGTAGTCCTTTGTTCCTCAAAAATTTGTACCATGGTCTTTCATGATCCATAGGTTCATCTTTTCAAAGGCTTGATGACTTCACATTAAAAAGGTTTTATCAGATCAATATGAGTGCCAGCAGTGGTACATCATTTTTCTTACAACCACAGCTGTGGATGGTTATTTCACAGGTCATTTGGCATACACCACACAATTTTATGTGCTTTCAAAAACATTTTCAAGGGAAAGAAAAAGTGGAGCTCTTTTCTATAGGTGTCTTTCCAATAAGCTTTGACCTCCCTGTTTCTACCTCTGAATTGCCATGGACATAATGACTTTCCATGGGTGAAGTTATTACTTCTAAAAAGGGGCAGCATTCCGGTGCTACCATGTGCAACAGGTTGATTACAGTCCTATGGGATGCATAAATCAAAATGTCATGGGTTAGCATTTGATAACTGCTTGCCCTAACATGAAGTCCAATTGCTTGGTAGCAAGAAAGTAATTTCTTATTAAGGAATTGCTTAATTTTATATGATGTACCCAAAGAGACAAATGCATTAAATTCAACAAACCTCCAAGGGAAGGAAGCAAGAAGTGGAAAAAAAAAAAGAACCTTGGAGGCATAAAATTTAACATTGACTACTAAGACCTAAGTCACTTTTACCCAACTTGCTGTGAGCAGGGAGCATTTCAGGACAGTTTCATTGTGCATGTGAGAGTATTCAGTTACAATTTTATCTCTTTAAGCTGTGATGGTGTTGATTTGGCAAGCAGTGGGACGTTGTTATTCCAGCTGGGTAACTTTGAATGGGAACAGGAATCCATGCCATTCATCAGATGCTTGAATTGACTAGTACTTCTTATTTTAAGGTATTAAGGTTTAAAAAAAATTGGGAATAGGATTTTGCAGAACCAAGGCACAGGAGACACAAGAGTACTGCAAACATTTTGTAAATGCACCATTGTCAGAGCTTCTTTTTACTTTGCTGTTTTCATGGAGAAGAGTAAAAGCAAGTAGCTAAACTTAATGGCTCTCTTCAAGCTCTTCAGTAGAGACCATACAATTGCACAGATGATAATGCTTTACTTTTTCATCTTTTCTCTTTTTTGCAGCCAGAACTTCAAATTTTGAGATTTTTGCCCCAAATAGTAGCCCTAAACTACATCAAGAGCTTCCTGTGGTTCACAGAGCTTGTGTTTGTTTTCTCATTGAAAAGGGCAGTTTTGAATTTCTAATATCAAAACAGATTATGCCAGTCATGTGAGTGTCTCCTGAAATGTTTATGGGGGGCTAATATTTTAGAATTGTTGGGGTTGGGGGACACTTCAGAGTCTCAATGATGCAGGGTCCAGATTAATCCTCAGTTCAGGGTAGTCACAGCCCAGAGAAAGGCAGTTTGGGGTAATTTACTGTAAGTTTTGGTTTAAACAACCTGAGAAGGATCAGAACTCAATCCTGTGCCTATCCTGTGTCCAGGTTAGTCTACAAGGGAAACCTCTACCTCATGAAAAGCATTGGCATTATTGTCTTCCCAAAAGCAATACCATCAGGCGTCACATTAGATCAACACAAGCAGCAGAGAGCAGCTATTGTAAATCTTTTCTGAAAACACCCTACCAAACACAGTGTTTCATTCATGTTTCTGGACATACATTCTTAACTTTCTGGGAAATATTCCAGTGGACAAGTTTAGAGTCAGCAATATTTTTTGAAAAAGGATATTTTAAGGAGTAAGCTCACTGACTGATATGAGCATTCCCATTACAAACTCACCTGTGGGAACTATACTGCTCTTACCAGGAAATACTATGCAACCTGTTAGTTTAAGAAAATTTGCCCAGCATAATTTGAAAATCAGACACCAAAATGAGAAGCTGCTCATGAATGAAACTGCATGGAGGAATATAATTTCCTGAATCTCTTAACATACACACACACACACACACACAAACCAACCCAGCAAACAAACAAACAAAAAAAAGCACCAAAAAACCAAAGGTGTTTGAACATGGATCACATGAAAGCAGCAGAGACTTTTGTTACTAGACCCTCATCAGTCATATCTTTTTGTTCCCAGCTTGCAAATTTTACCCTCAGATTTACATTTGCAGTGCTTTAAGTTCAATCTATTGTTTTTTTCACTTCTATATTGAGGTGTGAGAAGGGAGGAAATGGCCCAGCTACTAAAATGTCCTGAATATCAATGGAGAAAATGATAATTCAATGAAATGAATGAAAATTATGACCCTCTTGTCACAATAATGATTTAGGCTCACAATCCCAGTCCTTTCACACTATCAAATATGTGCTGTACCAATATTGATGAGACTCTGACAACACAAGTTTCTTCTGGCTGTTGTAACAACAAGTTAACCTACAATTAAATTACATTTCTGCCCAGATAATGGTACTTGAAGAAAGTCATCTACTAATGAAAATACCAGTATATCAAAATTCAAGAAGGTGACCATTAGTTTTTCACTAACCACTAGTCACCTTACTGATTTTACCTGGGTATATTGAAAGGCAGTTATCAAAGTTTATACTCCAAAAAACATACTATAGTATTTGCCTATGAGCATCATCTTAGGGTTGTCTCAAGTGATTCAGATTCATATCTTACATATGTTCTAAAAATATGTTGATCTAAGAAACTATCTGAAAGAAAGAAAAAATATTTGTATGTTTGTTGTTTCACTCATACTAAAGTGCTCCTGAAATGCATTACAAGGGCATGAAGAGAACAACTTTAAAGAAGGCAGATTTCTAGAAATCTTTATGAAATCTGTAGAAATCATAAATGAGAGCAGAAAGAAAAAAACAGCAAGACAATTTGTTGTCACTGAGCTTTTTTCTAACTACTTTTTTGCTTCACTAAGAGTTTTGACTCAGCCTTCTGGAAAATGAAGACTACATTGCATGATATAAAATTCTAATATACAAAATTAAACTGACAAACATTGACTCAACTGACAGGCAGGTACTAGTTGCATGTAAAAGCCAAAAAAACAAAAAGTAGGTTTTGATTTATATTCACGTAATTTTGGGCTTATGTGTGGACCACACAATGTGTGTGTTTGTTCTATACAGAAAAAAACCGGGACCACCAGGGAGTTTTAATCTCTCGCAAAATGTGGAAAAATACTGCATATAGAGGTACCTTGCAAGTGAGTTCACTGGAAAGCATATTGCTTTATCCACAGAAATAGAACTACTCTTTGTAACTTGGTCTTATTTATAGGTCTGGCTTTTTGACTGTGTTTCTGCTAAGCAACCAGTCATCTATACATCATTTATAAAAATAGTGCTATTAACTTATAAATAACAAACACAGAATTTCTAATGCCCACTCACAAATCTCATCATTTGCACCTCATGTACTGTAGCCCAGACTCTTGTACCAACTGCTGAAGATATAATCAAGGCTGTGGGCACTAGAATTGAAGGTCTGTCTAGGTCAAAGTGCGTTTTTCATACTCATGAAGAGAGCACATGCAGTTGTGCAAGTGCAAGACTGACTGGTAGCTCATACCATAAAAAACCAAAGTGCCTCCCAAAAAACAAAGGCACATATCCTGTAAAGAAGCCTGCAGAGCAATGGCATAAACATGAATTTGGGAAATGATCATTAGTATAGACCCTTCACCATCAGGGCACTTCCCCCAGTATCTATGCCAAGTCTACATTGCTGCTGGCTACAAAGCCAGGCTGGAAGCAGCAAGTATCTTTGGGCACTTCTGGTAGGTCTTTTGACCAAGCCAGGATTTCTCTTTTAGGGAGCACACTATGTAGGAGTCCCCCAGCTAACCCAGCTGCAAATCAACCAGCACAAAACAGCTCCTACCCATGCCCAGGTTTCCTAGAAGGGAAACTAGGACAGGACATGTGGAAGAAAGCCTTACATCCCACCTGGCCACATGCTGCTGCTATAACCCAAGCTGCACCTCTGAGGAAACACAAACTGTTTCATAATGGTTACCATTGTGAAGATCCCTCTTTCTTCTACTGTTTTGTCTGAATCTGTGATCCCTTCAACCCTCCAGCTGGGCATGGGTCAAGTGACTAGGAAAGCAGACCCTTGTGCAAAGCAGTCCTCCAGTTGCCTTCCCCACTTCTGGCCCCTTTCTGCAGTAGCAGACAGGAAATTCCTGTTATCCAAGCCCAAAATTTTGTGATAAAACAAATTTTTAGTTATTATTTCTCCAGTGTTGACTTATGCTTTACATATTTCAAACTGAGAAAGTTGTGAAAAGTTGTCTTGAATATAGCAATCTTAATTATAAGAGATACCTTCTGTTGTCAAGACACCTTATGGTTCTGAAATCTTTTGCTTTTATCTAGGATTTGAAGCCTAAGTGAAAAACAGTTATGCTCAAGTCATTTTTTTTCTCCTCAAAGAACACAGCATTTATATCCATTTCAATTTTGCTGGTATTAGTAAAAGTCTAAAAGGTTATAATTTAACCTGACTGCCTTCCTGATAGAACGAAAATCCCTGGGGAAGGTGGAGGTTTTCCAATGTGCTTTTCAAAAGCAGGTTGGTTATTTAGATTGCTAAATATGCTTTGACATAGCTGTGAGATGTTTAGGAAAGCATTCTGTAATGACACTGGCTGATTCTTCTCAGCCATTTCACGCATAACAGATAAATTTTCCTTTGCCTACATACAGAGTGTAAATGTGTTTCAATGCAAAAAAATATAAGTAAAAGGTGGAATAATAGATTTCAAGAAGAAACACTCCCCTAGATCTAGGAGCATTGTCATCAGCCCTATCCATGCATTTGTGTCAATGGCACATTTTAATTGTTTAATCACACTTTGCCACCTATATCTTGAGACGTTACTAATCTAGTATAAATAAAGCAGAAAAAGCTTTTAACTTGTTTATTACACCAAAGATCACTTTTTTTCCCAGCCTCTTGTGCCAGAATATCTTGGCTATTTATTCTGTTTGGAGAACATGCCAGTCAGTGCTACTTAAAAGGGATCACTTTTTATTCCATCCAAAAGTGTTTTAATACATTTAGGCACTCTAATTTTTCTTCCTTATAACACATGGCTCTATGCTGGCATTGAGGGAAGTATTATTTTATTTAAAGCCATCCTATTATCCAGCCTCCAGCTGTCTGGGAACACAAATCAGGAAAGCACAGCTAGATATTTTTACTATGTATGATGCCTCAACCACAACATATAAGGTTGATCAAAGGGTTGTCTATAGTATCCAGCAAAAATTGTACTGTGGGGTTGCCCTTGTTTTGTTTTTGAATGGCCATTTCAAAACTTCAGCTTCCGGGCCCTTACACTGTTTTTTTTCTTTATCATGCAAAAGCAGCATGTTCCATATTATTCTTCAGATGGTAGTAGGGAAATAAAATGTAAATGAAGAATCCTCCTCAGTTTTTCTGCTTGCCATGGCTTGGCTTTATCTTCCCACGCTAAACAGTCACTGGGAAGAAGAGTTGCCAGTGTTTTAGCAACCTGAGCATTAACAAATCACAGGAGCTTCTAGTATCATACTAACACAGCAAGATGAATGAGATGGCGTTGGTTTCAAAAAGAATGGATCCTTGAACACATGCAAACCTGTCCCAGAACAAGGTATGAGAGAAACACCTCCAGACCTCATGGTTTGACCTGAATCTATGGGCAAAATTACACTTGCCTACAATTATTGTGAAATGAGAGTGGGTTTTAAGTGTATTCTCCTTCAATAATTGTTGTGAGATTAAGACACCACATTCTCCCAAACTGGTCACTTAAATAAAGAAGTGCTCACATAGTTTGCAATAATTCATTTCAGAGTTCAAAAGATGCAAAAAGGGGGTGGGGGGCAAACAAGAAATCAAACAAACCACCCCAAAAGCAAGGGGAAAGGAAATCTTCCCTGAAGCTATGTCTAGACTGTGGGATCCAAGAGTGCTTCCCACTCTCAGATCCTAGTGTGAACCCTTGCTGAGTCCTGACTCCTTGTCTGGATGAGGTCTGGGCACATCACACAAAAAGTCACAGAAGACTAAAAGTATCCTGGGAAAGTCAAGAAAACATCAGACTGAAATTATTGGTCTTGATGGAACCTTTTACTTACTTCTTGTCTTAGGGAGAACACCTTGCTACATGACTAAGAAAGTTTCTCCAGACCTTAAATTTGAGAACTTCTCTTTTTCACATAATTTCAGTCACATTTCACCAGTAGTCTCCCCGATTAAATATTTTGCTTCTCAGCAGTAATTCTAGGAGTTCAGTTCAATGCCTCTTTAAAAGCCAAATCCTACTAGGTGTAAGAGAGCACCTAGTTACACAAAGAGCCTGAAATTGTGATTTGTTGTTGTTGTCCTCTTGTGTCTCAGCTTCAGTCAGTTTTCTACATCAATTAGCAACATCAGAGCCTGGTTCTGGTAAAGACAGCAATTTGGGGGGGGTTGTCTGTATTTATGCCTGAAGTCTCCTCTTAGGTATTGAACAAGAATAACATCTCTCACACATATATATCTGCTCACTCAAAATTTACTGCTTAGTTTGAAAACAAATGGAATTAACCACAGTATCACTACTTTTAATACAAAAATTAGTCCAATCTTAGCCAAAGAAACTGAATATATTCCCTCTGCAGTTATTAGATTCAGGGTATCACACCATCTGGACCAGCATGATTCTTTAGTACTTTGAGGCTCTCCAGGCAGGTGCTGATAGCTTCTGCTTACATAATTATGCTTTCCACTAGAGAAGACAAATCTTTCAGAAGGCTTGATTATGTCAGATCATGAATGGGGCAAAAATCCCTGCCAGGGTGCCCCAGATTTGCACTGAACTGGATCAGCTCTGAACAGCATCAGCAGCTAAGACATACTTTGGTGGGCAAAGTATGTCAGTTTCAGTCAACCAGCCTCTCCTTCCACTCACATTACACTTTCTTCATTGACTGATATGTTACCTGTCCATTCTGCCTATTTTCTGGATGGTCTGGAAATCCCTGAGGTGTTAGGGTATGGAAGAGTGAGAGGGACATCCAACAGCAAGTGGCTAGAGAACAAACCAAGAGGTTGCACTGTCCCAAATTCCTCTCTGCGAGCATCTCTGCAAGGGAGAGCTTGCACATTGCCAAGAGGGAAGCAGCATGCATGACTTTTGTCTGTCTGTTTGGAATATGCGTTGGGTTCACCAGTGGAAAGGGTAGGATTTGTCAGCCCTTGTGTAGGCATTTGGATTATGAGTCATCTCAACATAAGAGGGTCATCTAAAATAAACACAGCCTGTGCTCTAGAAAGTGTTTGTTTCTAGAAGTGGCTCCAAAGGAGCCTGGATGACTTGTTTCTGCTTTGGATACCCAAAAGGTAAACACTTGCTTTTAGGCAGATCAATTCCATTACCAGTTTCTCATTTGTAATCCCTGAAGCTGCGATACCCTTCTATAGCCTGCACCAAGACCCACATCATTTCTTCCAAGATTCACAGGAGATCTGTCTGTTTTAGAAGAAAACTGCTTGTAAAAGAACATTGCCCTCTCAAAAGTTCATAGAAAAATACAAGGCATGAAAGATTTAGTACTATTAAGAATCACCATTGCTCATTTTACCCATCAACTGAGGAGCTTTTCCTCCTTTGCTAACCTACAAGTAGTGAACAAACAGGTATCTATGAAGAGTACTGCAAGGGCACCTGTGTTATCCAATGAGCCAGCATCCAGCCACAGTTTTCCAGTTTGAAAGGTGCTGACCTAGCCATGCCCAGTGGAATTATATGCTTCACTTTCAAATCTGCCTCATTCTTTTCAAGTCACATGGGAAGGTTGCTATTCAGGGGCATCAAAGAAAAAATTTCACTTTTTTCCTTTTAAAAAGATACTGTTGACAGAACTCGCAATGCCTTTGCCTTGTATCATGGGGACCAACACACACTAGAGATAGATCACAGTGCTATCATGTACGTCTTCCTATCTTCAGGAACCCAAATCACTCTAATTAGCAGATTTTACTGTAAGAAAGCTAGTTAAGCCTTTCTTCTCAATGGATCATGGGATTTCATTTTTTTCAGCTCTGCTGTGATTTGTGATGAGATTGAGAAGATATTTAGAGTGGGATGTTAAAAAATCACTCTATATTTGCCTGACTCATGAGAGATTCACCTCTGGCTCCAGCAGCAGGAAAACAAGCACAAATTATTTTGGAAAGCTAATCAGTTAGAAAACCTAAGGGCTTTTTCAGAATGCTACTTAAAATGATCCTTTCAATAGAGGCTAATGATCCTCTGTATTTTTTTATTCTAAGGACAAAATAAAGCAAGCTTATGTAATTTTAATTGGTTGCTCTTCTGTATGATGACACTTTGCATTCCTAAAGATATTTTCATCAAATTATCCAAACAGTTTTAGCACAATCTTACAAGTACACTAGCACTTGCTCATCATTATTACCTCCATGTTATGACTGGCAATGCAGTAAAACTAAAGGATCTACTCCAGTCAGATGGGTGCTTAATAATAAAACACACAATTATTTGTTCCCTTCTCCCTTTCTTCATTGTTGCTTTTGGAAAGCAATGTCATGAGCTATTAAACAGTGAATTAAAAAAAAAAAGAAAAAAGAAAATATAATTAAAATAAGGACAGGTTTTTCTGCACAGTTTCTTCATCAGAGAATAACCAACACTCATCATTTATGTGAGAACTTTGCGTATATGTCCTCCTATAGCAACGCATAGACTGAATTTTAATATACTGAGCTAAAAGTGGGATGTTTAAATCTCAAAGCTAGATAGTCCCCAGACTGTCTTAAATTATATTCTATATCACTTTCCTCAATTTTATATGTACATATGGATTTACCACCATGGCTGAGATTCTTCCATCAGCACCACCTGGTGGGAAATGCACACTCCAGGTAACATGATGGAGTTGGCATTCCCTCCATCTACGTGTGGACACATGCACATCCACACACAAACAACATGCACAGCTAGATTTGAGGAACAGAGAGCCTAGAGGGGAAAAAAAAAAGACTGGCAAACCTCATCCTGCTGTTCTTATGTTTTCAGTGAAAGAGCCAAAGGTGTGCCTGCTTCAACATGTTTTTACTTCTCTGTTGAAAGCTAACAAGGTTCATGGAAAGAAGAAAAACCCCACAAAACATTTTATTCAATAGTTCATATGTAGCAGAAGTAGTTGCTTAACAACATTGTGTTTCTTCTTGTATTTCTAAGGAGTAAAGCAAGATCTTACCAACTGCATTGACTCAAATGTTTTCTGAGTGTTTGCTTTAATTAGACATTTTGAAAAATGTATTGATTCCGGTGAGAACACTTTTAAAAGAGAAACATCATGACTTTTTTGACTCAGAAATTTTCCTGATTTTAAGGGAATTTTGATTTGGGAAGGGTTTTTATGCTATTTGTACTATATGTCATGATATCTCAGACAAATATTTCTTTTATAATGGAAAAAATAACCAAAG
Organism: Sakesphorus luctuosus; assembly: GCA_013396695.1. Classification (NCBI taxonomy): domain Eukaryota; kingdom Metazoa; phylum Chordata; class Aves; order Passeriformes; family Thamnophilidae; genus Sakesphorus; species Sakesphorus luctuosus. Next base: position 104,347 of record VWZD01009926.1, read on the forward strand.
AAACTCTCAAAACACACTGTTCAATCTATATTGAAATGCCTGCATTTCAAAACAAATGATTGCTTACTTATACATCCTTATAAGTTTCATCCTTGCTTATACAAAGTTTTCTGAAGCAATATATTTTTGGATGACATCTGAAAGCAACATGTTTTCATTTTAAGTCAAACTGAAGTGGATTTCCAAATACTGTTGTATCTAAAAAGATAAAGATTACTAATTTCAACCAGATCTTATTATCAACTAGCTCCTCCAGGAAGCATAACAGTCAGTCTTTACCCCAGCTGGCAAACAAAGGACAACCTCTGATCATACAAGTCCCAGCACAGCATTCAATTAATATGGGCCAAAGAATTCTGACTCGGAAACAGGAGAGGCATTTTAAGCTCTTATGTTACAGATAAGACTCAAACAGATAAAAATTATGCTTTCCTATACAGTAAAGAGAAAGTCTCACAAGTGAAGGAAGTGTGTAGTCCTTATTGGTAGCCACAGACTGGCCTTCAGAGACCCTCATAATGGACAGCATTAAAGGACAGCATAGAACAAAAGTCCCATTTTGGGAAAATAGATTAGCTCAGCTCACAAAAAAAAAAAAAAGGTAAATTTTTCTATACATCTCAAATACCTCAATTATTTGTCCACCAAAAGGGAGAGAGTTTTATTCTACTTGTCCAAGACACTCATATCGCTCTAATCACTAAGATATTTTTAGGCCAGTATTTTGTAAAATAAATCCTATGCATTGAGTAAAATCAAAGAAAAATAAAATACACTAAATATAAACTAGCTGTCAGATCCTGAAAGGCAATAAACTATTATCACTTATATTTTCCCACAATTATTGCCATCATTGTTTTATTCTATTACTTATAATGGTGTTTATTCTAAGTATGAAAGGGGGGAGCTTTTTAGGTTTTGGAGGGGGTTTAAGTGCTTTAGATGTCCCTGGAAAATTGTAAACTGTCATGGTAAAATACACTGGAACTGGTTTCCCAATAAGAATGTTTCCTTCAAAACCCTAAATATGAAAGGGGGGTGGGGAGAGCGGGGGAATGTCTCATCACCAGCTCACATGACTGCCCTTCCCATAGGATTATCCTGTGATTTGCAGTACTGTTTCTTCAAAGACAGAGTGAAATAAAGGGCCTACAGTCACTCTTTTCAAATTTGTGTCATCCTGATATTGGTATAGAACTAGAGGAGAATCTCAGAAGTACAGTGTTGTTTTTTCGTTATTTCCTTTAAGTCACTACAATTTTCTAAGCATTGTTGAATTTCCTGGCTATAAAGTAAGAAATGCAACACTATAAAAAAAAAGAAATGATGGGCCATGCTCTGTTCTCCAGGTAAATGGACAACTGAAGTAATTGTTTAGGCACTAAAAACTGTGTCAAACATAACACTGCACAGAAATGTCTGGAAAAGGTTTTCCAATTTGGTTTTCCTCCTTTCAAATTAGATGAATTGGCATTTGAATTTGTCCTTCCCTCTTCACTGACAATAAAGGGAGCCCTGACAACCAGCCTCACCTAGATCCACAAACTTTAGGTGGCTGGGCTGCAATCAGGCAAGCTATGAAACTTCTGTCTTTGAAGAAACTAAAGCAAAAAGCTGAGAGGTAGAACTGAAGCACCCTGTTTCCAATTCTGCTCACAGTCTGCTAGGATAATCTAGTAAAAATAATTTTTACTCATTGATATTTTGAGTAACCCACTGCAGATTCAACAAGGAGTATGTCACAGGCTTATTATGACAATTCTTTGACAGTTACTTGATCTGTGGATGAAGGATGAAGTTTGCAAGCAAAACCCCAGTAGCCACATGGAAGTGTTTGCTTAGAAAGGTACATCACTTGCCTGACTAAAGTCTCTGCTATTAGTATTTGAACACTTACAATAACCCATGAGCCAAAGTTTTAAATCTATTTAAAAAAAAAAAAAAAAAGAAAGCTACACTCACTATATGAGACAGCATTTGAAATAAAGATGGATATTGTACTTGAGTTATCAGGATGCAAACAGCATCGCTTTACAGGTATTTTTATTGTTATTTGAATCAACCCACAGGTAGATCTAAGAAGGAGTTTTGATGTTCCTGCTTGTACAGGTTAATGTATACCACATATACCGGATTGCAGCATGTGCTGGCGGAAGAGCCACTCTGAGCAAGGGGAAGAAAGAATAAGGAGAAAAGTATTATCAAGCCTTTTAAAAGAAAACTTCTAAAGCACTTTTAAATTGTAACATCTTGAGCAAAGAAAAGCCTGACTTATGTAAAAGCGGGCAGGGAGCCAACATCTGGCAGTAATAAGATTGTTTTGTAAGCAAGCAGTTTTCCACACAGCACGCAGCTCTTGGTCCACATTAGAGAGAGTAGTGGATCTGTGAAGATGTGCATGGTCTCTGGCTGCCAGAAGGATACCCTAGGCTTTGAGTGAAATTTTTTATGTCATTTGATCTCCTAAAACAGCCAGCTGAGATGAGTTATATTCCCCCTGCCAGGAACCTCGAAAAAATTGTTCAAACCATACGCTCATTCCTGACGAATTGGAAACAAATGCCATAGCTGCATTGTTGGACTTTGAAATTAAACTCTCCCCATTCTTCCCAGCATTCCTGTGAAGAAAGAAAACTCCTTCCTGTGTCTGCCACTTTTGTCTCTGTGGAGGGACCCCCTTCCTTTCACTCCCTGTACTTCTTCTCATCCTTTCTGTCCTCCTCCAGCAACTGCAATCACTCATTCCAGAAAGCCACATCACAGGCCTTCCCCATGTGTTAGTGATCTTCTGTTTGCTGCCATTAGACTTCACCATCGCCTGTAGAAATGGAGTCACTTAATTAGGTCCAGAGAGCTGGAGAACAACGAGGCCCTTCAGGGTGGCACCCAGCCAGCAACTTCTTCCCTTTGCTCTTTGTTTTGTTGTGGTTTTCCTCTTTTCTTAGAAGGGAAATATCTCAAGCCCTTTCCTGCTTCTTCCCACCTATATATTCTACAGCACAGCTGAGAAGGTTAGAGTCTTCAACCAGACTCTGCACATAAAGCCAAACCCCAAAGAAACAACAGAAAGAAAAAAAAATCAAGGGAAAACCACAACAACAACCAAAGAAACAAATTAAAAAAAAATCCACCTAAATTTGACAAGCAGCAGGACTCTAGGGCTCCTAAAGCTTACAGTGTGCTCCAAAAAGAGTAAGTAGCTAGGCAGGTAATGATAGTCACTCCCCAAGCCATGAAGGGCAGTGAAAGTCACAGCCACTCATCAGCACACTAGGGAAAGGGTTCTTGGAAGTCATCCTCTCAGTGCTCAGAGTGGCATCTGGGTATGGTTTGGATTTTATTTCAGTCTTCAAGAGAAGCACAGTTGCTTCCTGTCGGGCCAGCAATGGTTGAACTCCATCTTGGATATTTAACTCTCCTAGTATCATTGACAACAAAGCATGCATGAGTGCTTCATTTCAAACTGCCTGGCTTCTCTCCTTCTGCCTCCTCACTTCCCACATAGGGTATCTGAGAGCATTTACAGGCTTATCATTTTCAAAGATATTTTGCTGCAAATTGAATGCTCACCTGCTGAATAATTTAATCATTATATTAAAGAGATTTCCTCAACTTCCTCACTTGACTTCTGGTTTTCATTTCACAGAAAGATGGCCCCAGAGATTTAAATTAAGCTGTAAATCACCACTGCTGCATATCAGGCTAGACAGTGTACAGATACCAGCTACTTGCTGGCATCACTTAGGCTTTCATGTGTTTGCTCAGTAAGATGTATCGATCTGACACAAAAACATAAAATGTGCTTCCTCTAGGAAAAAATACCAAAAAAAACCAAAAAAACCCAAACAAAACAAAACTTTTCTAGGTACTATTTTAATTATCAATTTGTTTTTCACAGCTCTAAAAATATCTATATAACTTGGCTGAGACTCAGTCAGAGTTAATTGCAACACGTACTTCTGCCAACCCAGAAGAAGCAGTACTATCAGATTCTCTTTGGAAATTTAGTACAAAAAGTGAAGGAAAGCAAAGATCCAGTTCTTTCGCTGCTCATTCTTTTTATACCTGAAAGCTGGTCAGTTTCTTCTGAAATGACAGGATATATCACAGCCATTCATGTTTCAAAGGTCTTACACATTGGCATAGATAGCCTGGAAGCATTGCTAAGACTGGGTAAAAATTAGTAGGGTATGGGTACAGATGGAATACCACAACCCTTAACAGTTTCCTGTAGAAAATATGTGAAGATTTTTCTTCTAGGCAACGAAAATGAGTCAAAAAGAACTATGTGGAAGCATGAAATACTCAAGCCTGGAGAATATTTTATACTTTTATCTTGAGTTTTTATAATAATATTCTACCTAGGTCTTAATCCTTCTCACCAATATATGCCTGCAAAGCAGCGTATCTCAGTTTGCACACTGCCAGCCCTCACAGCGTGAGCTCGATGCGTGCTCAGGAGCAGCACCTGGCTCTTGGGAAGGGTCTCCACAGGAAGCAACAGAAGAGGCCTTCCTCTGCCAATTCAAAACAAAGCTTCACCAAACAGAAAATTCCTGGAAGCTACATTCTTAAGTCCAAGGACAGATTTTTTCAAAGGAAGTTAAAGCAAATGGAAGATCAAAGACCAGATAGGAAGAAGTAGGTTGTAGCAGTGGAGGATTCAATCATCAGGCAAATAAACAACGGGGTGCATGACCCTGCAGAGGACCGCAGGGGAGCTTGTTGTACGAGAAAAAAGGTGGTGGATTTCACCGGAAACCTGGGCAGGATCTGAGGAAGCCTGGGGAAAGAGCGTGCAGTGGGGATTTGCCTGGGCATCACTGACACTGGCAACAGAGGAACAATCTGGAGGTAACATGTATGTTCACAGAAGGGAAGTTTAGACCAGCGTTTCTATGGTCTCTTAGCTAAGGATGACAGCAGAAGTGAAGTGACTGTAGGATAAGGAGGTCCTTGCAAGAATAAATTAATTAAAAGATGGAATGGAATATGAGTAGGTGGTCAGTTCTCACAATAGAGGGAGGTCCTCAGTTCAGTTTTACTGGCGCTGGTGCTGAGAAATGAGCAGTTTAATTTATGCAGACATCATTAGAAGAAGGGAAGAGGCATGAGGTAAGGCCTGCCGATGACAGTAAGTTATGCAGAAGAACAGGAACCTGTGCAGACTGTGAAGCTTTGCAAAAGAGTCTGATGAGACTGAATGGCTGAGCAGTAATACAGCAGATGAAATTCATTGTGCATAACTGTAAAATGATGCATGTGAGGAAAGGCAATCCTGGATCTGCATAGACAGCATTAGTTTCTGAAATAACAGCATTCTGGAGCAAGACCTTGCTGTTATGATAGATGATTCCATAGAAGCAAAGTGAAAATGCCAGAAATAATCAGAAAAGGAAGAGAGAACAAAGCAAAGTCACTTCAGTGCTGTTGTATCAATGCTTGGTTCACAACCTTCAAATTGCATGCAGTTCTTTTGGAGAGAGAGGAATACTATTTAAATCACAGAAGGTTATGAGAGGTAAAGGAAGGCTGAGAAAAGGTGTGAAAGGGTTTCAAAAGGGAGAAGGGAGATGATATTAAAGATAGTTGCCCACTGTCTACTCTTCCCAGTGTGCTTGCTTCTCATCACCAACGTGACAGCACTGGATAAGATGGACCTTAGGTCCAGGCTGGCACTACCATTCTTCATGGCATTATGGCAGTGCCTCAGACTTGGGCAGATTGATTTCCCTCTGAAACTCATTATTCCTCTTCTCCACCAGAAAACAAATAGAGGCCAGGAAAGGAGTGTTACCAGAGAAAAATGTCAACAGTCATGTTACCCCACACACTATCACTCACCATTTGAAGTAAGTTAACATTTTCAATAACAGATTTAAATATTAATCCAATTTGTTCCCCTCAGTGGCATTCCAATACTTTCTCAGCTCATTTGGAACATGTACTTTGAGTGAAACAACAGGAAAATGGAGTGCAACTAGAAAATTATACTCAGATTTTTAATAGCAATTGTTCATACCAATAGTTGAATTCATGGGTGAAATAAAGATGATCACATGAAGAAAGTGTACTTTCAGTTCACAGCAGAATAAATATGACTTGGTTATCATATTTTACAGATCTACCTAAAAACTATTCATGTATATTTTTCATTATTAAGGTTAACAGCAAACACATTTTAAAGGAGAAAAAGTGTTGACAACATTCAGGGAAAAAAGTGGGGAGCAGGAGGAGTAGAAATGCATTAAAAATAATTCCTGCATACTGTTCACATATAATAACCTTTCTAATAGCTTTTTTAAAAAAATATATATACATTACTGATCACTAGAAGATCTCCATTCAATTTAGAAGGGTGACTCTTAGGGCCTACTTGTGCTTGTAACTACTGACTCCAGGGGCCTGGCTGTCCATGACCTCAGTGACCTGCAGATGCAATGTCACATCATGGCTTTGAGACTTAAAGAGCTTATGTTAAAAGACAAATTTATTACAAACAGAATTAAGGAGGGAAGAGTGTGTCAGACCAATGTTCAGAAGTAGCATTTGCTATGACAATGTAAAACTTACATCTTGCATAGCGCTGAGACAGAAAATATGGTCCTTTATGAAGGGAGATCAGAGGCTTTACAAAAAAAAGATTGAAGTATTCCTTTAAAAGTATATTTTGATAGATAGATTTTTTTAATAGGAAATCACTGATGATTATAATTTTAAACACTCTTTTAACAGCTATAGTTATTCCTGCCTGACAACCACTTTTAGTACCTTCAAAATGAATTCTCCATAGCTCAAAAATAACAGCTCTATTTTACAAGTACTGAAAGCATCTGACACACATCCAAAAAAAGGCCCATGAGAACAAACAGCACCTTTAAAATACGTTTGTTTCAAGTTTCTCTTACCCCTCTCAAAGCTCAGCTAATATCAAAGGGAAAATAGATCCAAGACACTGTAAAACCATCACACACACCTTAATTTTAATATCTTAATATTTCTCATAGAAACATCTCAAATTCCAAAATAGCAGGAAATGTTACTCTAAAAACAGTGTAACACTTTCTATGAGCTTATCATTATCATTGGAAATTATGGACTTGCACAATTAGAGAAAGGTGAAAAGGAAAATCAAAGGACAAAAGAAAACCTGACTGCATTAAACATACTTTTTGCAAACACTATTTTTCTGAGTACATTCACACTTCCTCTAAGGGTGACAGATTTTGGAGATAAAACACAAAATCTGGTTGTGTTCAATTAAGCTCGGTTAGAAATCATAGCTGAAGCTTGGTCTCAGGAATTCTGCCCACTCCTGAAACTACAGAAGCTGGCAGGGATTGTTTGGTTGTTGGGTTTTTTTACACTGAATATATATATACACACCCACATATAGTTTCTCACTTCTATTTTTTTCATGTAGGGAAGGCCCACATTCACAACAGATGGAGAAAGCATCTATTTTAACTGAAGAAAGAGCAACTACATAATGTTGTCAAAGAACTACAGTGCTATAAATGGTCCAGAAGTACAAACAACAGTTTCTTACCCTAACTTTTCCATTTATATGAACTTAAGGGGTTATTTCTAACAGGAAAATTATTGTGCGTTCACTGACTGAAATTTGAATTCCAATTGATTTTGCCTGATTAGGACAGATGTTTTCCCATATGCAATCTCATGACACATTTATCTGACTACCAAAGAAAAGGGAAAAGGCACACATAAAACATAATTACATTTTTCATGCTCAAGAAAGCTTTGCTTCTTTATAATAATGTTTTCCTATTTCGGCACTTTCAGCTAAGAGGTAGCCAATAGAGGAAAGATTATTACTACATCCATTGAGGTGAACAGACATTAGCACTGACTGCACTGCTCTGACAACTTAATAAAAACCTTCATGCCTTTACAAGTCCAGTTTTTAACAATTTTTCAAACCCAATTCATATGCTTTGTAATGATGGGATTACCTTGTGAGACCACTGAACAAAACATTCTCATTGTGAATACTCTGATTCTGCAGCTTGTGTAGGTACTGGGTCAGGAGGGAGGCTGCTCCAGGCAGATGGCTATACTTTCTCAAGCAGAATAAAGAATAATAACAAAAAAACACCCCCTCTCTCCCTTTGTCTTTTTAGCAATGTGTAACAGATTCCCTTGTGATGGTCAGATTTTTATCTCCAGTATATCAGTGCAGATGAAAAGTGGGGAAAAAAGCAGTACTAGCACAGGGCCCCAAACCTTTTCCAGTTTTGGCTCTATTAATGTCCTGTCACAATGATCCATAGCAGCAGCAGCAGACACACACACACTCAGTTTATAGGCCTCCATTATAGTGATTTCAGGTGCAGCACTTCTCCAAATATCCTAGAAGTTTTCCAAACTTCAAATGTACTTTCCAGGTTAGGAAGCCAGGAGGCCAGCTTGTCAAGAAGTGACCCAGAAGTCCATCAGAACTTGACATATACTGTTGGATCATGCTCATTTCACTGAATAAATATTTCATAAGGATAAAACATGCAACTAAAAAAAATAATCTAAGAAGTTTTACTGAGTCAGAAACAATTGCCCCATTAGATCCTAGAATTAAAAAATAAAAAAACCCGAAAATTCCCCACCAAATGAACATGCTTTTAGGAATAGGTTGCTGTTTGTGGTTTTCTTGGGTTGCTGTGCCCTCTGAAGGCTGCAATCCCCCCCACTGAGGCAATCAGATTTTCTCACTCCCTAAACATGTAGACAAACCAGTCCCTCAAGCCCCTTATTGTTTTAGGGTATGGAATTAAAACCACATCAAACCATTAAGTAAGCAATTCTTTTCAAGACAGACCATTCCCAGTCTCATCTCTTCTTGTAATTTTTGCAGATCTCTTCTGGTCTCTGAGTCCTGGGAATTCACCTCTTCCTCGAAGGATAACTAGAAAACATTCTTCCCTGTTTCTTCCTTCCAAGCAATACCTCCCTCTTTCCCTTCTCAAGCTGGTTGCAAATCCTCAGCTGGTTAACTAGGTCTCCCTAAAGTATGCAATTCCCACAATAATTCAGAACCTCTAAAACATCCTTCTGACAAAGCATGCCACAAGAAGGTATGGGATAAAAGCAAAGAAATCCAAGGAGGAAACCATGAAAAGCAGTCTAAGTGAATAAAGACTCTTAAACTTCATGTATGAAATTAGACAACCAGACCCGGACTAAAATCACTTCCAAATCACTTCCCAGTTTTGACAGAAGAAAGAAAAATCAGTGAGATCAGAATGCAAATCACCCAGATGTGACCAATGCAGTTGCACTGATGGAAGAATGAACTCTAGTAATTTTGGAATTGCTAAAAACCAAATGAAAAAGAGGATGCCTCAAGCCCAGGATTGCCCTGTATTAAAAGTTTCCCAGGATATTTTAATAGTCATGGAAGACTTTGGTTACTCTCATGCAAACCAGAAAAGTGACGCAGTGGGTTGTGGGCCAAAAAGCTAATTGATTTGTTTATTTTTTGCCTGGTATAAATGACTGGCTCGTGGAGGAAACAGTCAGAGACCCACAAGAAGGAGGAGCATTTTTTCACCAATGTTCCAAGCAATCCACGGGATTCAGTTCAAAATTTGTTCCAAAGAATCTCCATGACTTCCAATGATCATAACTTGTTCAAATTTGAGATTCTTGTAGAAATAAGGAGGGAGAAAACCTATTCCATCATCACTTAAGAAACTGTGTAAAAGTGGGAGAGGTTAGTTAAAGGAAAACAAGTCAAGTCAAAAAAAAAAACAAGTCAGCTAGGAGACTATCTAAAAATATCTTACTAAGGGTTCAGTGTAAACCTGTAGCACCTCTTTAAAGGTTTCATACTGGACCAATCTAGCATTGTTAATTGTTAGACTAAAGGAGGCTCTTGAAAGTGGAAAGATATCTTTCAGAAGTAGGGGTCATGTGCAAGAGAAGAAAGGAAAGAGGGTACAAAAGTTTATATGCTAAAAGCAAAAATGTAATAAAACACAAAAACCTTTTGAAGAACAACTAGCTACGGGCGTCCAAATTAATCACAGAAGCCTGGCAAACACAGAGTTTGTGTCACTAATAAACGACAGAGGTGTAAAAGAAAAGTTCAAGACTGTATCAGAAGAGCTAATTGAATTATCTGAGTTGGTGTTTATAACGGAAAAGCTCAGACTGGTTTTATGTGTGAAGCAAGACTGAAATCTCCAATTGAAGTATCAGTGGCAGGGGATTAGAGTAGGTCAATAAAACAGTAGCAAATCTCTAAGACCAGATGTCATTCACCCCGCAGTCCTAGAGGAACTAATATACAAAATCCCAAGTATGTGATTTATCACTTCAATGGCTTCAAAGGGCTCCTAGCCCAGAGAAAAAGGAAGGCTGCACAGATGACATGACTTACAAAACATGTCTCAGGAGCAAAGAAATACAGGATACTACAGACCATTAGTTAGGTTTCTATGTCAGGCAGATTGGTTGGAACTTTAATAGTAGATATACCATAAATACCTCATGACAGAGAAGAAAAAAGTTGTTTTTATAGAGGGCTGTCATACTTCCTAGATGCATTGTGGTTATTTTAAGACATCAATATATATATGAATAAAATAACTCATTTAATTTATTATATTTGTATTCCCAAAAAGGCCTTAACAGATTGAGAGAAATGTAAAGAAACTAAGTTGGCATGAAAAAAGGAAAAATATGCTCTCTTTATTTAAGAAAGAAAACGCAAAATTTTTCAGCATCGTATAAATTAAAATGCAGTGCAGGAAGTTACAGAAAGATTACTGCATGTCTAGTCACTAAGATGTCAAATAGTTGTTCACACCATTAAAGTAATATATATCAGTAAGAATAATTTGAACTACACAGGCAGAATGACAGGGTAATTATTATTCAAAAAATATCCATGAAAGAAACTTGGAATATGTAAAAAAGTATAATTTTAAGAATATTAACTTACTAAGAAGCTACCAAACTTACAGGAAAAGAAGATAAAAATTGGAAATATGAAAGATTTCTATCAATGTGTTCATAGTAGTATAAACTTCTGATGGACTTGTGGCTTGATTGATAAGAACAGAGCTGGTCACTGAAAGGAGAAGTATTAGAATAGAAAAGGTATGAAAAATACCAATAAGATAGGAGGAAGTACAGAATAATTTCTCAACAAGGGAAAAAACTAAGCAAGCCTGGAAAAAGAGACAGTAAGGGACAGATATGAAAGATGTGCAATTTCTGAAGAGCACAGAGAACTTGAACAGAAAAATGTTGGACTTCACATGATGTTAACAGAGTTAACATAACCTGCTGAAGTTCTTTTTCACACAGCAGATGACAAAATTGGGGACTAAAAGGAAATGAGTCCCAAGAACAATCAGACCAACCTGCAGAGGAGAAGTCCATACAAGGTGCTTAAATAGAACAAGAAAGGACCTTCAGCTCAAGAAGAACTTCAGACTCAGGTTGACAGAAGCTATGGAAGTCAAATACAGCAAAGTGCTGCTGGTCAATTCTTACCAGTATATCTTTCCCTGGACACCTGATGCTGGCCATCATTAGGGATAGGACACTAGTCTCACTAACGCCTTCCACTGACCCAATGCAACAGTATTTATGCTGAAGAACTGGTTTTCACTAACATTTGTGTGGCACAGCGTTTCTTCCCACTTATGTAGTTTCTCCATAGGACCCAGACTGGTTGCACACTTGGTCAGTGCAGGGATATGGCACATTTTTAGCTCTGTGCCTTATGATTCTGGTCAGGCACAAGTAAAAGTGTTTTTCCAAACTATCACATAAACATGATTTCACAAAATACCCCTGAAGAAGCTGCTGAAACAGGGGTATGAGAAAGACTGAGAAGAATCAAACAGCAACTATGCACTTTCAAACATATTTTTTACCCACTATCTTTCTAATTCTCCCATTTGACTGGCAACATTTCAAATGGCTTAGACCATGTTAAGCAGACACTGTGAAAATACTGAATTAGGCCCAATAAAAAATTATGGATGCTCTTATTAATCATGCAGATATTAATTCTCCAAATATTGCACAAATAGTTCCCCTTTCAGGTAAGGCAGGACTATGATTAAACCAGTTTTCTTCAATACTTCTATAGCTCCTTTGCTTTTTTCCCCTTTTTTCTTTAAAACAAACAAACAAACAAAAACCCCCCAAAAAAACCCCCCAAAAAAAACCAAACAAAAAAGCAACCAAAAAACCCACAAATAAACTAAAAAGAATCCACACAGCTGCTCCATTAATTACCAGTTAACTTGTTCTGCATCTCCTTTTTACCGCTTAACAAATGGAGTTTCCAAAAGTAGACCACAGTAGTTACGGTTTCTCATCAGAATGCATTGCATTGCACACACTTTCCAACAACATGCCCACCAGAGCAATATACTGCAGAAAATAGACGCTAGCCAATTCGTTTTAACCTGCAACAATGACTGTTGGCTCGCAGGTCACAGCACCTGTAATTCTGCCAGCCCCAAAAAGGTTGCGATAGTGGTTTCTACAGTCCTAATGTGAACCCTAATTTACATTTGTAACATCTTTCAGAGCCATTGGGAAGGCACAATCTAAATGCAAATTAATCTGATAGTACAATTTGGACCACTCCAGACTCTCATCTGTGTAACCAATTGAATTTTTTTATAGGGGTTTTCAGTTGCTTGTGAAGACTAAAATTTCAGAAAATGAACAGACCCCACCATGGATAAATTTTACTAAGGGAAAATTTGCAGCCGCCTTTTTGGAAACATTCCTGAGGGAGTATGTCATGCAGTAGGATATCCATTCTGGATAATGCTATAAAATTGCTCACCTTAATTCATATGCCAAATTCTTCTCTATTGAATAACAATTTATGATGTACTCCAGCATCTGCCAGAAACTTCTGAACGAAAGCCACAGCTGTGATTGTTATTGGACAGAAACTACAATGTTGCTGATGCATTTATTCCATGTATGAATGAATTCCATGTAACTCTTTCAGTAACTATTTGGAGGGAGCTGGTCTGCAAGGTCTATACCTGGGCACAGACGCACTTTCCATTCAGACAACAAATGTGGGAACAAAATTAAGTGCTTGGCCAGAAAGAGTGTTTTTCTGAAACTGTGAAGGTACCACATGCTGGAGAACATCTCAAGAGCTAGTGTGTCACTAAAAGCCTCTTTGGCAGCTCAACACATGGCTGAGCATGCCAGCTGGACTGTCCTCTGCTTTCCTGTGGAGCATTTTGTGTAAAGCAGCAGCAAACTAACCTGGAGCTTATTGCTTTCATTCTCAATACTGTAGCACCTCTATGGTGTGGCGTATGTTTACTATGGATGCTGTAGGTATAACCCAACAACAGTATTTCACTGCTCTCACTTAGTAAACTAAGCAGAATCTTTGCTATGGAGCAAGATTCCTTCTCTGTAAAAATTCCATTCTGAGAATCAGCAAAATGCCAAGAGAGAAATCAAAACCCTGAAAACTTTTCAGATGCGTATCTGCCAGAAAAATGTCAGACAAATCTCAAATAATTCAGTTCAGTCTGGCAGTAAGAGACCACAGAAATTCAAATTACACCAAATGTACAACATCTAAGAAATTTATCTTACTTTTCAGCTTATTCATTGCCCTGTTTAAACATCAGCCTAAAAATTCAGCTATCACTTACACATTTACTTGGCTACATAGGTCACATACACCCCAAGCTGCATAAACAGTAGACTGGACAATTAGAAGTAGCTTCAGTTAAGCTATTTTAAAGAAAAAGTAAAAAATAAAGTGTGGTTTATTGAAGAGACAAAGGGTTGATGTTGGCATTTGGATCTGAGAGCATTAAATTTTAGTCCTGAATAGAACAGGCATAGATAAAGTTACCCTGGCATATTTTTTCTTGTTTGTCAAGAAAGACACTTATTTTTAAGCAAAAGCTGGGGCTGATGTGATCATAAGATCAGGGGTTCACAGCAATTGCCAGTATATGAATTCTGCTTTGATTAAAGAAGAAATCAAACACATCACCAACAATATTTCAAACAGTTTGCTATATATCCCTGACTAATCACTTTTAACACTTCTTGTGTTTGGGGAAGTAGAGAAGAGCTCCAAACACAGAGTATGGTACAAAGATATGTTCAGTCTGCACTGAAGCGAAAGCAGAAGTGTGGTGGTGAGATGTCACAGTACCTGGGACAGGTCTCTCTCTTCTGGTGCTGCCCCTTACCTGCAGCATCCCCCCTGTGGCAGCAGCAGTGGGTGGCTCAGACGTGTCTGCTCTCACCAATACCTTTCTCACCCCATGTTTGTCACAGCATTAGAAGAGGACATTTCCATACAACATCTCTCTCAAGGACAGTTTTCTCTCAAGTGTGTTGCAAACAGTACAGGCCTGACCGGAAGAAAATAAGTAATAATAATAATAAGCATCCTCACCCTCATCCTAATACAGTAATGCCATTATGTACCACTTCACTCATTTAAAGGAGTTGTATCACTTAGAAGGATGGCTCGGGCTGGTGGACAGCCAAAAAGCTGCAAGTACGGTGCCTTCAAGACCCAAAAGCTACAGTCTCCTTCCTCCCTTCACCTTATAAACCGGGAATCTGAACTATTCCCAGTTGTTTATGCTGTTTATCACACTTGGAAGTTCTCTTAGGTGCACTCAGAGGCATTATGTCTGCTCAACAGACATACTGCCATCCAAAATAAATTCCACTAGAATATGTGGGGTTGTAACAATCTCCATCCTTGGGAGAGTTTCAAGACCTATTACTGAGAGCAGCTTGGACTAATCTCACAGCTGACCTGGCTTCAAGCAGGAGGCTGGATTTGAGACCAACTTAAATTATCAAATGACCTTAGGGTTAACTGCAGAGCATTTCTATCATTGGTTTTACTGATTTATATTAAAAAAAAACTAAAAGAAGCCTTACAAGAACTTCCACCAGGCTACTTTCAGGTTTGGTTAATGAAGGAGATTTTCCAGAGCAAGGCTGCCAATTCAGCATTGTTCAGCTCTTTTTGAAGATAACTATTGCTGCTTAATACCTGAAATCAGAAGCAATTGTGTAGCATTATCCAGGCTTCTTTGGGGCAATGTTACCAGGATCAGTTAAAGGCTACATTGTACTTCCAATTTCCTAACAAAATATGGGAAGAGATTCCCTGTAGCCAGAGTGATTCTTTTGAAGGATTTTATTGAAACCAGGATTTCAATTGTCTTCTGAAGTGCTGCAGGGTCGTTTTGCAGGCTTTTGTTCCTTCTTCCTCTTCCCCACCCTCCAGCAGAGAAAAATTAGCAGAGAATTTCTAGTTTACATACTGAGCTTCTCATAAGCTTTCCATTATGTTTTCAGCTCAGACCTTGGAATTCAAAGCTCATTCTTTGGGGATGGAACTGGATATATACAAAGCCTACAGTCACTTGGAATACTTTCAGCACAGAGCTAGTGAGAATCCCATTTATCCCATAACCACATGTACATTCTCCCACTCGACACTTACAGGTCTGAATCAAAATTCTCACCTAGTTTTTCACAAAATATTAGGAAAGGTTAAAATATGTTTTGTTATTGTGTGATCTCTGTCAATGAGAACCCAATTTCATAATCTTTGGTCACAGAAAGATCAGAATGGCTGAGATTACAGAAACTGAAACAAAAAAGGAGTGTTATGTAGGGAGGAAAAAAAGTGTGGCATAGATAATGAGCTGGGTACTTTTACAAATTCCCATCAAACACAACCATAAAGCCTTTAGGAGAATTGAGAGGAATATAGCAGCAGTTAACAAAAATAAGTAGCAATCACTATTTTACAGTAGCTGTTGCTTGACACTACAAACTTAGTGAAATTCATTAAGATGATTTTTTAAAATCAAAGTAAAAAAGTGAATTCTAAATGTATGCTAACAGGTTATTTCAGCTCAATACACAGCTTTTGGGGGTGTGAACCCCCATTAGCTCTTACAGACTTGGGGGATTCTACCTACTCAAGACCAAGTGATCATCTGCTGTTGACTACACTTTGCATGTAAGTTTTCTTTCAGAAGATGCCTCATTATCACTAGTAATCCACAGTGTGGGGATATCAAACCAAGTGAAAACAACTGGTTAAGGATGTTAATCATTGTTTCCCAGTGTTCTAAAATCTACATTAGCATCAATGAAGAAGTTATCTGAAAAACAAGGTGAAGAGTCAATATGGAAGGACTGTAGAAGGGCTTGCATAGAAGCAAGTGAAAATAGACAACAAACTGCCAATCATTTCCTCCACATAGCTTTATCAAAACAGAACTAGTTTCCAGACTCATATATAGTCAAGTTTCCTTCTACTGGGTATCAGGTGGGAGGATGAGTGATCTGGGTGATACTGATAAGGGCTGAGGTTTCGGCTGAAGAAAAATAAGGACTCGGGTTAAGTGTGCACCTGCACTCCAAGGTCTCACCAGTACAACCAATAAAATAAGACATGAAATAAATGAAAGATCAACTGGTATTTTAATGAAGCTCATGAACTGGGCCATTTTCCCCTGTAATTGTAGACTGAGCAGAACTGTTTTTGAGAGACTTTCCAGCTGTTTCAGACTGCCTAACCTGTTTGTGGCATTTATAATGATTTCTGCCCTTTCAAAATAAAACCGAAAAACCCACACAAAAATCTGACTTGCTGACATGAATCTCAAGGAACACTTCATAAAAGGAAATTCATCAGTTTTAGTAGTTTGTGGGTTTGTTATAAGCATGTTACTATGTTGCCGTTATCTCCGGTATTATTTCCTTCTGTTCACCACCAAAGCTGAGATGTGGCAAACTAAAAAGAAAAAAAGAAACAGAAAATCAAAACCTTGATGACCTACAATACTCCTGAATATCCTTAGGTTTTCAAAATCCAATTCTAAAATTTAAATTTGTTCTCTAAACATCTTCAAAGCTTTTTTGCAATCTTTTTGCTCTCCATAGATTGCATCTAAGCTTTCTGTAGTGGTTTTAGCTCAACCCAAGACACTTTCACTGACCTTTTCTTGCCTTTTCCTGAAGTCTCTCAGGACTACAGCCTTTTCAAAGCACTTGCATGTCACCGGACCAAACCCCAAAGTTCTTGCTGCTCTTCCTTGTCCAAAACATGCTGTCTTATGGAGTTTTGTTCAAACAGGGAGCAAAGAGGAACCTGCAAATCCAGCCCACTGAGCAGCCTCTCTGCCCTGAGTGGATAGACAACGCAGCTGTCAACTTTTCAAATCTGTGGTCTGAGATATGCAGCTCCCAGGCTACTTATCTCAACACTTCAGTCCATTTTCCTAGAAGATATGGGAGAGTCGGAGAGATAACATCA
The DNA here is from genome assembly GCA_013396695.1 of Sakesphorus luctuosus. Taxonomy (NCBI): domain Eukaryota; kingdom Metazoa; phylum Chordata; class Aves; order Passeriformes; family Thamnophilidae; genus Sakesphorus; species Sakesphorus luctuosus. The sequence goes on from VWZD01009926.1 coordinate 121,679, forward strand.
TTTGGAAAATGCCTAAAATTATTCCTCCCCTCAGAGGATTTATTTGAACTGACAATGAGATGTTTTCTTTCTACATAGTTGCAGTAATATGCTTCTGCAGTGCAGTAATCTCAGCTTTGGAGTGTTCTTGGAGCAACAGCAGCCCAGCTTCAAACCTGTAATTGTTTATTGCCATCCCATTGTGTCAATTCATCTCCATTATCACATGCATCTTTACTTCAGCTTCCTTGACAAATCAAACTTGTTTTATTCCCAGTCAGAAGAAGGATTTTTTAAAATGTTTCTCTGGTGCAGAGCACAGCTTGTAACTTTACCATGTCTCAAGCATGTCGTAAACATGGAATCTCTCTCAAACCATGGAGCGGAGCCGAGCCAAGATCAGAGCCGCGGCAGCAGCCAGTCCCATATGCTCCAATTAACAACTACTCAACATTGTCACTCTGGTAAGTCTCTAACTCACGAGCTTATGAAATGAAAAATTTGTAACAGCACAGACATTAATGGACCTGCCTTTAAATACTCTTGTAAGTATTGCAAAGAAGCTTACTTAACATAGTCTTTTTTTTTTCAAATCACCCCTTCAATTTAAATTTTATGTTAGAGTATATTCACTTTTATTGTCCTGTTTGTGAATCAGGGAAAGGTACCTGATTTCATGGTAATGGAAGAGACAGTGACATTTTAATGTACCTTGTAATACGATACCACTGTATATAATTTTTAAAGTCCAAAAAGATTTTCCATAGATAAAAAGGACTGTTTAAAAAAAGAATGTAAGCAAAGATTTTAATCAAACCTGAGTGATACTGAAATTCTGTTGAATAACCCTCTCTGTTTATGCTTTCAGCAGATGAAAACACTCAGAGAGAAAGTGCAAAGTGACATCTGAGCCACATACTTTTTGTCCACTTATCAGTGAAGGAGATATATGTTTCTAACCAATGAACAAAATAAACACATTTGTGACACTTCATGAAAATTCATAACGTTAGAAACCATATTTATTGATTCTTATACCTGCCTTTGCTAAGATGTAGCTGATTTGTAGGTACCTCTGCTGTCTACACTGCATCAGGGCAGAGGTCAGGAGTGGGGGCTGAGGTGGGGGGAAATGGAAATTAAGCTTCTCTGCCTAATAGAGAGATCCTTCTCCAGAAAGCAAGACAAATAGCGTGGGCTTATTTTAGACATTTTGAATCAACTTCTTGGACAATCTCATTTTCCACCAAGGACAGATGAAAACACAGATGGCTCACTGTGGGCTGAAGCTGTGTCTTGTGTAAGTACTCTGATGGGTACTTACAGAGATGACACCTAACCAGTCCTGAGTCAGGGACCAACATTTCTGCTGAACTTAGCACTAAAATACTTCAACATTTTCCAACTACATAAGAGAAGAGAGTCTTATTTTAATGTCATACAAATCCAGGGAGATCTTGTCAGTGTCTTCAGTGCAAGGAGAAAGGTACATATATCAGACAGTGACAATATAAGTCAGGTTAGTGGGAAATCTCAAAGTAAACAGCATAGGGGTACAGATATAGTTAAGGTACTACATCTGTAGGGCTTTATTAAGAAAACTTTAAAGAAAATGCATTCAATTCTACTACAATTTCCTTTTTATCCAACACTCATTTACAAACCTTTTAAAATATGTTATGTTCAATTAAATTCTTTACCATCTTGCTCCTTAAAATTAACTAGGATTGAATTTTCCCTGTGTTATGCCTGGCCCTACTTTTAATTATCTTCACTTAGAATATTAGACACCATGCTGATTTCTGTCTAGAGGAAATGACCTAGGATCATTGGAAGCATATGAAGTTCATTTTAAGATGAAGCAATAAGCTATAATAGAGGATGTAAAAGGTCTTAACCTCTAGGCCCTAAAAATACTGCAGCAAAAAGCTCCTCTCTTTTTTTTTTAATTAAAAAAAAACATCTGCAATGCATTTTTCCTCCAAATTCACTTAACGGTCTCTAAAACAACAGTCTCCCTGGCTACATGGCTGTGCCTGAGCATATGTGTAAGAAGCATCACCCAACTTAGCTGGCTGGCTTTGACAGTTGTTTGGGGCATTAAGTTGCCTCTGAGTTACAGTCATTCAATATGCTACTGCAGTACAATATTTGTCTCTGTTAGTATTTCATTAAAAAAAAAAAGTTTTCAGTCTCACACAAACCTTCCCTAGTGTGAAGCCTTTTTTCCCAGAGCTTCATCTCACTTGAAATTCACTGCTAAAAATGTCTGACAGTTTACTGAAACACAGCTAGAGATTTGATTGGCAGCTGCTAGTTCATAGAAATATGGTACCTGGTCCTTAAAACACAGAAATAAAGGGGTGCAGTTTTCATAGTAATTATTTGGCCCTTGTCAGAGATGTTTTGGTTAATTTCAGGGAAATGGCATAAATTGGCTACTCAGAACAGGCATTTAAGAAGTGCTTCAGGAAATGAAGGCTGACTCACATATCAATCTTATCCAGTCATTATGGTCTAACTAAAAGTGGAGGTAATTAGGCCTTCCATTAAGTACACTCCTTCTGGAATTTACAAAATGTTAACTCAGTAAGCTTGCAAAAGCTGATCCTGACAGTGCTATAACCTTTCCTAAAATAACAAAATTAACTTTAAAAGCAGAGGCGATTGTATTTTGCCTTTGAATTATCAGGCCAGGATGTTATAGCACAGATAATTATTGTAGGCAGATTAGTCAGCCTAAAGCATAAGGAATGAAACTCTACCTTGCAAACAATGTTGGCTTGCACTGAGAACACTTGCTACCAGCTCTGCAAAGAGGAAATATGAAGCAAGTTATCATTGAAAGCACTGTAAAAAAACTGCAACAACACCAGATTTCCAACAACATAAACCTTAAGAGATTAACATTTGCACCTTAATCTGGCCAAGCGAACAACTAACTAGACAGCAGAGGAACAAGTTATCACAAGGCCTGCTGTAAAAAATACCTCATTATCACAGAAAAAAAAATTCAATTTGATTTAGACAGTTGCAAAATTTCCCGTACTTTCTGATTTCACTTGGTCAGAAAACCAAAAATACACAGATATGCAACTTATATTGAACATTTACTGCTTAAGACTTGTAGTTTGTCAATATGCAGGCATTTCCACCATCTCAAAAGCCAGAATTTCCGGCTCTATTTCCCCTATCTACTTAATATTCCTGGTCTGAATTACTCGCTTCAGACCTCTGTTCCTCCATTGCTCTCATCTGCTTACCACAGCCCCACATTCCCCAATACAAGACTGACGATCAGGAGTTCATAGAAATATGGTACCTGCCTCTTAATAAAAAAGCCTAAGACCTCCTCTGCCCTCAAGTATCCCAGCCCAGCAGTGATACTCCCAATGCAAAGCAAATCTCCTCCTGACTGCAAAGATGTCTGGGGCTTCCAAAAAAGAAAGTTCTAGACATGCCTTTTTTTTCTGCCACTCAGATTATGAAAGGAGATGGCCAAATATCTGAGACTGCTTCTACCTCTCAAGGGCTTTTTTGACTTCTGCTGGGCCCCTTTGTACATTGACCCAGGGCCCATAGATGCTGTTTGTGCCTCCTTGCTGTGCAGGTACGTAACTACATGCCAAGCATGGGACAATGCAAAGCTGAACAGGTCAGAAATGTTGCCTTACCTGTAACACATGATGGGCCAAAAAAATTAAGAGTAGCTTGCAATTCAGTTATAGGCCAGCCATAAAACAGTATCTCAGGATGGCCATTTCCACCCATGGCAGAGGTAAAACATGCTGGTTTAAATTTGAAGGAGCCCATGCTCAGTTTCTATGTATTAGTCCTGCATTCAAAGTTTTGAAGAGCCCAGCAGCTACCATTGACTTCTGTGAATGTTTTCTTGTAATTTCTAACTGAACTCATCTGACATTATTTCTACCAAATGCCACCTGTCATCTCCAAACTCTGTTCAGGCTATTCTCCAAACTTGTCCAGACTTGCAAATTTCTCTGTGTCTGATGTAAGTGCCAGCCTTTACCAAATTTCTGGCAGTCTTGGCCAAGAAATATTGTGCAAACAAGGAAAAATTTCAAAAGAACAATTTACGTCCAGTCTGTGGTTTGGGCAAAGTTTCAGGTCAGCTCTTTATTTTACCTCCACTGGTTCCCACATTGAAGTTTACGATGGAAACTTGAACCAAGGAACACCTACAGCTGGTCTGGACACACAACGTTAAAAACTAGGCTCAGAGATTTGTTTATTCAAGAGCACTGACCAAGCACCTTTACCAGCATTAAGTACAGGTTATTTGAAAGGTATCTGAAAGCTAAATTGGGCTTAGAATTACCTTTTATGTTTTATGGGTTGTGGAAATTTTCCCTGCTTAATTATCAAAGCATTTTATGGTCCTCCACAGTCCTCAAGAAAAGAAGGACAGAAGAGAAATGTGGGGGAGGCAGCCTGATCCATCAAGGCATCCACATGAAAGCCTGACCTTCAGAGCTCCCAGGGAATGGTAGAGTTTGTTAACCTCCCAAAGCAAGAGAGCGACTGCGCTTCCCCAGGGGGGCTAGAGGCTTTGAAATTGGAAGCGGAGACAAGACAGCTGTAGTCATTTGCATGGCATGAGTATGTTGTGCCTGAGACAATGCACCAAATGCAGCTCCTCAATGCTTGGAGAGGGTAGTCCAGGCTTTCTGTGATCACAGCTTCTACTACAGGCAGCTCCTCTGGTGGGTGTTGGTCATGGAAGGCAGAAAAGTAAGCATGGTGGCTGCAGATCACCACAGCCTGTTCACCCAGTGCAGACGAAGGAAACTGCCTTTTTTATCAACCCAACTGAATTACTAAGCTCTGAGGAAGAAAAAGAAATTCACAGTCCCAGTTTTTTTCCATAAATAACCTTGGCAAGCAATTCCAAAAGGCATCATTTCTTCACCGTCCTGATGAGCTGGCCTAAGGCTGCAGAGGGCTTTCAGAGCCTCTAGATGTACCAGTGGTCAATGTGATGGCAGTGGAGAAGTAAACCAGGCTCTACTGGAGCATCAGCAACTAGCTGGGAAGCTTGCTTCCTATTTTGTGCCCTCCTTCACCCATCCACTGCCTCTCCCGGCTACTACAATGGCAAAGAAAGACTCTCTTGCATTTCCACAGTCCAGCAACAGAAGGCTAACAAACTCTGCTTACTAATACCACTGAATCAAATATCTAAAGAATAAATTCTTACACAACTAGTCCAGATCCCTCTTATCCCAGTGTATTCCAATGGGAATTTGATTTGAGCTTCCTGGAAATCCTGCTAAGACTTTAACTGGATGGCATATCATTAAGCTCCTTAAAAAATCTTACGACCATACTAGACTGTCCTTTGAAGATTTTGGCAATCAATAGCAAGGACTATGAAAGATTTTACAGTGAGCCATAAATTAATATCCAAACTACAGGAATAAGGGAACACCACATTTTTCAGACTGCTTCCTTCCTTGTTGAGCTAGATGAAGTTAAACACTGGGCACTGCAAATAATCTGGACCCACCTGCCAGCATCCAAGGCTGGCCCAGATTTTCAAAGGCTGTCACAAGCTATTCAATGAGCTTCCTAATGCTGGTAGATACCTGCCAACTCAGCAGTTTGCCTGATCATGCTTATTTCTTCCACAACATGTCTGAGCAAACAACAACTCTGACACATGCATACAGTTCTTTCATGTATGACAATGATATGGCAACTGTACCACAGCCAGTTCAATGTCCAATGTACACAAAATAAGAATTTTGCATTCATGGTGTAAGATTTTACACATGTAAGAACAAGGCCACATAAAAGTGGCCTAGAGACAGTTGTAGATCATCAAGAAGAAAATCAAGAGCTTAATTATTGCCTTCTCTGCTCACATTTCTCCATGTATGGTTTATATCAGTGATCTCTATTTTAAATCATCTTTAGATGGTTCAAAAGAAATGTGGCATATACACTGCACACTATCCTATCCTGGTCCAGCATTCCAAGCCAAGAAATCAAAGTAGTAGCAAGACATTTACATTTTTGCTTCACAACAAAGATAGCCCATACCTTTGCAAGACCCAAATAAATTTTTTAAAAAAATGGATGGTCAAGGTGGCAAGAGTCATAAGATAATATGGCAGAGGTAGAAAAACAACATGGGTAAACAATTGTAAAGATTAATCTGAATATGAGAAAGAGTACTTCTAATAAATTGTGCAGGTAACAACCAGGCAGAATTTTGTAGAAGAGATCTTCAAAACACAAGCTATTTATAGTCTGAAGACTTGTCCCTCCTGAGATGGGGTATCTAATTTTTTTTGCCTCTGCCTAGTTCCAGGCTTTCTCCATCACTTTCCTCCCACCTGTCTTCAGCCAGCAATGAGGTTTACTTTCTGACAGGGTAAGGAAATAAAAGGATGGTAGGAAAAGAAGAGGAACAGTCAAATATTTCAGGATATTTACTCCAGCCACAAAGATCAGAATTCAATGGACAGTCTACAGAACTCATGACATTTTATAAGGCAATGAAAAGGGATTAAACCCTCCATCCAGCATCCATCAGCAGGACAGAAATCATCTTCTCAAAACAGATGTGATAGCAAAGGACCTTACACTCAATCTGGCTTATGAACACCTCACCTAGATTTAGGCAGCTCTAAATCAGATAACATTTAACTGAAAATACCAATAAAAAACTCAGCCTGCTGATTACGGCTGCCTCATTCAGGAGCAGCAGCTCTTTCTTTCTACTGACAACCTATAGAGAAAAGTCTAGCCCTGAAGAAAGAAGTCAGCCTGTACTGTATGCTTTGCAGTGATGTCCCTTAGCAAGTTGGATTTACCATCTCACACCCTTCTTCTGAGAAAAAAGATTGTGATTATATCTACTAAAAAGCAGGTTCAGAAAGTTTCCTTATTCCCTTCCTGAGGAAAAGCAAAACCTTGGCACCTAAAAATAAATAAAAATCTGGGGAATTGAGAAATCACAATCAAACAGAGAGGAGATAAATTTAGGTTTCTGAAGATAGAGAGAGGCATGCCAGGTACAGAGGTTACCTCAAAAAAAAAGCAGCCCCTGGGAGACGGAGACTGAGCCTGGACAGGGGAACTCAACCCACAGCCCAGGCCTATTTAAGTAAACATTAAGATGGCAAAGTCCCAAATCAGAATTTCTAGCTAATAAAGCAGAGCCATACACCAGCTTCAGGCCAAACATAAACAAGTATTTTTGCTAAATAGTGGCAAAAATGTTCTGGAACAAATTAAAAGACAAACATTCTCCAAGTCTGGCTACAAGTACATAGAAAAAAACACAAGTCATTTTTCTTCTACTCCTGAAAGTTTTACAGTCTTTTGATTTGTCTTCTGTGGAAGGAAGAGATCCTTTTAAGCTAAAAGTTAATAATGTTCTTATATTTAATATGCTGCAGACCTCTTGCACTGAAATTTATGGCTAATCTTACCTTTGCAATCTTGGCAAAAGGTATATATCTGAAGTTTGGAGGTACACTGCTTCTAATAATTTCTGAAGTTGTTGGTTCATTTTATGCACAATCTAAACAGCTGAATATTTGGTATCAAGGACAAACCATTATACTGTCCTTTGTCTTCTGTGTTTGTATTAGTTATTTATAACTTTGTGTACCATGACCATATATTTGCTTTTGACGTAGTTTTTTGTTTGTTTTTCTTTTCTTTAACAGAGATGCTTTTGTTTGTACACAGTCAGCTCCTGTTAGGCAAGACATTATAAACATCATATATTGATACTCCTGTCTTGAAAAACATTACCAGCAAGGGCACTTCTGTATAAACTGTGTGCAGAGTAGAAGCCGAGGACCAGGGTGCTGCACTGCACTCCCACTGCACACAGCTTTCAATCAAGGGCAAAGACAGATGCCCGCTCACCTCCTGGGTGGGAGCTATTCCCATGACCATGCTCATCCCCTGCTTCTGCAGCCCAGGTTTGGGAGTTTTGTACAGAGAAACTAAGTGCTGGTGAAATCATGTATAGAAGTACTTAACCTAGTACTTAGGAATATCTAGCATCTGGTTTTATAAAGTTGTATTTTCTGCTGTTCTGACCTAGACAGTGAGGAAGTTCACTACTGCTGCCCAGCTAAGGGCAGAATAACTTACATTTCCCCCCTCTTTAAAATCACATTCAGATTCATACTGTTGTAAGAATGTTTTTACCCCAGCTGAAACTCTACAACCACCTCCATATCTTTGACTACAGCCAGCCATTTGCGCTCTATATTTTCCTTCATGAGGGAGGGTCACAAAGTAATTTTTTTTTACTTTGCCTCCACACAGTTTACCTTGTTTTACACAGTTTACCTTGTTTTCAGTCTCAGTGAGGCTCTTCACTAACTGAGTAGCAGGACTCACAGGATGATGAAATGATCAGTCATGACAGCCAGACAGGCAGGTCATGTAGCAATAACAATACTTCAGATACATACCTTTTGCCAAGATAGCAAAGGTAAGATTAGCCATAAATTTCAGTGCAAGCAGTCTGTAGCATATTAAATATAAGAAAGTTGTTAACTTTTAATTTAAAAGACTTTTTCCTTCAGCAGAAGACAAATCAAAACACTGAAAAATTTCCATGAGCAGAAGTGGCTTGTGTTCTTTCTACATACTTGTATCCACACCAGTGAGGGGAAATAAAGTTTGCTGAGTACAGTGGTCTTTCCTTAGTCCAGTTGAAAGACGTGGATCACTTACTTCTTTGTAAGTGTTCCAAGTTCAGTGTTCAAGGATGGACTACAGTAGACAACAGAGATATAAGCCACAGCAAAAGGATGAAGGGAAAGAAAAGAGCACCCATGCAGTCTCCACAGTAGCAAGTATGCTATTGAAAATTTCAATCAAATATGAGTAACCCTCTACAAATGTAGAACATATGTACGTATACACATAGCAATGCATACTTTGAGTTCCCATATATCTGCAAAAAAATGAATAAACAGCACCAGTGGAAAGTTGTAAGATTGTCACCTAGATAAGTGCATAAAGGTAATATTTCAGATCGCTGAAAATAGACTTTGGCTGTTTGATTCAGCCATAAATCAGGATCCCCGTTAATCTGGTTTTAGAGTGGCTTTCCTGTGCAGTTTTGAGAGTCTCAAAGGAATATACTGTTCACTGATTTATGTACTAGTCTTGATGAAAAGTTGATTTACCATTGCTTTCTGCAAACAGTGAAGTGCAACTAGCTGGTTTCTCTGCATATGTCAAGCCTGTACTGTATATAAAGGTGGGAGAGTCTGACAGTTTGCAGCTAAGTAAATCACACTGATCGCAGTGTTTGCCTTGAGATTTACGGTGCACACTATAATTTAGGTCCCAATGTCAACCACGTGAAATACCACCAAATAGGAAAGCGTTTTGTCATCTTTTCATACATTGGAATTTCTTTCATTTATTCATTATCTCAAAATCACTCTACCTAACGAAATACACTTTGAAAAGCATTACCAATGACATCTAGAAATGTTTTCAAAATTAATTTGACAACAATCTCAACCAGTATATTTTAGCTCTTTAAACAACCCTTGGACTTCCAGAAGTTTCCTTTAGATCTCCAGCAATGCTTACTTATTTTAATATGAGCCCCTGCAGACATTCAAAATTAGAAGAGCCCCAGCAGCTAGCACAAGTTCCAGAGGCTTTTTTCTTTGAAACCCAAAAGATGCAGGAGAAGAGCAGAACTCACATTATTAATTGTTCAGTCAGTATTCTCCATACCCATTGCTCCTGCGCAATTGATAATACTGCAATATTTATTTATAGTCTTGTGTTTTATCACATACATATGATCAGTTACCACATTTTAACAGGTATTTCAGGACAATACTTCTTCTCAAAGTGATTTAGGCAACACATTCACCACATTCAGTATTCATGAATCTAGACTTTTGCCTACAGAGGTGACCCAGCCATTAACAATACCGCAAATACCAAGACTGCCCGGGATATTTTAATTTTTTCTGATGTTTAATTTAGCAAACTATAACTTGACACATTCTTTACAGTGACTTTTCCTGCTTCTGGCAAAATTTGTGCACCTCACTGGCCAGCTGAATAATGAGGAAAGATTATCTCCTTTGTAGAAAATTATGCTGCCAGTGTCACAATATGAAGACAGTCTAATTTATAACTACTTCTTTCCCTCCTCCTTTCATTTTGGCCCAGACACTGGGCCTTTTATATCAAATTTCAAGCCATTTTTCATTTTAGGAGCTAATCTGTTTGGTTACTGAAGTGGAATGACAGAACACACCTGTGATCAAAGGGGAAGGTAGATGGAAAAAACATTTCCCTAGTTCATGTACATCCATTACCCTGACCTTGTAACATAGTGCTTCGTATAGGTTTGGTCAATTATTAGACATTTTACAGTTATTTTCAGCACAAAGAAACTATTGAGAAAGTTTGGAATGCACTTTGTTCTTTAATAATTTAAACTGTCTCAAGTAATTATTTGAGAGAGGTCAAATATCTCTTAATTAAAAAAAGAGGGAAAAAGAAAAAAATCCTGCTGTATAAAGGAGCACATTCACGGAGACAAAATCCAGAAATTGACATTCTTAAAGATAGAGTAAGACCACCCTCTGCTACCTAAACCAATGGAGTTATCAGGATCTTCTTCAGTGAAGAAATCCCAGATTCAAGACCCGGCTTAAATTTATTAAGGATTTTCAAGACCCAGATTAGGCTAATTCAGGGGTTTCCCCCAGGAGCAGTTTTAAGTGTCTCCTTTGTTCCACTGGTTAACAAAGAAAATCAAACTTTGAGTGCTGAAGTTTTTTCACAAAGAAGGAACTTTTCTCATCCAGTCACTTTCAATTATCTTCACTTGCATCATGAGAGCATTGACACATGATGGGATTCAGAGGCTTATGAGACAAAGTTAAGGACCACAATCCCAGCCCTGTGACTGCCTCAGCACTGCGAGTAGGGACAAGGCTGCTGGTATCACAGTTTAATGACTGTTTCGCTTATGGGTTTTTAAACCAATATTAGAATTTTATTTTTCTTTTTTAAACTCAGTCCTCTGTCTTGCCCAGTGAGCACATTCAAACTAGGAAAGGGGGGGCGGGGGGGCGGAAGGGGGTGGTGGAAGAAGGAGGAATCACCGCTGAGTAGACTGTCAAGAACTTGGTTATAAGTTCACATCTAGTACATGTTGCCAATTCTGTCCTCTGTCTAATACCCAGGTCATGTTCCCCTTAATGTTTTTCTGAATCAGTAGAAAATAATATATGATGAAGAAAAAAAAGCCAACCCGAGCTGCTAATTTGCTTTCTTCCTATATTCAGCTGGTGGTTGGAAATAAATGATCTTTAAAGTTTCTTCCAGCACAAACCTCCCTATGATTCATTTAAAATAATAATTATTTGTTATATTATCTTCCATTGTTGTGGTGGTAACTACAGTGGAGCAGAGGGTATAGCGAATTTAGTAAATGTCATATATTTGGTAAATTTTTTCAAGGGAGGCAAATGAATGGCCTGCTTATGTGACCCACTCCAACAACAACAATCACAGAAAGAAAAATGAGGTACTACCTTTTGTCCATCTCTTTATCTGCCCTCATCAAAATATTTCCCATGGCTGAGTAATGTAAATAACATGTGGAAAATAGAGAATTTAGAAAACTGCCTCTAGATTTTATTTTTTTTAAAAAAAGTCAGTATCACTTTTCCATCAGCTTTAATGAATGACATTCAAAATACAAGGTACCTGTCCAGAAGAAGCAGAAAAGTGCAAGTGCTATTTTGTAAATGTTGATTTTCTGTAAAGTATAACTTTGGAGTGGAAAAAGACATATTTTCATTGCTTCATAGATAGAGGAACCATTTTCTCATCTCTTGTGATAAGCATTTCTCCCCACTGGTATGTGGGCCCACATCTCTCTTCCCCTGAAGGATGAACAATAAACCACATTCATCATTTTCTCCATAGCATTATAAAAAACAGGTGTTAGGAACTTCAGAGATGTTCATTGCAAAATCTTTATACCATCTTCATGAGTAAAAACATGGTCTTCTAGATGCCATCCTATTCCAGTGTCATGAAACCCGGACTACCAGCACAAAAAATTAACACTACGCAAGCCAAATAAAATGGCACTGCCAGTAGCAAACAGCATGCATTTGCTCAAAGACAAACTTGTCTCATTCTGGAAAATAGGTCACTCTACAGCTAAGGACAAGGTAGGTTGGTTGCACTACCCTCCAATATGCCATAGGAATATTTCCTCCAAACTAGGATGGAGGGCACTAACAAGAGGTATTGGACAGCATCCAAAATTCTCAGTTCCCCCCTCTCACTCTTCTGGTGTACAGTGATGTTTGACTGCCATACAATTCGAATTGTATCTCCAGACTCAGGATTAGATTCTTCCCCAAACAAAGCTATGGGATTCCATGACTTCACAGAGAAGTAGAAAACATGAATTTTTGTCTGCTTTTTTTGTGAGCTAGAAAAAATTCTCTCAACATCCCTTTAGTGATAGTGCATTCTGTAGATTGTTTTTTGCAAGTGAAGATATGTCTGTAAACTGACAGCAGTTTATGTGTAATGAAAAATTTACACATCTGGATAACACATTAATAAAATCTCTGGAAAAAAAGAGAAATGAAACTAGAGCTTTTGATGTGAAACTTTTGTTAACCAATTTCTATTTTCACTTACTCTTCTTCCATCTACTTCTAGCTAAAGCCTGAAAAAAATACCATAACTGGCTATTCTTTCAATACCTCCACATCCTTCAAAGTTAGGAAGATTAGTTAAAACAGTTGAACAATTCTGAATGGGACAAAGGAACTGCTGAGCACTCATCTCAAATTTTGCCACGAGAAATTTGTAAAACTCCAATTTATCAGTAGGAGGGTAAACACCTATTTCAGCAGCAGCATGTGTTTGAGTGGAAAGTGAAAAGGGGAGAAGAGAACCCACTTACTCTGACTCTTCAGCAGGCAGCATAGCCCCTTACTCTCAAATGCCAAGAACCAACTGACAGGAGATAATTACAAAGTCAAACGGCACAAAGAAGATCTACTGTGGAAGGTGGGATAACCTCCTCACAGCAGGCCAGTGCTATCCATTGCTGAAGTTTTGCACCCAACTTCATTCACATTGGATTGAATCAGAAGCCAGAGAAGGACCATTATGCCAAAGGCACTTTATCTTTTAGTAAATGGTGAGTTTGGTTTTAACAAATAGGCATTTTTCAGCAATATGTTTCCACATGGAAAATTCCCAACAAGCTGCTCTTAAAAGAGAGCCAGTTTCCAGATCAGAGACCAAGATTAAATAATTTGAAGACATTTCCAAGAAACATCTGTTTCTTGCAGATGAATTTCCAAGTCTTTCTTCAGCTACTCCTTGTTAGTCTCCTACAGTTGTCTTGTTGTTTGTTTGCTTCCTTTTCTTTTTTTTTTTATGAGCTAGAAAAATCCCTGTCTCCCCAACTAAAACAGGATTCCAAATGGAAAGAATACTTAATGATACAAAGGATGACTTCCTGATAGTAACACAAAGATTGCAAATGGAAAGACACATAACTCACCTTGTGGCTTGAACAGAAAGTAGAAACATCCAAATTTCTAACTCTGGCACTATTCATAAGCATTAAAGCCCTATAGCACTACCTGCAGAGAGACTTGAGCTTGTTCTGCCTGTAGTCCCAAGCTGACAAGAAATCTACAGCTGTGGTTAGCAGGGCACCAAGCCCAAGCTAATAAAGCTCAGCTGAGAAGCAGGGTGTATTAGTTTAGGCCTGGTGCCATGCTAGTTTTTTATATGGCTTCTAGTTAGTTCAGAGCAAAGACAGAGCGTGCCCACGTCTCCTTGAGAAAGATCATGTAGTCAGTGCTTTCGACAAATACAGAGACATAACATAGGAGCTCGAAGTTTTTAGTTTTGTGGACAGACAGTAGTTTGAAATGTCTTTGCCCTTGCAAGCAAATGTGCTCTGCCCGCTGGTGGGTTACACTCATTGCTGGTTCACCCCTGAGACCCAACAGGTGCTTTTCCCCATGGAAATATGTCCTAGTAGAAAACTATAAATGCTGCAATCAGACAAAGATGTAGAGCTAAGAAAAATCCAAAACATTTCAGACATGTATTTTACATAAGTGATCTACTATTTCAGGTTGCTGAAAAAAATCCATAGAAACAGGAGAAACTAGCAAGGTAAAGCCACTAGTGGGTCTCACGAGATCCTTGTATGGTACACTGAGATGTGCTTATGCTCTGAAATGTTACATATAATCATGTAATGTGGTGTTAGGATACGTTCATGACATGTTTACGGCTGACTTCTCTAATTTGGTGTTTTAGAGGAGAGATGGCTGCAGTGGAGATGGGGAATGGGAACTGAGAAAACACCTGTCATCATTCACCCTTTGGAGGTTAATACCACTGGTCTGAAGTACTCAACTCTAGTTTAAAAGAATGATTAATATCCTGCCATGTTATTCATAGAAGTAAGAGCTGACTCCAGAGCTGTCATGATAGTACCCCACAATTTAAATAACTATTGCTCTTCTGAAATCTTGTTAGGTTTCAGAAACTTTCTCAGACAGAAGCTCGCAAAACACAAGACAGATAAAAATTGATATCAATATTTAAATTATTATTATTATTGTCTGCTACAGATAACTTTCTTCCTGGAAATCTGTCATGAACTCTAGGAAACACAGGATCTTTCATAATTGTCTTCCAAAATAAAATTAACAGCAAGGGATTATTATGTCTGTTAATTAACATAACTGCTCACATTTCACTGCCAAAGAATGAGGCTGCTTCATTCCTCACTGTCAGATCTGTATGGTGGCATCTCTCACACTTCTCTGTGGAAGAACAGCAAAGTAAAACTGCTAAGACTCCCTGAATCTCCAAGGCAGCTGTCAAGTAAGCAGGTGTGTGAGTCTCTTAATTGATACACATCGAGCTGTCTGTTGACAGCCATATGGCACTCTGAGAGTCACGAAGATACATCCATCAAACAAGGTGCAGGCAAAATACATTCCTTTCTTGATGCTATTACCTTGCATAACTACAACGTTCAAATTTTCAGACTGATTTCCTATGTAGGCACGAGGCATGGAAAATATCTATAGGGAAGCACACCACCAAATTGGGATGCAGGAACTGGGCTCAGCTTCCTGTTCTGCCTCAGATTCCTGTGCAAGAATGAATTCACTGAGCCCTCAGTAATATGCAGAGCATAACCACACAAGTGTTCCCCAAACTTGCAGTGTTAGGAGGAAAAAAATATTGTGCATACAAACAGGTGTTAAATACATATGTAGTGATTTATTGTCACAGCATGTGAACACAGCACAAGATTTAGGAACAATCTCAGAATGAATTCCCAAAGCCTTTAACTGTCAAACTCTTCACACCTGCCATGTCCAGACCCCACAACTAATTCATAAGCATTCAGCAACTTCTCTCTTCCCCTAGGGACTTACTGTTATTTTAGCATTAACTTCACTGCCTGCATGAGTATGATTGAGATCAATCTGTCTGATTCCCACAAAAACTTAGTAAAGAAGGGACACAGACCTCTTATCTGGCATCAATCAAACGTCAAGAATGAGATTTCTGTGACATTTACACAGTGCCATAGACTTACAGATATTCATGGGATTTGAAAAGCAAAGGCTTTGTTGATATTTTTCTAAATTCACTATGATAAAAATGTGTTTGCTCCACCCAGAGCTGGAGTGACAGCCTTGTGCTGGACTTTGTTTGCATGCATTCTTCCCATGCCATATACCTGTCTAATAAAAACAGTTAAGCCTTAGCTCTGGTCTCATATGCATATTTGTTCTACATGGAGTTATATTTGTCCTGAACTAAAGTCTTATTTATTGTAGAATGAATATCTTTATTAAAAAAAAAAAAAAGACTATGCACAAACATACATATTTTAGTAAAAGAGACAAATTTTTAATTTTGTATGCAATTCTGGAAGAAAAAAAATAAATGTGGAGACCCTTACTCCTTTGTAAAACTGTTTAATAGTCCTTAATATCCATCTACTTCCTTCTACTAATTATGATACAGACAATTGAATTTTACAGTCCTCTTTCTTTTCTGATATTTACAAGGAGCTAGAGGACTGATTTTATATACTGCAGATTCGAAAATTACTCTTGGACTTCACACAGTCATTTAAATGCCAAGTTTTCTAAAGGCCTCACAAATGTCTTGGATTTGTAGTTCATGAAAAGTTTCATTCTTTGAAATACTGTCTGAACAGTCTTGCCAGGGAAATGGTGGTAAAATGGTTTTTAGCACTTCTATGAAAACTGTAGCACAGATAATTAGAGATTATAATACACAGAAGGCCTTGGAGAGTACATTAGATACTAACAACACTTGAAAGCTTGACTAGAAGCTGGTAAGAGAAAACCAAACACAAACTGCTCTCTCCTTTTCCTTTCCCACTACAGTTCAGTCTTCTCACACACACAAAACATAAATAAAATAAGAATGAAAATACTTTGTTCCAGAGTGGCTGTTATGTTGCCTCAAAGATTAAGTAGTCTGGTTAACATCCCCCATATGGCAGAATAATGACTTAAGTCTACAGAACTTGAACCATCATGAGGCCCTACCATGGCATATCCCAGACTTTTAAATCATTAAATGGTTTAGAATTGGGGTTCAGTATTTCCTAGGGAAACACAAAACTTCATGCAGCATTGTTTTTTAATTATAGATTGAATTTTTGTCAGCCTTTTTTTGGCTTTTTTTTTTTGCTTGTTTTTCTACATGTTTTTCAGCTGACAGCTGAGCAAGTCTGCAACTCCAATAGGTGGATTTCCAGCCTTTCTAAAGACAACACTTCATGTCAGTGGTCATACTGGTGGGCCTAAGAGGTTAAGCTCAAATCTCTTTTCAAGGCACTGTATCTATGGGGAGAAAGGCAGAGAATTGCTGATAGATCAGAAACAGGATACAAAATAAAGGATAGGATTAAGTAGTGAATTGTCTGTGCTGCAATCATCAGCCATTCCTTTGAAATGGTGCACTGCTTAATAAATAGGTGATATCTGTAAAAAGGTGGGGAAGGAACAAGCCAGCACTGACAGATGATTTGGTTATTTCAGGCTTGGCCCAGGCTAAAGCAGACTAATCATAGAATCCTTAAGGATGGAAAACATCTCTGTGATCATTGAGTCCAACTATCAACCCAGCAGCACTGTGTTCACCACTAAACCTTGTCCCCTAGTGCCATATCCGCATGCCATTTGAACATTTTCAGAGATGGAAAATACATTATTTCCCTGGGCAGCCTATTCCAATGCCTGACCATTCCTTTACTGAAGAAATACTTTCCTAATATCCAACCTAAGCCTCCCCTAACTCAACTTGAGACCCTTTCTTCTGGTCCTGCCACTTGTTATCTGGGAGAAGAGACTTACTCCCTCCCTGCTACACCCTCCTTTCAGGCAGCTGTAGAGAGTGATATGGTCTCCCCTGAGCCTCCTTTTCTCCAGGCTAAACANGACTTCACACAGTCATTTAAATGCCAAGTTTTCTAAAGGCCTCACAAATGTCTTGGATTTGTAGTTCATGAAAAGTTTCATTCTTTGAAATACTGTCTGAACAGTCTTGCCAGGGAAATGGTGGTAAAATGGTTTTTAGCACTTCTATGAAAACTGTAGCACAGATAATTAGAGATTATAATACACAGAAGGCCTTGGAGAGTACATTAGATACTAACAACACTTGAAAGCTTGACTAGAAGCTGGTAAGAGAAAACCAAACACAAACTGCTCTCTCCTTTTCCTTTCCCACTACAGTTCAGTCTTCTCACACACACAAAACATAAATAAAATAAGAATGAAAATACTTTGTTCCAGAGTGGCTGTTATGTTGCCTCAAAGATTAAGTAGTCTGGTTAACATCCCCCATATGGCAGAATAATGACTTAAGTCTACAGAACTTGAACCATCATGAGGCCCTACCATGGCATATCCCAGACTTTTAAATCATTAAATGGTTTAGAATTGGGGTTCAGTATTTCCTAGGGAAACACAAAACTTCATGCAGCATTGTTTTTTAATTATAGATTGAATTTTTGTCAGCCTTTTTTTGGCTTTTTTTTTTTGCTTGTTTTTCTACATGTTTTTCAGCTGACAGCTGAGCAAGTCTGCAACTCCAATAGGTGGATCTCCAGCCTTTCTGAAGACAACACTTCATATCAGTGGTCATACTGGTGGGCCTAAGAGGTTAAGCTCAAATCTCTTTTTCAAGGCACTGTATCTATGGGGAGAAAGGCAGAGAATTGCTGATAGATCAGAAACAGGATACAAAATAAAGGATAGGATTAAGTAATGAATTGTCTGTGCTGCAATCATCAGTCATTCCTTTGAAATGGTGCACTGCTTAATAAATAGGTGATATCTGTAAAAAGGTGGGGAAGGAACAAGCCAGCACTGACAGATGATTTGGTTATTTCAGGCTTGGCCCAGGCTAAAGCAGACTAATCATAGAATCCTTAAGGATGGAAAACATCTCTGTGATCATTGAGTCCAACTATCAACCCAGCAGCACTGTGTTCACCACTAAACCTTGTCCCCTAGTGCCATATCCGCATGCCATTTGAACATTTTCAGAGATGGAAAATACATTATTTCCCTGGGCAGCCTATTCCAATGCCTGACCATTCCTTTACTGAAGAAATACTTTCCTAATATCCAACCTAAGCCTCCCCTAACTCAACTTGAGACCCTTTCTTCTGGTCCTGCCACTTGTTATCTGGGAGAAGAGACTTACTCCCTCCCTGCTACACCCTCCTTTCAGGCAGCTGTAGAGAGTGATATGGTCTCCCCTGAGCCTCCTTTTCTCCAGGCTAAACAACCCCAGCTCCCTCAGCCTCTCCTCATAAGACTTGTGCTCCAGAATCCACCAGTTCTGTTGCATTTCTCTGGACATGTTTCAGCATCATAATGTCTTTCTTGTAGTGAGAGGCCCAAAACTGAACATGGGATTTGAGGTGCAGCCTCACCAGTGCGAAGTCCAGGGGATGATACTGTCCTAGTCCTGCTGGCCACACTATCTCTGATACCAGAAAGGATGCAATTTCTTGACTCAGAGATCAAGAAAACCAGAAACACAACGGTAAACTCAAATGTAAAACAGAAAAAACACCCTTTCAAAAAAGCAAAAAGTTAAATATAACTTGGTCTTATATGTGACAGTGTCTTGACAACTGTTTCAGTCCAAAGACAGAGACATGGCAGGGACCATGGAGAAAGTCTTCTGTCCAATGGCAGCCAAGAGCAAATGAAATGTTTGGCTTCCTAAGGAAGTGGAGGACTAATTGCCTCATTAAGGGCATTGCAACATGAAGGCAGGTTTAGCCAAGAGGCAGAGCTTTTCCTCTCGAGCAAGTTTGTAAAACCTAGAACTGTTAACTATAGGAAGATGATGGGTAGTCTGGGATTTGATGGAAATATATAGAACATGGGATGTATGGAGAAGACTGGATGGGGTTTTTCTTCATTCCATCCTGGACTCTGCAGTCAGTGCAATTAAACACAGGTAAATATCCAGATCATCAATATGCAATGCTTCTCCATAAAGCACTGTATTAAAATGAAGGGCACAGTGTCTCAGAAGATGGAAATGCTGAAGCATAATCAGGATTCAAATACTGTGCTATGGAAAATACAGAATTATCAATAACAGTAATACTTTTGGAAGAGATGGTATATTCTACTCTTTCAAGTGCAAAACAATTGAAAAATACTGCAATTAAAACTATGCACAGGCAAGATCAGGCTAGCTGCTTGCTGCAAAGTTCATGAACCTTCTTCAGAACCCAGCTGGTGAATTTGCAAATGCAAAGCCCACAAAAGGAAAGTGTGCTGACGCTATTTTATCATTGCAGCAGGAGATATAGGAAGATTCTGTGAAATAAAAGATATTCGAAAAAGAAAGTAAGTCAAACTCCCACAGTTCTGTGTGAGTTATGTTTTTCTGATCTTTTAGTCAGCCTCCCTTTTTAATTTTGCCCAGTGCTTTGAGATGCATGATTCAATATTTCAAATTCATTGCCTTTGTGATCTAAGTTTATCAGGCACTTTGAAGTCAGACATAGTGACACCTTTTCAAAATAACTTTGACAAAAACAAGTGCCTCCATTTTTTGCTATGCATACAGAAAAAATTATAAGAACAAATCATTCCCTGTCCTTTAAAAAGTGACCTCAAAATACATCTGGCAAAAAAACATTTCTGTGTGTCTGAGAAATAAACTCAGAGAGAAAATCACTTCTTTTAAGAAATCATCTTTAGACAATTTAGCAAGAGCTACTTTGTGTGCCCAAATTCTTTAGAAACCATTTATCTAAGCAATAGTTGAAAATAATTATCCAACCACATGCTTACAAAGGAAGGCAAGATTTGTAAGGGAGATAATATCTTTCAAGTCTGTATAGCTGGAGAAAGCAGACAAGCTTTCAGGCATACAAGCCTTTCCCCAGCTCATTTTTTCTCTGAACTGTATAAGTTGGCATAATAAAAAGAAACCATTTACATCCCAAAACTATCACAGCTACAACACTGATACTGATACTCACAAAGCTGAAGACCGAACAGGCACACTGCATATGGGTGTAAGATGTCAGCTGAAAACTCTTATAGCATAGTGGCAAGCAAAAAACCCCCAAAGCTTTACCATCATATATTTCTACAAAAGTGTGTACTGAAGTTCTGCCTTAAAGGTCTTCCTGGTGAGAATGAAAACCTAACAGAATTTTTTAGTTTTATTTCATTTTTTGACTGTTGATGTTAATAGGAATGTCCTGTTCAAAGAACTTCAATGCCAAGAAAAAAGAAAGACAGACACAAGGGTGACGGGATGCTGTGGATTCCTCACAGTTATAAACGAAATACCGGAAAACACATCTGGGAGCCACATTGCTGAAGGCTGAACAAAATGAAGCTAATGATCTGAGAGCCAAAACAGCACTAGGACTGAAGGCAAATAGAGCCCTGAATATGCAGTAGACCAGAAATGCAAAGCATCATGTCTATGTCCAACATCTGCAATTGAGATTCCAAATTTGCCAGTACTGTTTTCAATATAAATGCATCCAATCTTGTTTACTTCTACTAGACATGCAGTGAGGGGAGACAGCAAAATTCTAGAGAAAATTGTAGCTTTTCTTCTTAGTGTTCTACCGTGCCTTTTCTGACTTAATGCTGAAATAACAGTGCTACTTGGGTGCCCACCTTGCCCTTCCTATTGGAGGAAATTATTACAGGTAACAGGACCTCCTCACTAGCAACCTTCTAACTCTCGGAAAAGTATGTTATACATTGAGAGGTTTAAAAAGTGTGTTATACATTCCTACATTTGAGGGATCACAGATCCTTCATTTAGTTATGTCTGGAGAACAAAACCTAACTGACTGCTTGGAAGTGTCACCCAAGAGTTTTCTTTCTCCAGTGGCCTTGTGGATTGCAGAAGGGCTGCTGCTCATTGTGATGCTTATCCACATATGAGTAATTGATGTCAGTGATGGAAGAAATCATCCTCATTTGTTCTTGGAAAGCATCTTACATAGGTAAGAGTTTTCTGCCACATGGAATACTCATTCATACCTTCTTTTAAGACCCTGTAAGATTGATTGTTGCTTTCATTTATGGCCTGTTCTTCCTCAAATCTCCATGTTACCTTTTTCACATGTGAACAGAGCCTCAAGAGGAAGACACTGAAGTCAAGCCTGTGTGGCTTCAGCTTGACTGCACCCTTTGCACAGACAACCTTCACAGCCCTTAGTTAGAGTGACCCAGCTGTGCCTGCTTGCAGCATTTCCAAGGTCACACAAAGAACTGCAGGCCCACTGCCTGCTTCAGCTCAGCAGACCACCAAGGCAACAACTCAGCTGCCCTCAGTGCCACAGGATGGACATCAGATGGTTAGGGAAGTAGCTCTTTTTGATATTGCCGTCTCAAAAGGGCAGCTGCTATCACCCATCGCCCTCTGCAAGAGGAGGAGTCCTCACAATGCTCCAGTTTTCACTGGGACAAGGTGGCTGCTCTTCCCATGGTTGCACCTTGCCACCACAGCAAGGAAATTTCCTTATGCCTAGGAAATCTCCAGGCATAAGACCAGAGCCTGCTTTGTACTGCTACATGCATCTCAATCTGGAAATGATCTGTCAGCCCCAGCATGTGCAGCACCACAAGGGCAGCAGCATCCGTGGGCAACTGACTTTGATAAGAAGCTGCCAGCTACTGTAAAGCTTGAACTGAGTGAAGGCTCCTGACACAAAACAAAGCCACATCTAAACTGTGGAGTGAAGTCTAAGTATACTACAAAGACAAAATAATTAATGGGAAAATCATTTAGAAAAGACTGTGGAAGGGATGATAAAAACAACCAAGCAGAGAGAGAAGTATTGCACTGTTTTGTTCCTTTTGAAGTTCCTCACAGAAGCAATAGCTCCATAGAGCATGGACTTTCATTTTGTTTTGCAATCTTCCAGAAAACTGAGGCCCCACAAACTACATCACTGAAAATAATAAATAGCTTTAATTAAATAAAAGATTGTTGAGGTTTGGGGGTTTTGTTTTGGTTTAAAAAAAAAAAGAAAAAAAGTTGCCACCCTCAAGACACTTAAGTCAGCCCTCCAGAAATGTAGACAAATTAGAAGCCACGAGAAACAAAGTAAAATGTTAAGTAGCTGAAAAGGGGGTTCAGCTGGAGAAAAAAGTGGAAAGTAGTAACTGTTGTGTGTGCAGTTTAGCTGGGCAATGACTGAGGGGACATACGTTAACTGGCTACAAGCATCTGTTGGAAATAAACAGCCAGCAGAGGAATAACAAGTTAGGATAGTAAAACAGCAACAGCTAGAAATAATGACAACCCTAAGAAAGGCAAAATTTAGACTAAACATCAAATGTTGCTAACCATAACAGGTCCTAGGAAGTAGAATATTCCCAGGGATCTGAGTAAAAATACTTTTGCATAGTACATACAGTTTTATCCCCTCTCAGTATAAAGTCAGTCTTTATGGAGGACAAAATCTTGCATTGTTAATCTCAGAAACTAGAGAGAGAGTATCTCTCTGTAAGCATCATCTTCCACATAAGGGGCATGTTGGTTGCCGGGAATGTTATTCATTGGAGAAATCACTTCAAAAAATTATCTGTTGCATATGTAAGATAAAACCAAAAACAAGCAAGTGGGAAAAAAAACCCAGGAAGTGGCCTGGTTATCAGACTGCTAAAGCAGAACTAATTTTGCATGTTCTTTTTTCTCTTTTTGAGGGCAGAGACTGTTTTGTTTTGTTTTCTACCAAAATTAAAACTACTGCCCATTGTACCCAAAATCTCAGAATATTTTAGCAATACCACTGACCTGTATGAAAATTTTCCAGTGTCTCAGGACTCTTTAGCTGGTATCAATTCTGCAATTGGTTAAGTAGAAACCAGGTGTGTATTCTCTAGGGTCATCTCAGTGGATATACATTTAGGAATGACAATTTCTGGACGATATTCAAACATTCCTCTGGATCCATGTCATCTTGGCAAACGGCTAGAGATGCACATACTGACCTGTATCTCTTCATCTGCTCTGTGTTTTGCTCAGCCCTGTAACCATGGCCAGTATATGGATTTCATCACACAGAGGTGCCAAGCCCCTGCAGAATTATAAAAGAGGGAAAGTATGTGACTCATGTTGAAAAACACCAGAGATAATGTTCCCATTACCTGTTACAGTGAACACATTACCATTTCAAAATTGTCTTGATTTTTAAGGGTTGAACCAGCATCTCCAGAGCTTGTCATTATCATTTGGAAAAATTGCTCCCAAAAAGGTCTTTTCTCCTATGGTGGATACATGGAAAATCAGTCTCAGCAGGTTTCAGCCTGAGCCCACCTTATAAGTTTACTCTTCAACATCTGCATTACAGTAAGATTCCCCAAAGGGAATCTTCATGAGTTTGTGAAGCTTAACCAAAATGCTGTAAAATAAACCCAATTTCTAAACATCAAAGCAGTTCTAGAATGTACTACTCAGCTCCTCACAGTAAACAGAAACACAGAGAAGTAAACCAAGCTTCTCTCCATCGGTTACGCCTCTGTTCAGCTAAGACTTAGGCCAAGGAAAAAGGTTGACTGTTCAAGCTGACTACTACTGTGGTTTATACTTCTCCGTCTTTATAAAAATCCTTCTTCCTTGCTCTTCATCCACCCAGAAGTTTCCCATACTGCCTCTGATGTGCCCAATTTGATATAATTTAGTGATGACAAACCTTAGGAATGTTTAAATGATCCCTTCCATGACACCATCTTTTATGTAAGCTTGGCTTGAAAATATAACATAGGATCCCAACCTTCAGTAGTTGCAGACAAACCATCTGCTCCCCAAAAACACAGCAGCTGAACGCTTCAGTCATGTAAGAACTGCTTGTAGTTTATATACAGTTTCCTTCAAAATAAATACCCACGAGGACAAAGAAAAAAAGATAAATGCATCTATCCAGTTACATTCATGCATTTGATACATGATCTAATATCCCACAAAGCTGACTTCAGTGACTTACACAAGGGAAAATAAATGAAAAGGAAGGGCTCCAACAAGTAGTGCAGAAACCCTTTAATCTGTAAGAAATGAAGCTGGCAATGCATTCAAAGCCTTCCCTCAGTATTTACAGAGTTACTATCTAATCAGTTTCACAGATTGAAATCACAGAGTCAAGGTACGTGAGCTGGTAAGCATTACATAGTATTTTGCCTTGACTACTATTTCCTTTGGTACCACTACATATTTGCAATAAGCCAAAGATATCAATTTTCTATGAGTTTGTGGGTATGCTTGAAAATTACCTTGTTTGGCACATAGCAAATCTCCACTTTGTTTACATTCATGTTTAACCACTGCTGAGTCCAGGGCCACCAGCTTATCCCTAGGCTGAGATCATGGAAATATTGGAGCTCACATCAAAGCTGACCAGAAGCCTGACGCAATCAACACCATGACCTCATGTAAGAGAGTGTATGAGTTCAACAAGCTTCATCTGATGCTTTTACATAGAAAACCAGGCCATCTGAACAGAGATTTCAGCATTCCACCTCACTGCTGCTTCCCCCACAGCAGGATGCACCAAAAAAAAAAAAAAAAGAATCTTTTTCGCCTATAATATCTTCTAAAGAAATCAGACAAAACTAGAACCAAAGGATAGTAGAATAATTTAGGTTGGAAAAGACCTTTCAGATCACTGATTCTGAAGTCATACAGTTTACACCTTGTAGTTTCCCAAAGTGACACACAAAAACTTTCTAAGCTTTAAACCGCATATACTACCAGTAGGAAAAACATGTTTGGAGAATGCATAAACTAGAGATAAGAAAAAACACATGCATTTCACTTAGCCATTTTATTTTGTGGCTATTTATAATATGTGATTATCATCGAACATTCTGTTGCTGCCTCATTTGGGGGCTGAAAGCTACTGGATAGTGTCTGAGAGGGGTGCAAACCCATCAAACTTACATTACCAGCAGAGACTGGGACAGTAGAGCTGATAGCAGGGCATGGAGCCCAGGAATTGCCAGGTCAGTCCCTGTTGCTAGTGAGGAAAAATTGTTTATGTGTGAAGGCTGTCCCCAGGGATACATTTGGACAACAAATTAGTATTGTGTTGTGACTCAGGACAACAGGAGTTTCTGTTCTGAAACCTCTGGTATGTTCTGGTTGAGGAATTTCAAGTCCACCACAACAATATTTCAGCATTTCTTCCACTTTAATTGAAAGGGAGACAAAAATGAGAGAAGACAACAGTGCAGATGCACACTTTAATGAAGTATAATTTTAAAAGAAAATAATGCTGGAACCTTTTCAAAGTTTGGAATACATTATCATAAACATGTAGTTATGTAAAAATTATTGTTCAAAGATGTTCTGAAATAATGGTTAAGGCAGTCATCCATGTACTACCTAAAGGCAGCATAGCGGCACTACTTAATATGATGCCTCAAACTCCCCTTTATTAATACCCTCATTTTCAAAACACATTTTCCAAATGTTCATCCAAGAAAACTTTTCCCATGACAGATAATTGATTTCAGATTCAAAAGCTAACAGAAACCCTGATGGCAACCAACATATCCACTGAAAAATCAGCTGTTGTTAAGCTCCAGTACTCTCTATTAGACTTACAGATATCTGCAGTACCATCCTCATGTCCTGGAAGAAGGATATGAAACTTTGAACGCAAAAGATTTGAAATAACCCTCACCAGAATTTCCTGGTATTTAGTACACTCATGAAAAGCTGCTTAAACTTACCCAACCATCCACTCTGGGAAAGGAATTCCTGGGGGCAGAGGAAATCCACAAGTGTCTCCTAGTTGTCACCTGGGCACCTCGCAACAAGATTTTGCAGGTATAGATCACGATTTTTTAAAATGAGGAGGGAAACTAAATCAATAAACCCAGCAAACCCATCTGAATCCTCCTGAAGTACATACAAACAAAGCCTACTGTTCTAGGACATTTGCTCAGAGGACATGAATTCAAAGCCTCAAAAGAAACAACATGGCACGATCAAGGCTGCAGAGCTCAGAGACCAGGAAGGACTTACGCTGCAGACTTGTCCAAAGAATGGGAGTTTTGCCACTTGGACTTGATTGCGTTTGCTTGGAAATGGGGATACACCAACAAAGAGTCCAGTGCTGAAGGCAAGTTATTTAAAGCAAACTTTGAAAACCTTAATTTCAAGAGTACCTAAGCCCTCACAGATGCTGACTTATGCTCCCTGACATCCAAACAAACCTTGAAGTACATTTGAAAATCATGTCTGAATGGGAACCATATTACTTTTGTATGAATAATGTGGTGAGCAACTTATTAAGGAAAACAACTTTTAAGTGCTTTCATTCAACTGGACAAAACCAGTAATAAAATAAATGAAAGGCCTAATTTGGCTGAAAAAAATCATTAAGGTTTTCTTCTCTAGCTGGTATATTGGAGGTCATTTTTCTGAACAAATAAAATGTCTCTTAGGCATGCTCTGTAAATTTTCAGTCAAGCTTCCATTTCCATCCAATGGCTAGACCACACATCTCTTTACAGAGAGTAGTAGTAAAGATCCAAAAATAAAAAAAAAATAAATCTATTATTTATATCTAGATTTCAAGGTTACCAAGAAACTTAAATAAAATAACTTCCTATCTTTTCTTTTGTTCATTTGTTTGTTAACCTATTAGCTATTTGCAAACCCTAATACCATTTCCCTACAATAACAGGACAAGTGAAAAGAGAATATTGTCTAAAGAAGCATTTCTATGCTGTCTTTCCAGAAACACTGGCAAAAGAAATTTGAACATCCACCAACCATTATAAACCTTTCCAATCCAGCTGTAACTACCTATGATTCTAAAACATTTTGCTATTGGTAGTTAGGCCACAAAACTTATTTTCTTTTGCACCTAGACAAGAAAAATATCAAATCTCATTTTGTAGACCCAAAGGGAGAAAAAAAGATGCATTTGCTCTTCCTCTACAGAAAGCTGAATATGAGTCAGCAGTGCCCTGGTAGCCAGGAGGGCCAGCTGTGTCCTGGGGGTTATCAGGCAAAGAATCACCAATCGGTTTAGGGAGGTAATTGTCCTGCTCTGCTTTGCACTGGGGCAGCCTCACCTTGAATACTGTGTGCAGTTTTGGGTGCCACAATATATGCAAGATACTAAGCTACTGGAGAATGTCCAAAGGAGAGCAACAAAGATGGTGAAGGGCCTTGAGTGAAGGCTATATGAGGAGCAGCTGAGGTCACTTGGTCTGTTCAGCCTGGAGGAGACTGAGGGAAGACTTTATTGCAGTTACAACTTCATTGTGAGGGGAAGAGGAGTGTCAGGCACTGATCTGTTCTGTGTGGTGACCAGTGACAGGACCCAAGGGAATGGCCTGAAGTTGTGTCAGGGGAGGTTTAGGTTGGATATTAGACAAAGGTTCTTCACGCAGAGCGTGGTTGGGCACTGCAACAGGCTCCCCAGGGAAGTGGTCACAGCACCAAGCCTGACAGAGTTCAGGAAGTGTTTGGAAGATGTTCTCAGGGATCTGGTGTGACTTTTGCGGATCATCCTGTCCAGGGCCAGGAATTGGACTCCCTTCCAACTCAACCTGTTATGTGATTCTGTGTGATCTTAATTGCCTGTAATACACTAGAGCTATCCGTAACTATCCTGGAGATTAGGAGTAACAGAAACTTTGGAGGAGGTGGTGTTTTCCCCAAACAGCATTTGCATTAGCCAAGAGTATCCACAATTACCTGACTATATTATCTTAACGTCTGAGCCAAACCCACTGGTAGCCACTCTACTCTCTTCAGCAGGCTTTGGAGAAGTTGCTAAATGAACAGCCAATTCATCCAAGTTAAATTCTTACACGTGTCCTTTTCTTATTCACCTTGCTAATAACACAAATGGTCACCTATATCTGATTAACCAGAAGTGAAGAAATTGAGCTCTGGAAACTCTCAGTCCTGTTTTTAAAGCCACAAGATTAAATGTTCCTCTGACAGATTGCTTCATGGAGGAGTTCTGTGCTCCTGGCTTCACCAACGTATATTTACTCCTCATTTCTGTGGCTGTCACCAGCTTCACTACAGACCTCCAAACTGAGACTGCTTACACAAGAGTGGTCCTTCAGTAGTCCCTATTTGAAATCACAACAAATTATGACTCTAAGAGTTATAATTTTGCATAAATCTGATTTTACTTCATCAGACGTCTATATATGCAAGTAAGTTGATAGTGTAGGCTCTTTTCTCCGGTGGCAAGGCTTTGAGCTGACAGCCCTACCGCAGATTTCCTGCCATTGTAACACTTCTTGTTACTATGTAAAGAAGCCAAGACTGCTAATGAAAACTATTCTTTTTGTTTGTTTGTTTGTCTTGGGGGGGTTTTGTACTATTTTCAATTATCAGAAGATTTGTGAAGGGGTTTTGAAGATGTTGTACTGATTCCTTGCCTCCATACTACCTCCCACATTCATCTTTTTATTTTGTCTTTCATCACCACATCCCATCATGCCACACTGCACTGGTTAAATAAACCCCTAAATCTAGCTTTTGTCCAGTGCTAATCCTTTTATTTCCTAAATCTCGTTTAATCTGAAGGGCTTCCTTTCATCTCTTCAACTGTCAGTTGGGTCACTACTGTTTCCTATCAACAGCTCCTGAAAATCCTGTATGGAGTTAAAAAGCTTTCAAGTGTTTCTATGATTCTCATTAGATTCTGCTCTGCCCAACACCTGCTAAAGACCGTATTGATGCAGCTCATGCCCTTCTGCCTTCCCTCTCCCTGACATGGCTCACACTTCACACAAACAGTAATCACTTTAGAAAGGGTTTCCCCATTTTTTCTGGAAAACTCCCTGCCCTAGTTCCAGCTCAAACATTATCAAAACTTGGCTAAATATGCATTGCTTTATATAGTACAGACAAAAAAAGGAAAAAATTTTAAGTAGAAGAGATCAGGGAGAAGGTCATGAAACAAGCTTTCCCTGGAGCCACAGGGAAGGGATTCTCAAACTTTTTTTCCCTGTCCATAGGAAAAGATGTTTTTATTTCTGCCTTGTGCTCCTGCTCCTCTTTTTGACCCCTCAATAGCCAGTAGCACAAAACTAGATCATCTCCAGGGGCAAGAAACTTTCAAAAGTCATTCCCTGCAATGAGCACCCATTTGCTAACACACAGCAGGTATCTGGAGCAAGGACCTGCCTTCCCACAGCAGGGTATTTTTGAGTGAGTCCTTTTGCCAGGTGAGATGCTAAGAAGTTACAGTGAGAGGACTCCTCAGTTCTCACACTGCCCACTTGTAGGCCATGCATGCCAGTGCTCTGCTCCCAGCCTTCAGTGGCCCAGAGCAGCTCCTCACGCTGTGCCCTGTCCTGCAGCTCTCAAAGAAACCATACAAATGTCTTGCACAACTTGTGCTCCTTGCACCCTCCCAAGGCACACGTGGCAGCAGTAAAAACCAAAGCCCAGAGAAACCAAAGTCCTGAGGTAGCAAAATCACAAATACCATTTCCTCAAAAGGGACACAGAGCTGTTATTGCTAGGCCATGGTGGGAGAGCAATGCTTATCATTCCCCCCAGCCTTCCTCCAGGCACCCCTTCATCTCCTTCCAACAGCTCTCACTGATTTTAAAGAGGCCAGAAATGACCTGTCACTTTTTCATCCTACTGGACAAATAGTCCAGAACATCAGATGTCATTTAGCAGTTCAGCTTTAATATATAATGTGTGAGATTTATTTCCACTTCTTTCCCCTGCAAGCAGTGGCAAGTGTGAACACGAACACGAATGACACCAGGATTAGTGTACTTACCAAGTCACGAGCACCACAGTTTCTTATTGACAGTCACCATGTACAGGGAAAAAGACTATTCTGAGCCACCTCTCAGCAACATTCTGTGTCATAGGTGTCAGGCACAGAAGAGCAGGCACCTGTAGCCCTCCATTAGCAACCCCAAATGACTGTCTCAGGGGGCAAGGTCAGTCTAGTGTCAGAGTGAAACTCCCCACTTTCTTATCCTGTAAGTACAGAGAGAAGCCAACGTTGGCAGCCGAGCCGCTCTGTCCCTCCCCAGAAAGGCTGGCACCTGCACCTTCACTCTGCAGCCCTGGCAGCTGAAGCCCACTGATGCCAGGGGCCTTGCTCCTGCAAAACCCTAATGTGCAGGATGACTCCCTCACCCTCTGCTGGGGTGAAGCAACCAGGTCAGTCACTTGAAACCCAACAGAAACAGCTTTCTCGAACTCCAGTGTTAAACTGTGCTCAAAAGCTGAAAGCTGCTCTCACTCTCCATCTCTTTTCTGGTTTGCCTGGTGTGCTTCCAGATTTGCTCCTGGATCCTACCTCATTTTCCTCCCAGCCCCAGCTCACAAACACTGCCTCCTGAAGCCTACTAAGTTCAGACATGGGATTTCATGCAGAATGCTACCGTGTGGACCCGCTGTACGTAACCAGTTAAACTGGCTGGATGGCTGATGCAGTCCACAGCTGCTCTAGTTTACATTCAGAAGCAAGTTTTTATTTGCTTCCTTTTGCACAACACAAGCCTTATCTCTCTGAAGACATGCAGTAGCATGTCTGCACTCTTTGCGCTACCATATTCATGTCTTAGACAGGGTGGGCCCAAGCAAGTTTAGTCAAACTCTAAAGGCTTTTTTATGCTGAAATGTTATCCAAGAAGGCAATAGCAGGATGAGTGGGACTGTGAAACTAGCACAGGAAGACAGTAACTGTAAATTTATCCTCACTCATCTCTTTCATATAATGTTTACTCATAATCTTCTACTGCTTTTAATTACATTTTGTCCATTGTGAGCTTTGTATTTTACTCACATAATACTACTCAAACGAAGTTAACTAAGAGCTACAGAATTTGGAGCTAGATTTTTTTAATAAATCTTTTAAAAGCACATGTCTTGTACTGATGGTTGAACAATCCACCTCAGGATCCAGAATCCAATCTTTACTCCAACCTGAGTACCAAGTACTCCTACCCAGAGGGTCATTCATTCACCCCCCTTGCAATACATTTCTCCAGTGTGGGTTTGATAACAGAACTCAACCCTACCAACCCCCTCAGAGGCAATCTTATGGCATGGTTCTGAAAAGCGCAGTGAGGCCAGCATGGCCACAAGAACCAAGAGGGATAGGACCATGCTGCTTTTGTGGGAGAAGAGATGAGCTGTGTAGATATGAACTGTGCTGTGTCAGTTCTTTTCCACGCCAAGCACCTGGGTGGATGACCAGGGCCTGACTGTCTCATTTACTTAGTACTGACAGAAGTAGAAAAGCAGAGCTAGGTGTTTCAGATTGCACTGGTCACTTACAATCCCATTTCATCATCATCATCCACCAAAGGATATGTAATTGCAGCTATGAAATATAACAATTTCTTAATGAAATGGGAGTTCTTTCAGAAAAACTAATTTTTGCCTGTGACTTTTGGGAAGACAACAGCCAAAGGAAGAAGTAGCCAATGCAGCCAAAATCTCAAATCAACACCACTTGTTTAAAATCAAACTGCCACTTTACAGGGATGCAATGTAGAGGATGCAGGGTGAGTGTAATTTGAGTGCAACAGTTTAAAGCTGGAGAACAAACAGCCTTCCTGCCCTTTGGGCCTGACACAAGGTCTGAAGAAATACTGCCATGGAAGGAAGGCCATAGCTGATCCATGGGGTTATGGAGGCACATGTTGTTACAAGACAGTCTTGGACTAAAAATCAGTAGCACCTGCACATACTTTGCAGCTGACAGAATGCTGGCAAACCATAGATAAAGAAAATTAAAATTCATAACTACTTTATCATTTCTGAGCTTGTCACTTCAACCTGAAGTTACATGAAAGAATATAACTATGTTCATATTGGGAATGTAGAAATACTTCTACTTTCTAGTATCCCAGCACTTACAGTAACAAGAGGGACAGCAACATAGTCCATCGGTCCTTAAAAGCTACCTGGAAATCAGTTTTAAGTCAAGACATCTGCCATGGTACATAACTCATAGTCTGCATTCAGCAACCTCCATGTCACATGCACACAAAAATTTCTAATGTACCAATGAAGTTCCCCACACAAAAGCAGGGGGGCATTTTCCCCTACATAACAAAATGCAAAGAAAGCAGAAGTGCTCAGTAGGAGGTGTAACTGGCAAACTGTGGGAAAACACTGTGAAGTGGACCCCAGACAAAGACAGCACTGAAAGGCACCCTGAATTCTACACACCGCATGCATGAGAGACATGCTGTTGTAGTTTAAAGTTAATGCACTTTCTCTGTATGGTTTTGAGTTCAGAAAAGTTCTGTACCTACCCCCTTCCACCCCATTTCCACACTCCGCATTTGTTCCCCTCATGTATGTTCCCCTCATGTATGTTCCCCTCATGTATGTTCCCCCCGCGGCTCATCTCTGGTGAGTCCCTGGACCGTGGAGGTGCCAGGGCAATTTCCCAACCCAGGCCAGCCCCACCTAGGCACAGCCCCTTCCCCATGCTGCCAATGCAGCTGCTGCTGCGGGTGTCACTGCCACACGGCAGCATCCAGCCCCTCCCCTGGGGTCCATCCCTGCACCACTACCGGCGCAACACCGTAAATGCGCCTGCACCTTCCACCCATCCTGCCCCAATCCCTGAGACCCTATTGGTCAGTTCTCCCATTATTTGACAAGTGTTTCCCCATTGGCTATTCAGGTTGTCAGTTATCCATTCTGCCCCTCCCCTCACCCAATCGTGCCCAAGTTCCAAATCTCTCGCCTAAGACTCCCTTCATCTTTCCAGGACTCTGGACTTACTGGATGTTTAATGGTTGCCGACACACTGTTCACCCAGTCCCTTTTAAGTTTCCACTTGTTCCGAGTACCTCCCCTATGTGACCCTTTATAGGTTGGCACTTTCATTAATAAAGTGCTTTTTGGTCTCACACCCACACTGAGTGTGGAGTGTTCACTGGGGAGCCGTTCTCCTTTGGTCAGTAACCATTAGCAAACCATCAGTTGTCACCTTGGTATTTTTAATCAGGGCTGTGGTAACATTTAAAAAAACACAAGGAAGCAAACATTGGACATAAGGCTCGAAATCTGCCTAAAAATTTCTAATGTGCCATGTAATTGCTTAAATGCTTAAGCAAGGTTTCTCTTGCAGGTTTGCTATTTCTGTCATGGCTTTGGTCCCGAAAACACACAGGTACAAGCAGCACCTAGGCATATTCCACAAACACTGGCAAGTTGGAGAGAAATATAAAAAATATCCCCCAGATCCTCATTTTTCATCTGGCTTCACTTTCGAGTCTTTCATATCCTAAGATCATCCTACTCCAGGAATTACAGATTTGCCCTTTACCAAAGAAGTTCACAAATAGTAAATGTGTTTCACAACAGAAAGCTGGAAGGGAAGCAAAATATTCACAGTTGGGCCTTGAATTTCTTTTTCATTTTTGATGAAAAATTCAAAATTATTTTTCAAGCTCTTTTTTTTCTGAATTTTGAAGAAAAACACTAGAGAGCAAACTTGAAGCTACTCAAGGAGCTAGTTACCAGTGTCCCTTGAGAGTCTGCTTTTGAGGGTTTAGGGGTCTGTGAGTGATGATCAGTTTTGAAGAACCATCTTTTAAACACAGGAACAGGCAATCCCATTGTTTCCTAAGTCAAGCAAGCAAGGCAGAAGACCCGTTTGGCTGAACAGGCAACTCCACTTGGAAGGAAAGAGGAATTTTAATGCTGTGAGGTCAGGTTTCACAGCAAGTTCACAGTTGGTCAATACTCCAATCCTGTCAGTGTTTGAGAAGCATTTGAACAATGCCCTTAATACCATGCTTTAATTTTCAGCGAGCTCTGACATGGTCAGGCAGTTGGACGAGATGAATATTGTAGGTTCCTTCTAGATTAACTATTCTTTCCCTTCCCTCTTCCCCTCCCTGCCTCCTCCTTCCCTTTCCTTCTTCTTCCACCCCTTTTTCTTCCCCTTTCTTTTTTCTACCTGCTCCTTTCCCTACAAGTACATGCTGAGGAAATCTCTGATGATATTTGTTCCCAGCCATGCACTAGCAGAAGGCATTAAATACCCATAACCATGTCCCAGCCTCGGTATTGGTTCTGTCACATTATGGGAAGGAGGGATGTACCTTCTGGTGGGGGTGGGAGCTGTGAATCATCTCGAGATAATTGGACCACCTGCACAAATTTACCAAAAGCAAGTGTAAAGTGTAGTTTTTGAAAGTCTTCTGTGTTTAATCAGTTTAATTGGGTTTCCACAGGATGGCAAACCCTATTACTCTGACACTAGCAAGGCTCAAAGATCAAGCCTTCAATCTAATCCAGGACATGCTCTTTAATGTTTGCAAATCTTTTGGACATAAGCAATGGCTGTTCGTTACTGATGTTCTTTTATTTTTGAGTTGATTTTTTTCTGTTTGTAGTCATTTTTAGAAATTTCTGAGCTGTTTCTGGTGGAAAAACAAAAGAGCCTGAGAACAACAGCAGCCCCTTAGAGACAAGGTCTATCTGTCCCAACACTCTACCTCCAAACTGGCCAACCAATAGTCTAAAGGAGAGCATGAGCAGTGCAAGTCTACTATAAGCTGTGGTGTTTAGTGGTAAATATAACTTTTACTAAAAAATGGGTAGTTAAAGCTTTCCATAGCAAATGCAACTTCTCTTGTAGAGTT
This sequence comes from Sakesphorus luctuosus, assembly GCA_013396695.1. Classification (NCBI taxonomy): domain Eukaryota; kingdom Metazoa; phylum Chordata; class Aves; order Passeriformes; family Thamnophilidae; genus Sakesphorus; species Sakesphorus luctuosus. The sequence goes on from VWZD01009926.1 coordinate 156,886, forward strand.
CGTAATTACTATTGATTTCATATTCATAATGAAATTAGATGTATCATTCAGCCAAGGAACTGTTGAGCAAAGTTATTAACTTGCTGTAGTTACAAAAGAAGAAAAGCAGGAAGGGTAAATATTATCACAGAAATTATCCAAAAATCAAACTTGTCCTGAAGAAAATTAAATTCCACCACTCACACTGCCAAGCAAATTTTTGTGTTCATCTCTTTCCATCCTTTGTGCCATCCTAGATGCAGGGGATGATCACATCATTGGTGAGGCATCAAAGCAGCCTGAAGGAGAGTTGCTGTGCCTTCTGGGGAGTACAGGACCATTTCACAGCTCCCTGAAAACGGACTGAATCACAGCACTGTCTGCTTTGATCAGCCATCTCTCCCAAAGCATCTGGATGGAGCCTCAAACAGGAGATGCTCAGAGAAGGAGTTGGCTGCTTGCCCTGCTGCAGATGAGGAATTTGAGAGGGGCAGAGGGCACAGGGGGAAGGGAATGCATTATTTCCTGTGCAGGGAGAGAGGCAGCTGAAATATATCCCAAATTTGAGGGAGATTTATCAATATACAGGGTCAATACATTTACTTGCAAAGAGAGGTAGAAATGTCTGGGAGCGATTGACTGGGTTTTGAAAGATCATTTCCAAATCTAGTGGCTAAGTCTGGCCAAATTGAGACATGCTTCTCTTTTGGTGCAATAATTCACAAAATTTAGGGTAAGAGAGTCAGTCCCAATTCTCTACCAGGGTTATTCACACCGTGTATTCACAGCGGGGACATTGTGTGCACGGATGGCATACATAGGGCTTTTCTGATGTGCCTGTCAGTCTTTTAAATCCAGTTTGCACATGTGTAAGCAACACAAGGTAAAAACCAGCTATGAACTCTTCCCAGTGTCATTGGATTCTGATGTTATAATAAAACCTGGGGACACAGAAAGCAGCTGCTAGACTGACCAAGGGGTTCCTACATGAGAGATCAAGCACCAGTTTGCCTGGAAGATAGAGGTAGGTGGTCAATGTTGTAGAAAGGCTGTAACCCATGCATTAGCATCCCCTGTTCTCTTCCACATCATGTAACTAGAAGTACAGTCCTGTGCAATTACAGTGGCATTTAGTATGTGCTGAGAGTGGGCACTGCCCTGGCCAGGATAGATGGGAATCCCTACGCTGCCTTGGTCAGACCTCATAGTCATGAAGGGTATCTATTCTTCAACACATATAGAGAAATAGAAATCTCTTCAGTCAAATATTTTCCTTTCTCAGGCAAGTAGTGGGCTGTAGCAACATGTCTCAGCTCTGAGTTAGGTCATGTGGAGAAGCAGAATAACATATTCAGCTGCTCTCCCACTTCCTCTTTACAAAAGACAGCAAATTGTCTATTGTTCTTAATTTTCTTGCACATTATTTTGAATAAGCCTTATGGTCACTCACTTGGGTGTTTGACAAAATTAAGCATCCCTAACATTCAGAAATGGTACTGGAATAATTAGGGATAGACAAGTCTCTTTGCACAGAAGGTGAAAGCAGCTGAAATACTCTCATAAACATAGCCATTACACATACCAAAGGTTCTTCCAAGCTCTGAGAAAGCCTGGAACACGCTGCTTCAGTACTAGTTCACTGGTCAATACCACCCAAACCTGGGGTAGCCAAGAGAGCTAGCCCAGGACAGTTCGTGCCCTTGCTCTCTTTCACTAACAGCTTCTTGTGTTTGCTGATGAACACCGATAATCACCCCACTGCAAACCATTGAGCCTTTGAGGCCACAGGAGTAAAATAATCAAGGCACTAGCTTTTTGTAACTACTCCAGTGCTGTGGGAGAGAACCAGAAACTCCGGGAAAATTAACTACTTGCAAGTATAAAGTAAAATAAACTGAATCTTTGTGCTTTACAGTGCATGAGATGCAACTCATGCGACCATCCTCACCAAAGGGCAAGAGTGAAATCATGTGCAGCCTCTCTGTCACACAGTCACAGCTTTAACCAGAGACTGCAACCATGTTCAATCACGTGAACTGCCCAGCCCTGCCCAACCCGCCACCAGGAGCCGATGTCTGCAGCATCATGGGCTATGAGCACCTGTGAGCCATTTTTTTCTGCCGAGCAAAGCCTGGAATGGTGAGCCCAGCAGTGGATGTGTGGGAAGTGTGTTATGCAGCAAACTGCTTATGAAGAAGGGAGCGTTTATTCCCCCGTGAACTTGATTTTTGTTTACCTGGCAAACAGGGTTAGATACAAGGGGCTCAGATATTCCCCTTTGTTGCTCTCACACACTAAGTCAGGGATAGATGAACACAACCCTGCCAGTACCTCAGCCAGCAGCAGAAGCACCAGCACTCCAGGTGCCCTCTCCTCCCCACTGTGCACGTACTGGAGGTAGGAAAATTGTTCTTGGCAGAAATTCAGTGGGCATCTGTGCCTGCAAAGGTCTTCATTGCAGAGGAGGTGAGAGAGCTCCTGGGAGTCACTCAGGATTCTAGTAAACAGCAAATTTTTGCAACACGAGATTCAGCAACACCTCAGAGAACTTAAAGCAACTCTATTTCTACATATTCACTCCACCAAATTCAGTGGAGCTCCTACAGTATTTTCTTTCACAGAGAACAGGGCTGAAGTGGACCCAAGCCAGGCTGACACAGTCCCACACGTGTCTCGATCCAGCTGTGATTTTTGCTAGTGTCACTTCAGTTGCAGACAGCAATGGAATAATTCCTGTCAGGGCATTCTATTGACACAGATGTCTTACATATTTTTGTCTCCACTGCAGGAAACAGCACTGGGTTAGGCTCTGTAACAACGCATTAACTACAGCTGGTCAGCACAGAAGAGAAAACCCTACCCGTTAGAAAAAGTCAGTTTTTGCAAGTCCTGAAGTCAGTGCATTTTGCTTAAGCAGTCTGTAAACCTCCAAAACTCAGTGTTTCTTCATGAAGCCTTTAGCTGAGAATCACAAGAGGCAGCACAAAGGAGAAAGATAGTCCAGTAGGGTTACATGAAAAAAAAGTAAGACCAAAGACCAGATTTCCAAGACAGCAAAATCTAGAAGACAACCTCAGGTAGATAAATATGTAAAATATGCCCCAGTAGCTCAGTTTGACACTCTCAGTTTGACCCACAATTTTCTCCATCTCCTGGTGCTCCCCCTTTCCCTTGTACCAGCACTTGGTCCCTCTGGCTGTGGGCTGCCCTGGCTCAGCAGAGCAGTCACAGCACTTTTTGGGGAGATAGCTGGAGAGAGAGTCCGTTTTGCAATCGTTTTACTCCCTGATGTAGTTCAGGAAGAGAGGAGTCAAAACCATTGTGGGGGGAAGAGATGCAATCAGCCATCAGGGCCAGAGCCATGGCAGCAAACCTCACCTTTAGAAACCAGGGAGAACATGTTTCTCATTTGTGTCGCTGCATTTTAATATCACCAGTTCCTGGGTATTATTCCTCAGAGTTGCTACTTATTCTCCCCAATAGCCATGTCACAAACTCTAATAGGCTTTTAACAGGGCTGGACTGCACAGGACCCTCTCCAGACCTGCAGTCAGTGCTTCCTCCTGGCCTTGCTGCACAGACTAAACAGCTTTGGCAGGATGCTGTCCTACCCCATTGCCCTTCACTCCAACACCAGTTTCCTTCTCAGGAGCAGGCTGTGTTCTAAATTCAAGGAGTAGAAGCAGAGAAGGGTTTAACTATACAAAGCATGGTAGACTGCACGAGGATCTAAATGTTTTCCAAAGTACATGTCAGATAGTAAGGGAGTGTTCTTGTATTCAGTATCTGAATAGTGCATGGAATACTCCTCCATCCCTCCTGAGGTCTCTTAAGCTGAATGAAACTCACAAGTGTAGAATTCATGTAAACAGCATTTAAAAAGCAGATGCTGAACTGAATTCTAGCCAACCAAACCAAGTCTGTGGGGCTTTTTTGAGGGGGAAGCCATAGAAAAGAAAATACAGGTGGGAGGTTTTTCAGAAAGGTTCTCACAGAAAGTTTATCACAATTTCAGTTGGAAAGTCACAGCTACAAAAAGGACCTCTATGACACAATCTCAGCATCTGTTTTCAAAGTAAAATAGGCAAGTATTTCCCTTCCCCAGCATAAATGAACAGCATATACATCCTGCAAGAAGAGGGTGTGTTCAAGGAGAACAACATTTTTTTTCATTGATAATCAAGCAGTGGAATATTTTCTAACCCCATGAATAAGTCTGTTCTAGGTGGGCTCAAGTATTAGACAAAGATTAAGATACATCTTTGCTACAACCAAGACTGCACTTGAGGATTTAAGTTCTGTGTGGTTTGGTGCCATAATCCACTTCCGTCCTTTCCCTCTGCGTTACCATTTCCTGCTCCCCAGCTGTACAGTATCCCATTCTCCACAAGGTGCTTAGGGGCCTCCACAGAGCAGTCAGCAGTTCCTTAATGCCCAGCAGCTCACTATAGGGTTCCACCACACACCTGTACCCAAAGAGGAATGGCTGAAGGCACTGACTGCACAGTGAGGGTTCATGAGCACTTTTTCTGGCCCAAGCCTCTTGCCTGAGAAGGCACTGATGCAAGCGTGTTCATGGGGCACTCGCCATTTGGAACCTGACCAGGAGACTTGCCTGTGCTACATGAAAGCCTCAGCCCTCCCAGAAGTGAAGTGGGTCAGAGCGTGAGCTGTGACAATGCATAAGCCATTGACTGCAGCACTTCTGCTGGTAAAAGTGTGTTCACCCTGTACCCACACCTGCACCAGGATTTTCCGTTCAGCAAACAGTTCAGTCCCCACGGCTCACTAGAACTCAACAACCTGGCAGAGCCAGCAGGAATGCTGTGGTTATGAACTATCTTCCACCCATCTTTGCTCTTTCCCCTTGACAGAGAAACTTACTTGACCGAGAGTCTCCTAAAACGTGTAGATTTGTACAACTCTGATGCACCTCTCCCCTTCCAGGACATTCAGAGAAAGACAACAGCAGATACATATGTACACCTCCAACATTCATGTGCACACATTAACCACCTCTATGTCTTTACTGCTTTGGACACATCGTACATGAAATATTTGATGTAGACTCCATCAATGCAATAAAACTTCCTGATTTTCACACCATGGAAGACTAGGACACTCAAGAAGACTCTGGGTACAGTTTCTGATCTGGAGCCTAGTGAATCCAACAGACAGACATGCCCCTCTGTGGAGCCCTGTGAAAGGATAAGACTTTGAAGCTCACTGGGAAGGTTATAAAACTCACTGGGGAAGATGACAAACAACCAGAAGACTTCCTGTCTGAAAAGTGCACTCGGTTGGTCATCTCTGACAGTTCTCACAGCAGCAACATCACAGAGGGGAAAAAGGTAATCCCCCTGGTAATTAGATCTCAGGCCACTCACATGTCCAAGCCAAAACCTTAAATTTCATTTCATGCACTGATAAGGCACACCAAAACCTCAGAAACTGATGTTATGTAAAAATCCAAACAAACAGACTGAAGCCACAGTTGCTGCTGAAGATAGACATGTGCTCAGCTTTAAGATCAGATCCATTTAGGGAAACCAGGACATGTGGGAACAGCCAAAATTAATCAACATTTAAGGTGTCTGATACTTCAAAACAGTATTATTTATAACAATGTGTCTCTTTTCTTTTTCATTTTAAGAAAAAGTGCTTTTCCTTAGCAAACCGCTTCTTGGTGAGCTTTTACAACAGGAGCGGAAGAAAAACCACTGGACCACATCCCACCACCACACTCTGGGATAGTGCAGAATGAACAAGTATTTTGACTCAAGACTCAGGGTAAGGGAAGGCTTCACAGTCTCTTCTTCTCACTGTAGCTCTTCAGAGAGCTCCTTACCAACTGCTGCTGATCCTGCATACTGCAAGAGCTCTTAGTGCAGCTGAGCACTGTTGACTGCTGGATCCCTTGCCAGAAATCTCTTCCTCTAGAAAAACAAGTTCTTCAGATTAAAGAGAAATATTTAAAGAAACAGCAGGACCCAAGAGATAAAAAGCTGGCCTAGCTAAGAGCAGACTAGAGGTCCTATTCATAAATGCATTTCAGGTACCAGTGCAGTCAGTCAAACTGGCAAGAACAAAGACCAGCACAGAAAGTCAAAGCTTCCTTGCTGAGCTTGGATAACTTAACCTAAATTTTAATTTAATTTATGTCTGGGTACGTAAGTTTTAAAAGCAGATAGATATCCTTGCTTTCCTTTCACATATCACATTGTCATGAAACTGTAAAGAAAAAGATGTTACCACGAGTCAGTATATGAAGTTTTCTAAGATGACATAAAAATATCAAAGCAGCAAAATAAAAGCATTTCTAACATTTTGTTGAATTCAAATCAACTTCAGTTGTTGACAGTGGAATTTCATTGCTCTGCCATGTTAGGATGCAGAGTGTCATTCTCTATATTCATTTCCTTACAGATCCAATCCAACAGCAAGATGTTCATACATATAAATGCAGCCTCTACGAGCCCTTCCACCCAGCTCTAAGCCCCAGGATTATTTCCTGCTATGTTTCAGGCAAACCAACTGCAAATACCAAACACCTATGTTTGTTCAGGTTGTATTTAGTGCCCAATAGCTCACAGTTGGAAGCAAGTTGGAAGACCAATACAGCAGTCCCCAAAAGACCCACCAGAACTGTCAACAAGTGAGGGGTCCACTGAAGAGTCAAGGAGTAAAACTAATAATGAAGTTATTTTTTGCAATATTTTCAGAGCATAGAGAAGATGTTTGGACCTGTGACAGAATGGAAGAGAAATAATCAGAAGGTCAGTGCAAGGAAAAATGAGCTTCACTGTGAAATGTCATCTTAGCCTAGATAAACTGTCTTTCTTTTATACATATAAGGTATATTAAATAGCTGACCCAATACTTTAATGGAAAAAGCAGTGACCTTGTTTACTGAATCACTGAAGAAATTAAAGCATCCTGGCATTTTGCAATTAAAAAATATTAATACTTCTGGGGGAAAAATTAAACTAACCAAAAGCATGGTTTAATTTGTCAGCAATTTTAGCCCAGCAATTAAAAAAATTGCATTTTGGCAGGGAGAACAAACAAGCCTCTTAAGGCAAGTTGTCTCTCAAGTTGTATAACTGTGCATTAAGAATACAGTAACATTACAGCAGGGAGCCAAAAGCCAAATTTCTTTAATTTCATTAATTTGGGAAGGAGTTGGTGTCTCTAGAACCACTCATTTCTCTTTTGTGCTATTATCCCTTACTACTTATTTACTGCACTTTTTCATTTCTTACTGATGGAGCCCATAAAAAAACCTCAAGCCAAACAAATTTCACACCCATGAATAAAGGAAGAATTTTCAGAAGATATTAACTCCCCCTCTGCCCCTATCCTGCATAAATATTATTTAAAGAAACACAGAGGTGGGACTGGTGGAAAGCCTCCAGTCTTGAACAGCTTCATGGTGGGGCTCAGAGATGTCAGTTTCACGGCTCAGGTGAGGAGTATGGTTGGCATCTCCCCTTCCCTACCCTCTCTAAACCATGGCCAAGCCAGGCAGGAGCATCAGTCCACATGGCTCACTGGCTGCTCAAAACACCCAACAATCTCAAAAATCCCCTCTGGTGTAGATCTTCGACCCAGCCCACAGAGTTTTCGCACCCCATGAGGGCCCAATAGGCACCTCTGCCTTGCCCCACATCTGCTCCCTATGTGGGTCCCCCTGCAGAATTCCCACTGGTGCCTCCTCTCCCACTCTCCTTGTGCAGGGAAGAAGTGAAACAGGGGGAGGTTTCAGTGTGGAACAATTGTTTATATCTTTGTGCAAGGGAAATCTGGGATTATTTATGGAAATTCAGATGTTCCTAAACAACAGATGCTCTTCTGAGAAGGAAAACTTCTTTTGTTTTGGAGAGAGGGAGGGTTGAAGGGGATTATTTCTAAGGCAGTTTAGAAAAGAGCTGAATGTTCCAGAATGTAGAGGAATTTCATTGAAGTAAAACAAACATGCATTCCATGCAATACCTACCATCGCTGGACTTTATGGCACCCCAGCAAAACATGGCAAAAATGTCTTCTTCTTCATTGCCAAAAATAAATTAAAAAAAGCTAAGACTTTATAACAATTTGGTCTGTAGCCCCTAGAGAAAGTTTACTCCCTTTCATGCTATTGCTCTGCTAAGTGTGGCAGAAGAAAGGGACACACATGTAATAAGCAAAGAATTAAAACTACACTGAAATCACAAACTTCATGCTTAAAACTTTAAACAATAAAAATGCAGAGTGCAGCAAAATGGAAATTTCAGCTAATTTCTCCAGCTCAGCCATACCAACTCATCTTCTGCCTGATCAACACAGTCCTTCTCCAATTTCGCTCTGTAAACATCTAACAGCTCTTATTTTGTCTTTTTGTTCATGGTGGAGTTTTTAGACAAACATCCTCCTCTTAAATACTGTATCCCACCCTGGCATGATTAAGAAGACTTCATATTTTACTGATTTTACTGTAAATGTCCTCTTTTTCTATATTATATTCCTAAAATCTGGTCCTCACAAAAATATTCTTTGAAGAATGTGAAATTTTCTCATTTTTAACTTCAACTTTTAACTGAAAATGTTGCTTTTTCTTGTAAATGCAATATATTTGACCAAATTATTTCCTGTTGGAAAGAGTTCATACATTTTTTCCCAGAATTTAACAGTGCAGCAGCATGAGTTGCCACTGCAACAACATACCCTGAATAAACATTAGTAATGCAATTAAGCTGACCTATGACATTTTAAAGACACTTTAGATGCCAAAATCACAAGACTAACTTTTATCAAAGACTGGAAAGCCCAAGACAACATACAAGGTCTTTGAACTAACAGTGAAATTCTCCCTCTGTAGCGCAAATGTTTGAGCAAAGCCAAGGATGTTTAAGAGAATGTTGCAGTGTGGATCCACACCTGGATCTGCTCTGAAGGATTACACATTAATTTAGTGGATGTTTGATATTTAGAAGTAGTCAACTAACAAAACCATCAGCCCCGAACTTGGAAGACTCCAGTCTAAAAATTCAAGACTGCTCTGTCTCGGACTTCTAGAGTGACAAAGTCACATTTACAACATGTCTACACTGTGAAATGTGTCCACAAATCTGCACAGGTTTCAACCACCTCATTTGTACTGAAGGCTACCCTGTAATGCCTGTATACTAAGCCAATTCACCTGCAGCACCCCTGTCTGCGCTCTGAGATACTCACACATATAAGCCCTGCCCAGCTATGGATGGAAAGCCCAAATGGAGTCCTAAGAGGGATGCTCGGATACCTCTTAGAGGTAGCCAAGAGATGCACCAGCATCTCTACTGATTCTTGTCTTATTTCCACACTGCTCTTCCTGCATGGCTGCAGCAGCCAGCTCCAGAAAGCTGAACCATACAACCCTCATTCGTTATACCCTTCTGGTTGCCATGGGTTGGGCTGGGTTTAACAGCTTCTTTAGGCATCCCCCAAAGTTTGTTTCCAGTCTGTGAGTTTCCTCTCTCTTCCTTTCTGTGAAGCTGTTCTTCCTTCACAGCTACTGTGAGAGTGGATACACTATTGGATACAAAGCACCAGACTTTATGGCCTGCATAAGGAGCTGTGTAAGGAGCTGAGAAGATTTGGGACCCCAGCTGTAGGTAGTATCACTCTTATATTACACACAGATTACATGTTTTTTCTCACAGTGCTGTTTTCCTGTGAGACTTTTTCTCTAGTGTTTTCAGTCAAGCAGTTTTCACTAAGTACAGAGACAAAGAAATTCTCACTGAGGTGGCTTAACGTACAAAAGAAAGAGCTTCTAAGTGAAATTTTTGTTGGGAGAAAAGGAATTATTTCATTTAAAAACAGGGACATGGGTCATGGCAGTGAAGTGCAGGACAGCCTTTTAATAAGACATCCAGGCTCTCTGTAGATTCAGTTAATAAAACACCTTTGTGTCTACTAATTCAGCACAACAATCCCCAGTCAGGTGGAAAGCACAGCCCCAAACAGGGCAGCAGTGAGCTGGCATGGCAGGACTGGGCTGCTGGCGAGAGGTAGCCAGCACAGCCCTCTCAGTGCTCCCATCCCTCCCATTTCTCCCAGGGTAAAAATCAGGTGATAGTGAGACCCAGACCATATCAGATACTGACTTCCCTACAGGGATTCTCCACCAGGGAATGATGTTCAGGACTTACCACTGGGATTTGCACATGACCACACAGCAAAAGTGGGAACTAAAGGGAACCAGAAAAAAAAAAAGAAAAGAAAAGCCTCTGCAATCAATGCTCTTTTCAATCCCAAAAAACTCCAATCAATTAGACTGCTATGCAGATCTCCCAACACAATACATCAGCAGCTTCTGTCTAAACCAACTCTATCAAGCTTTTTCGTTCCCTGATTTTTAATTTATTTTTTTCTTTTACAAATCATGATGATCATCACTCACTCCATTTAATCTTGTACCACAATCATCGTGTCATTGCCACTCATTCTGGCAGTGCATGACATAACCCATGACAACAAGCTAAATTACTCAGACTTTGTTGCAGTGACTATAGAAGAAACATAATAGGGGAGAAATTCAGCCCAATATTGTTATTTGTAAAAGTCACAGAGCTGCTTTTAAAACAAAATATAAATTCAAGAGATTTCTTAGCTACATTTCGAATGTTTCCACAGACTGGGTGCCACATAAAGGTGCAGGCCTTCTTCTGGTAGAGGTGATGGCTTTATAAGGTAAAGAATTGGGGTAATATTATGTAGCTGCCTCTGTCAAAATAAAAAGAAACACACAAAAACAAGAGCGTAGACTTCCCCATCCATCCTAAAAAGGCTGAAGCATCAATGCCTCTAAATTTAAACTGTGCCAAAATCCAAAATACACCAGGATGTTTTTCTACTTAAGCTATAAGTTAGCAAGTATTGGGAGAAAAGACACTCACCAAGCTATTCAAACCGCATTGACATGGTCAAAGAGCTGTTTTCACAAATAATCCACAATAAATGGGATAGTAAGTATAGCTCTTGGGATTTACAGTTGCTCTGTCTCTTAGGTTCACTCTGGCTCATAACTTGAGTTGAAATCTTCAATACAATGAGGGGTTTTGAAATATTTGTTGGTTGTAGGAAAATAAATGGTACCCAGATCTTGCAGGGATATTGGTTTCTGCTAATATGTCCTTGTTCCAGAAAATGTTCACTGGTTGTAGTAAGTATCTCGATTGCTGAAACAAAAACGATCCTAAATTAAAATACAATAGGTATATTAGGAAATCTCTTTTAGCAGCAAAATACTAGGAACACCAAATCCTGCCAGCTCTTACATATGCACTTCATTGTAAAGTCATCAATAATGCCAAATTAAGCACATCTAGAAGTGTTGAAAGGATTGGGGCCATTGGAGAGTCATCCTCCAAGTACTGACAACCTAAGTAATGTGCTAGCTTTAGCTAGACTGCTCAGAGCTGTAAGACAGACCTCAGGCATGAGGCAACTGCAGCATCAGACTCCCATTTACAACTGGATACTGACACCCTTACAGCTAAGATATGTCTACCAAGTGGTGTCCTTGGCACTTACTCTGTGAGCATGCAAGTTCACAGATAACTTCAAGACTTCAAACTATCTTGATTCTATTAAACCAAACCACAGACTCAGTTTTTACACCAGACATGGTTTTTAGTAAACAAGTACTGCATATAAAGTACTTTCCAACTTGTGAGTGATAGGACCTAGCTTCAAAGTAAGGGGTTTATATGTAAGTACACGGCATTGGGACAAATAACCATTTTTAATACAACTCATTTTAATAATCAACAAGCAAAAATGTATTGAGTTTAATAGCATGGTAGCACTTTAAATGCAGAACAATCAGTAGTTCTCATTTCTGCGAGCTTATGGTCTAGATGAGAGCAGAGGCAAATACAAACTAAGAATAGCTTACAGTGGAAGGGGGAAATAAATACATTGAATTCAGAATTAGATATCATATTTAGATTAAGGCATCTGATGAAAAGTCAATTGGATTCATTGGAAAAATATTTGGATTTAAGATGACATACAATTGCCCTTTCATTATAAATCGATCACATATACATCAGCCTGAAAATGGGAGTCTCTTACATGTGCTAAGTTCAAAAATAAGCATTAAAAAATTAAGAGGAGATATTTTAAGGTGGTTTTACTTTTAAACTGAGTATGAAGCAATAGCAGACTAGTGTCATATTCTAAAAGTGTTTCATTTATTGGTTGTCTTCCCTTAAGTCCACTTAAATATTCAAGTATTTGTATGAAGGGTGATGTTTTTATTTAGTACACTGCCGTGGGGCTGGTGACATGTGTATCTACTTAGGCCAAAATGACATTTTGTATTGTTACAGGATGAGAAAAACTAAACAGACATCCCTTAGATCTTTGTCCTCTACTGTGAGAGAAAAATCCCATAAGAGCCATCAAAGCACAATGTGGACTTAAAATAGCAAATTAATAATCAAAACTACCCAACACATTCATCTTCAAAATGATCAGTGAATGCACAGCCTGCCTCTCCCCACAGAGGCAGAGGATCACGGGTTGATGATGATGGAGAGCTTGGGAACAGGAATCAAGTGCAAATTTGTCAAGGAAGCAAGCAGGGGTAGGCTGCCCAGTTACAGAATCAAACTTTTCTTTCTCTCTCTGAGTGCTTGTATGAGAGTATTTCTGAGGAAACTCTACCTATAGAATTAGGATCATGAGAAGAAACACTCATGGTATGGCATAAATTGCATAAGAAAGGCAGTTTTGCTAGTTGATAGGAACATAGCATAGCTTAAATGAGTCTTTGTCCAGAAGAGGTCCATCTGATGGGAAATGCCATTAGACTTGTTAGCCCCATTTTCAATTCTCTGAACAGGATGAGATTTTCAAGAACATTTATGACTCAGCTGCTCCTGCTGTGACACTGGAAAATAACTCGTGGTTCCTTACATATTGATAGTTTAGCTCCTGTCAGGGAGAGAGGATTTCAAACATCTTCACAATTGTGTCAGAAAATCAGAACAGCCAGATATCCAAGGATCACAATGAAAAACTTTAAACAAACAATCCTGGTCCCCCTTCTGTGTAACTGATAGCGACAGTGCTGCCACAGTAGCATTATTATACAAAAATGACAACAGTGCACCCCACTGAAGAATAAAATTAGCGGGAAAATTCATCTCTAATCATGGGATAAGAGTGTATTTTCTAGACTAAAGAGCCCAGGTTTGTAACAATCGAACTGGAACACAGAACACGTAGCAGAGTAATCAGGGTTTTTAAAACCGATGTCACTTAGGGTGTAACAGCTGGGTGTAACCTTCAGGGCAATTGTGCTCCCTGAGGCCTGACACGTTACACCAAGGCAGACTAAAAGGAAAGGATAACATCACCAGACTCATGGTGCCCACTCAGGAACCAGCTGCAAAAGAAAATGGCAGCATACAAATCAACAATGCAACATGGACCCCATGACAGATCTTCAAGCACCATTCAGCCCTTCACTGAGAAATTTTGCTCATTATTACACATTCAAGGTAATGGAAGAGCTGCAGACTGACAGATTTGCTTGACTTGCAAGGCATGATGGCCAAAATATGATGGAAGTGTAAGGAAATACAGAAAATGTAGTCTGAGCTTTTAGCAGAGCTAGGATGGGTGTTTAGTTCTTTTTTTGGACTGTGTGGGAGCTAAACACATAGCAGTGACAGGCAGAGCACTGCTAAGTCACAAGGAGCCTTGTGGCCTTGTAACATGTGCTTGGGGGTTGTGGACTTTTTTAATAAGGAAAAAAAGAGCCTTAGAAAATCTTAGTAGATACATCACTATAAATAGAAGGTGAAAGGGGATCAAAGGATTTACTGAATGAATTTGTCATGAGATGCAAAGAAGAGAGCACAAAAAGGAAGTAAATAACTCAGAGTGTTGCTGGCAGTGCCTGCCATGGCCCTCAGCACAGAATTCACTCAGAGAGACTGAAAAATATATATAAGGAACTAGAAAAGAAATACTGTACATCAGTGCATGGGTGGCAAATAGAAAGATGGAGAGGATTGTTCTCTTTCTAGCCAGCTTTGTGAAATTGTTCTACCATGATCTTGCAACCCACTGCTGGGTCTGGCTGATTGCTACAGCAAAGGTTTCTCCTGAGTTTAGAGTGAGGCTGCTGTAAACAAATGTTTTTTAACTAAAACTCATATAAATAAGACATCCACTATCACACTCTCCCTTCCAACAGCTGTACACTGTCAAACAGCATGTGAGCTCTAAACAGTTACTCATATTCAGAAGTAGGCAGTGTTTTTCAACCTCATTTTGTGACCTGAAATCAGTTTTGTCCACCCTAGGGCAAGTTAGAGCTGACTTGAAGCCAGAGACTTTTGTTCACACATAGGACAATGGCAATTCTCACCACAGGGAGAGGATACCTACAGACACTGGAAATCTAACACAGCTAGAGCAGAACTTTTTGAGATACTAAAATCTGATCTGTTTTGTAGGAATAGTATTATATTTGTGCAGCTATTCTACATAATTTATTGATTCTGCTAGTAAGTGTCACCACATCCTCATCAGACAGCAGCAATATAAGCAATTGTGCCTTATGACCTAAAATAAAGAAAATTAATGTAGCAGTGTTTCTCTAAATGCAAATCTAATTGGGACAGGGTAAAATACATCAGAGAAGAAAAATTCATCTGTATCTTAAGGTCAAAATATTTTCCAGAGTGCTGATACCAAATGTCAAGCTAGTCAGAAGTCCCTGAATAAAAGGCAAATATTAGATGATTCTTCTGTCAACTCTCTTGTTTAACACGTCAATCAGCAGTCAAAGCTTTGTGAGACCTCAAACATTGTTTGCAGTCTCGGGGGAACCTGGAGTGGTATTCACCGGGGCTTTCTTCGGCTGCTAAAAAAGGCAAAAATGGTGCCCTGCTTTGTAACTAAAGCCCAAAAACTGTCTGTCATGTGCAGACCAGTCAGAAGATGCCACGCAACTGTTATATGTGCTTCAACATCAAAATGCATTTTGTAGTCACCTCATGTCATGGTTTTCAAGATTATCCTCCTCCTGTAAACTCCAGCAACCTGTCAGCTAGAATTGAGGCATATTTAACTAAATCAGCTGTCTTCTTGAGATACCTATTTAATTCCAGCAATAAATACTTCAGCACAGTAATAGAGGTCTATATTAAAAGCTAGTAATGATTTATAAGACAGCAGAGCCATAATGACTGAGAAAAGAGTCTCAAAATGGACCTCAGGATATAATCAGGTTCACCTTCTGTCCCTGAGACCCTCTCTCTGTCATTCCTTAATGACATTTGTTTGAGCTATTCTTGCTCCAGACTTCAGCTTAGTGCTCTGTAGACAATTAATTCTAGTCTTTCACAGTCCTTTCTGTTAGATATTTTTTTCTGATATCTACCCTGCACCTTTGTTGCTGCAGTTTTAAAACCTTTGAAGATCACCCTTATTCACCTGAGACCTGGAGAAAAAGTTACTCCTTTCTGGTTTGCACTAGTCACTTAAACACTTGAA
Source organism: Sakesphorus luctuosus (assembly GCA_013396695.1). Classification (NCBI taxonomy): domain Eukaryota; kingdom Metazoa; phylum Chordata; class Aves; order Passeriformes; family Thamnophilidae; genus Sakesphorus; species Sakesphorus luctuosus. The sequence goes on from VWZD01009926.1 coordinate 172,402, forward strand.
AACTTTCATCCTAGCTCCTCTCAGTCTCCATTTTCTTAAGTTAAGTAACCTTAGTGTTTAAACTCTTCTTTTAGTTCCTTTATTATAGTATTTTGTTAGTTTAGTCATTTTTTTTTCTCCTGAACCCCTGTCATTTTTGTTTACTTGAAATGCTCCAAACCAGACACAGTACTCCAGCTGAATCCTAACCATTTTGGAATAGAGCAGAAACTTTCTTCACATGTCTTGCAGGCAAAAACTGGTTTGCAAATCAAAGTACAAAGTCCATCTTTTTTGAAAAAACATGACAATCACAACTTTCTATTCAAATTGTGACACAAAACAATCCTTAGATACTTTTGAGCAAGAACTGTTGTTCTTTTCCTGTTTATGTAGCTCTTGCTTAACTATACTACCCTAGATTTATAACAGCAACTACTGCTGTACTGAACTTAAAACTAATGAATTCAATCCCATTCCCTCAGGCCACTTCTCTAAGCCCATTCTCCAAGCAACCCCTTGGTTAACCCAATCACTGCTTTACATTCCTACCTCCAATCAGAGCAACAGTTCTACAGATTTATTCATTCAAAAGTAATGGCAGAGATCTCCCAGCCACAAATCACAGTTATTATGGAGTTATTGACTACAGTACGGAAAAAATTAAGTGAAACACAAATAAAGAAAAATGATTGAGAAAAAAGATAAGAAGCTTACAGGCAGATGTCCTGCTTCACTGCCCCACACTTCTGACAAGTGTCTGATAACATGGAATATGACATGCAGATAGGAAGAGAAGACCTTAAATATTCAAGAATAACTGTCATAGAGACAACAGAGTTGGAAAATCTATCCATCTTCAGGAAGAGTAAGAAGAGAAGAATACTGTATCTGGATTACAATGAAAAAAACCATTTGACTTTGACACTTTCTCCCATAGCACACTCGTGGAAAAGCTTGCAGCCTACAGGGGTTGGACAGGGGCACTGTCTGCTGGGTTAAGAGCTGGCTGGATGGCCGGGCCCAGAGAACGCTGGTGAACAGAGCTGTGTCCAGCTGGTGACCGGTCACCAGTGGTGTCCCCCAGGGATTACTCTTGGGCCCATTTCTGTTTAACATCTTCATCATTGATTTAGAGGAGGGGATTGAGTCCACCATTAGCAAATTTGCAGATGACACCAAGTTGGAGGGGGAGTGTCGACCTGCTGGAAGGCAGGAGGGCTCTGCAGAGGAACCTGGACAGATTGGAGAGTTGGGTTGATTCCAATGGAATGAGGTTTAACAAAGGCCAAGTGCTGGGTCCTGCACTTTGGCCACAGCAACCCCCTGCAGTGCTACAGGCTGGGCACAGAGTGGCTGGAGAGCAGCCAGGCAGAAAAGGATCTGGGAGCCTGGATTGAGAGGAAGCTGAACATGAGCCAGAAGTGTGCCCAGGTGGCCAAGAAGGCCAATGGGATCCTGGTCTGTATCAGGAACAGTGTAGCCAATAAGTCCAGGGAAGTGATCCTTCCCCTGTACTCAGTACTGGTGAGGCCACATCTCGAGTATTGCGTCCTGTTCCGGGCCCCTCAGTTCAGGAAAGATATTGAGGTGCTGGAGCGGGTCCAGAGAAGAGCAACAAGGTTGGTGAAGGGATTTGTGAACATAAGTCCTATGAGGAGAGGCTGAGGGAACTGGGGTTGTTCAGCCTGGAGAAGAGGAGGCTCAGAGGTGACCTCATCACTCTCTACAACCAGCTGAAAGGAAGTTGTAGCCAGGTGGGGGTTGGTCTCTTCTCCCAGGCAACCAACAGTAGGACAAGAGGGCACGGGCTTAAGCTCAGCCAGGGGAGGTTAAGGTTGGGTGTTAGGAGGAAATTCTTTACAGAGAGGGTAATCAGGTGTTGGAATGGGCTGCCCAAGGAGGTGGTGGATTCCCCATCCCTGAAGGCTTTTAAGATGAGGCTGGATGTGGCACTTCGTGCCATGGTCTAATAACTGTAGTGGTCGTGGATCAAGGGTTGGACTTGATGATCTCAGAGGTCTTTTCCAATCCAACTGATTCTGTGATTCAATGATTCTATGATTTTTCTTTCTGAATGTCTTGCATTTTCTAACCACGAGCAATAACAATCAGACAATTTATCCCCATAACCTGTTGTCAATATGACTACTCAAGTATGAAGGAAAACCTGGCAGCTGATAAAGACAAAGACATTAATTATTTTGTTTGTCCCTGAGACAACTGTTCTAGCACATAGCTGCATATGGAGAAACAGCAGAATTAAATTAACCAGATGAATGCTCTGGACCACATCACATGAAGACAGAGATTTGAAAGCCATAAGAATTTCTCTGGGGTTTTTATCATAGCTCAGCTACCATCTGAGCTGGTATTCACATCTATGTCAGTAAAACTTGGGACTCTTACTGTGCAAAACACCACAATCCCATGACTCTGAATAGGGTCTTTCTCAAATATGGTCACTTGACAGGAGGTATCTGTACAAGATATGGATTGCCCAAAGCTAAGAGCAAAAGTCAGGCTCCATCAACAGTTTTAAACTAGACTAACAATACATGATCTCATTTTTTTACTCCTCTTTGTTCATGTGCAAAGCCCACTTAAAACTCTTCCTATTGCTGGGGATTTAAAGACATATTTACCTATAGTACCACTGCTTATAGTCTGGCCTCTCTCTGAGTGTCAAAGTTAACACTTTTCTCTCCTCCATCTGTCCAAATTTCCATGAATGTAAAAGCTTTCTGATTATTGCTGCCTTTACAAGTTTGATTGAAACTGGCCAATGCATTCAAAGAGGGTGGTAGTATTAAAAGAACACATAGGAGGACATAGAGATCTCCAGATTATGCAGATAATAATTACTCATGTTTGATGAGTGATTTCTGAGCTGCATCAAACTCAACTTCATTGGTATCATCAGGAAGTTTGCTGAAGGGCGTCATCTCGCAGGCTCCACAAACAATGTCTTCCTATTCTCTGTTTTGTTTATCATATGAGGTTGGCACAGAATTAGATAGTTGTTAGGCCTCAATTTAATAAATGTATGTCTGTATATTGATTATTGTGGGAATATTTGATATTATGGGCCTCTCCAAGTCCCCTCCTCAGACCAGAATGCACTTGTCTATTTGTGATTCCTGGACTGGGGAACTATTCTGTTTTGTGATTCTGTGGTTATTATGCCTCTTTGGTCTACTTGTCATCTAATTCAAAACAAGACATACTAAGTTTAGTTTTTTGGAAAATACCAGGCAGAAAACCTTGTCTGTAAGAAAAGAGGAATAATAATTTTGACAGTTAGAGGTCTTTGAACTGCAAAACTTCATCCATGGTTTCAGTACATACTTTGAAGACAAGACAGACATTAAAGACCTGGAAGTGGAAATCCAGGGGCATAAATTGAGTTTACCAAAGGTTGAATAAGAGAATAAGAGATTTTCAGACAACAGAACTGAACCAGTTTTTCTATATCTGGACTTCATTAAACTTCTTTCTACACTGTCACGTGGGGAAAGACTATGACGTAGAAATTCAGCAATTGTAAGATAGTTAGAAACTAACTACAGGGAAGGATGTGCTGACAGTAAACCAATTGGTCTGAGGGGGGAGGTTTCCTTGGAGTTCTTCAAGAAATTATACATTTTGGTTCTTGCCCATAACTTAAAAAGCAATGTCAGAATCAAGAGGACAGACAGAGTGTCAAAGAGTGGGTTGCTTAAAAAATAACTTGAACACCACCTGTGGTGTACATATTTCAGGAGATAATGTGTGGCTTGGCATGCATTTGGAAGCTGCCAGTGACAGTAAGGGTAGGTCCACCAGATGTCCACCCCTGCTACAGAAGCTGCTGGCACTTTTTTGGGTGGAGGAGGGTGGATATGGGGAAGGAGTTTCTTAGCTTTTCTCTGTCTGGCCATTGACAAGAACCAGATGACCTTGAGGCATGGAGCTCTGGAAATCAGTCAGCATTCGGCAGTGTCAAGCATAAGGTCAGGCACTTAGAAATCCCTAAGGTTTTTTAAATGTAGGCTGGGATTTCACTGGTTTGATGAGCAGCAGAAAAAATAATGAGCAAATCAGTAACAGGAGGAGCAAGAACCACACCTATGATGCCACTGCAAAAGAAAAATGTGTTCCTGATATATATCTTTTCCTACTCAGCAGGAATACAGATTTCATTATACAACACTTTGATGAAACCACCTCTGTAATATCATATGGACCCAGTCACACATGAAACCAGACTGGAATAGGTGTGGATTCCTAGGCTGGATAAGGCTAAACCAATTTGACTTATACACCCTACAAAAAAAAAAGAGATTAAAGCAGATAAAAATGCTATCTGTAAGAAACAGCAGGGAAAATCCAATGCAGATACTGATAAAAGTTATTGACACTTCAAGACAAGATCAGCATAACAGCAAAAGTTATAATCATTAATACATCTTAGCTGTACATTAGAAGTATTTTTCTAAAACAGAGAAATAGTACTCTGACTCTAACCCCAAACTTACTAATAACTGATTACAAGATGCAATAGACTCAGACAGTCCATTCTAGTCCAGTACTTTTCTATTCTTCCTAAAAAATAGGCATCCTTGCCTTGCAGCACTGAGAAAATAGCTAAATCCAGCATGTTATAAAGCTGAAGAATTAGGAGGAGTAAGCTGACAAACTGAGGCCTACTTCAGGCCAAATTAATAAGGACAGTATGGATTTTTATTTACATGATTCAATCCAAGAGACATGTAATCTATAAAGTTGGTTTTTCTGCATTACATGCCAAGAGTTTTTCTTAAGATCTGCAGGCTTGACTGTATAATCATTAATCTTTCAAAGTGACTAATTTCAGTCAGAATTACATACATACTAGGCCAGTCACCTGAATTAATTTTAAAAAAATCCACAAGACATTAATTCAACATGATCAACACTCCCTCTGTGAAGCCCCAGGCTTTGAGGGAGGAATTTTTCCACATTTTTATTTCAGTTTGAATAAATAAATTTAAAATGCATTCTATAGTGCCCACATGGTAAGAAATAACAATTTGTAAAACAAAAATTCATGAAGCAATTGAATTCCACAGCACTTCAGATGAAGCCACATGAGTTCATGCTGTATTCTGGACTAAAATTTGTATTAAAGGACAATTGTACCCAGAAGTTGAAATGTGGAAAAAGTTAAGCATTTTGTAATAGGGAGTTATTCCCAGAAACAATGATGCTACTCTGGTGATCTATTAATTTAAACAACTTCACTCCTCTTTAGGCAGTCTCTATTTGTCTATTTATAGATCTTTCATTTATTAATACTATTTTCCACCAACTAAAGACATCTTCCCAGTAGAGTCAGAGGGGTGTGCAATGCAATAGGACAGACTGAAGATGGCAAAGTATACGTTTTCCAAGAATAAAAGTTCATTTGTTGCAAATGTTTTCCTATCCAACAAAGGCCAGAAGGATTTACCATGAAGCTCCTTGTGAGACTCCACACCCACAAATAAACACATGGATTGAAAATTACACTCTACACAGTGGTTCCTTTGAGAATTCGGAAAGTGCCATCTCGTTATGCACACATGCTGGCATCCAACAAGAGATGACAACAATTAGGAGGCAATGTACCCCATTGCTTTTGTGGTCTTTATGAAGCACGTGGCACCATACTTCATTACCTATATAGCACTTCTGACAGCAAAGTCTCCATCAGGGAAAACAGTAACTCTCACAGAAGCAAAGATTGTAACCACCTGTGGGATATTTGGATATGACCAGAGAGGAACCAACTGTTGCACTCTTCAGTACTTTCAGGGGTTTATAAGAAATATGGAGAAGGACATTTTAGCAGGATCTGTAATGATAAGACAGGGGTAAAGGTTTTAAACTTGAAGAGAGTAGATTTACATTCAACATTAGGAAAAAATTCTTTACTATGAGGATGTTGAGAACCTGGAACCGATAGCCCAGAGAAGTTATGCATGCCCCATTCCTGAAAGTGTTGGTATTGAGGTTGGATGGGACTTTGAGCAACCTGATCAACTGAACATATTCCTCCCTACAGCAAGGGAGTTGGACTAAATAATCTTTAAAGGGACCTTCCAACACCAACATTTCGTGTTTCTATGATTCTGTAAGTGTCCAACTGAAACATTCAGCTTTCAAACTAAGAAGTTGCATGCCCTTACAAAGTTTGTATCAGAAAATTTATTTTCTTTTACTCCAAAAGATGCTTAATGATTCTAAAAGCCTAGGAAGATTAATCCAGAAAGTGAATCTTACTGTAAGTTGTTTTCATGTCTTTGCTTGCTTTTACAGTTAGAGGGTGTTTTTTCCCCTTTTTTCCTAAATTTAAATGAAAAAAAAATCTGCAGAAACCTTCCAGTTTAACTTCTGCTTCATTCTGTAGATCTTTCTGATTGAATAAAGAGTTCTAGTTTTGTCATATAAAAGTATACCACCACTATCCTAGTTAACACTCCATCAGCTAATATGAAGATCCTGTACTCGCCACAGAGAGTTAGTGCAGCCTATTAACCCTGTAAATTAGGGAGAAAGGTGAGAACACTTCTGCAGAAAGAACTCCTTTCTGAGGTCTCTGCCAAGAAACCCTGAGAAAAGGCAAGCTAAAATTTACTTTCTCCCATAGGTGTTTTCCTTGTCAAGTAAAACACAGTGCATGCAGAGGCAGCTTGTTTGAGCCAGATACAGATAAATCACTCCCATTCGGAGCAGGGATCAAAATCTACTGGCTGAGAGACGCTTACAGACATCTAATCAAAGTCACTCAGACCTGTGCTCAAAACTATTTCAGACTCACCTCACATCAAAGAATTTCAGATACATTTTGCCAACTAATGCTCAAACAAAGGACTCCATGGTCAAAAGTCACTACTTCAATTCTCTTCGAGCCTCTGAACCATTGCATGACTTTGGGCCTAGCTTTTAACTTTATTACACCTTGGTCAGCTCAGACGGAAAAGTAGGTAGGAAAACATTTCACTTAGAACCAGATGCTCCATCTAAGCCAAATTCCACTAAAAAATAAGGGAACATACACTTTCCTTAAAGCAATCACCACACTCAGTAAAATGTGCTGTGGGTGAATGCAAACATAGTCTCTCACAGAATATAAATCATAGATTATGATTTGTTAAACAAAAAGAAAGAACACAAACAGGACATATACAAAAATATTAGATTCCATAGAACAAAGCCAGCCCTTAAGTCTGGATTTTGCAAATGTGCATATATATATATATATATATATATATATATATATATACACACGTATATATATATACACACACACACATATATATATACACATATATATATTCATATTAGGTACTTGGAATTCAGTCGTACGCATAAATAGAAAATCTTGAGATATATATATCCATAAAGTGTGAAAGTGAGTGTTTTCCATGCATTGTAAATTTAATATCGGATTTCTTTTATCCTTCCTAGCTGACATATTCTCAAAGAAATGAAGGACAAATAGCAGGAAAATAAACTTCATCACACCTTTCTGTAATGTTCACAGTGCAAGTAGATATATCAAACACAGTGCTAATGTTCCTATGCACATCATTCTTTCTCACCGGTTTAAAGCATTCAGAGTATTTTTTTCCTGCTTATTTCATCTCTACCTAGGCTTGTGCATCCTTGGCACAGAGATCATTTTCACACATGTCAAGAAAGTCACTGAGGTACCAAATAAACAGACTCTTCTTAGTGTAATCCAGGTCCACAGAAAAAGCGAAGAGAAATAGAGATTGTATTTTAAGTGACTTCATAAGTCTGGGAAAATTCTTTAGTTAATTTTTTTTTCAAAAAAGATGACAAATCAAGGCAAGATTCTACTTTTTAATCATCTCAGGATATGGAAATTGTGAAACAAGAAACAGTAACTGTTTTTAATTTTGTAGAGGGTTTTTTTCCTACTTATTTAGCAATTCCCTGCAGGAAACAACTCGGTGAATGTTAGAAACAACAAGTTCGTTCTGCAAGATTGAATCTCTCCTCAAGTCTTGCATTTTTCAGCTAGTATTTCAGTGCTGGCCTCATTTCCAGTCTTTACTTCTGTTAAAACCTAAAGAGTATTCCACCAAAAAAGAAAAGAAAATCTTAATGGGATGTTTTCACATGTAACACACACAGGACTCAGTGCTTTAGTTCTTATCCCCAGCAAGGCTGCTGAAGAGTCAATACAACAGGTAGATTACAGTATCGTTCACCCATACTCTATCTAATATGAAGACTAAGAAAAGTGATTTGCTAAATACACATAGAAAAGCAGCAACTTTCTTTGCATAATGTAATTTCCCTTGTCATCCATAGAGCTTCCTGTTACCCATTCTGGAAAGGAAGGTCACTACATTCTAATGCTGCGGGATTTCCTTTGCACAGCAGCACACGTAAACTGGTAAAAATTATTCTAAATAATATAATTGGGGGTCACAGAAATAAACACAGTATGTTGGGAAAACTCCATACATCTTCTGTAGAAGGAAGTCACATCACTATGCTAGTGTAGCTCACCGAAGGATTTAACAAGTCTGGACTGGGGGAGATCAAACAGATCTGGTAATTCTGGATTTCCAAAAAGTGCCTCCCCAAAGACAGAATGGCAAATGAAATTCAGTGTAAACAAAGCACTAAACAAATCCTGACTTAAACTTTACTACTGGCCCTTAGAGACAAGATTTTAGGATCACATTAGCTAATTCCATTCACCTGACTACCCCATAGCCATCAAAAAAGCAAATCAAATACTAGAATTTGCTAGGTAAGGAATAGACAAGACATCAAAACAGTTGCATTAGTCTATGTGCACGTGCCTGCTCAATACTGAATATAGTTTTCATCCCACCCTCACAAAATGGATATAACAAAGCCAGAAAAGAGCCACAAAAAGCCAACAAGGTTGACAAAAAGCATGAAGCAACTTCTGTAACAAAAACTGATTTGAAAGACTATGACTCTTCATCTCAGAAGAGAGACAAATGATGAAATTACAAGTGGAAAGGAGGATACGAGTGAAGATGTCATTATCCCCAGTGATATAGGAAATAAAAACATCAAAAGAAGGTGGTAACTTCAAAGTAAATAAAAGAGAGCTATCTTTTAAAGCATCATGTGCTTAAAATGGGGAAACATTGTCAGACAGCATTGTGTATGTCAAAGTTTACATTGCCAAAAGACATAATTAGACCAATTCATAAAAGAAAAATCTTTCATGAGCTGTCTGATGACAAGACAGCCATTGCTGGCTCAGGAAACCACTGAACTACATCTCATTGAAGCTTGACCAGTGCTCCAGGGAGGTATCATTACAAATTGTCTGGTGGGCAGCAGCCAGCACTGACAGAAGTCAGACCATTGAGCCGTCTGCACGTGAGGAATGTCTGTGCTGCTCCTGCTCATGGTCTCCTATGGGCCTGCTTCAACAGTCAATCCATAAAATTCAGATTGCATCATTCCTCAATAGGTGACATCAGGGAATAGGAGAGTTTGGGACCCTGTTCTGTCACCAGGCAATCTGGAATTTGCAATGTCAACATCTTATTCCATGGGAACAGCAAAGGGGTTTTGCTGCCTCTGGTAGGGCGCAGCTCTCCCACCTTTGACTATTTGTTTGATTGTTCTGTGCATCTCTCCACAGACTTTTTTCCACAGGACTGTGCTGACAGGAACAAAAATGCATTCATTTCACTGACGCTTCCCAAGGGAAGCCATGTCCCGAACATTTTCAGCAGCTTTCTTTGTGAAGGGGTGATAAGATGGCTCCCCCGAGAGCGTGTGCATGTGTCCCCTCAGTAGCTGTTTCTCTCCTGCCGAGCACAACTTGTTGGAATTGCACACACAACACCGAGGACTTTTTTCACTCCACCCACATGCTGCTAGGAGGTTTTTCAGACTTTCAACATGCTGTTTCCAGGGTGACCATTGATCTCAGATTTCAAACATTGCCTGAGCTGCATATTGTCTTACTATTCTCTCCTCCTTTTGGGAAAAGACATCTGCAAGCCCAGTTTTGTCATAAGGAGACTCCATACTGCACATAGCAGTGGAGCTCTAACAAGTCCATTGCCTAATGCCTGGGGGTTCCTCTTGGTCTTGTATCTTATACAGCACGTGCGCACCAAGGAAGTGTAAAACACTGCTAATGCAACATGCCTTCAGGTAATTGAGTCTTCAATGTTTAATTTCTTCTTGTCCACAGAAAAACCTTACAAATAAGGAGTTAGGTCTCATTCAGGGTATCTGGGGTTTGTGGGATGGGTCCTTCCAGTATAAGGAGAAGTCTGCTGGTTTTAAACCTCTTTCTGCTGCTTCCCAGACCATTACCATTCAGGAAAGCTAAAGAGGGTCAAAGAACAGCCTGCAAGGGAAAGCCTAAATTTATTGCATATGCACTTGAAAGACAGGAGAAAGGAACCCAGCAAGTTTTCCAGGGGCTCCAGAGGAGAGAAAGGAAGCAAGCAGGACAAACAGATGCAATCACACCACATGCAGTGAGGTCTGCACATGGTTTTCTGCCTCTCCAGATGAGAAGCCTACAGCCCAGACAGAGTATTTCCAAGTCCATGGCAAATCAGTGCTTCAAACTCCTGCCAAGCATCCCAGAGACTGCATAGCCTCCAGCCTCTTCTTCCCACCGAGAATGGGACAGAATTGATCTTTTAAGCAATCTGTCTCTGGAAAATGGGAGAAAAATCCAGCCCCAAATTGGTTTCTTTTATGAGGTCAGTAAACACAAATCCCTAGTAGCCCACATAGCCCTAAAAATCAGCATCCTCAAAAGGTATACCTCAACCACTTAGTTAAGGACACAAAGTCTAGAACTAGTCCTGCTAATGCAAAATACCTTGCTGCATCCCACCCTAAGGATATTGGAGAGAAGAGACAAAAAGCAGCCTTCTTTATGGTTCCCTTTTGAACTCTCTGCATTATTTCTGGCCTGTACATTAAAACAGATGTCTCACTGATTTGCCAGTCACAAAGAAATCATTCTTTTCTTGTCTTGTGATGGATGTTTCTTCAGATAAACAGCTTCGACTTCAAACAGGATCTTTACCTCATGGAATAACTTTTCCCAAATTGATTTAAAAATATCTATTAGCAAAATAAAGCCTGCCTCACTGTATTTCTCAAGAAAAGCCAGAGAAGAAATGTTTTCTTTTCAAAATTGTGCAACATATCACCATCATTTTGCATTTTTGTTCCTTAAAGCACTGATCATGATGGAACAGGTGTCTAATTAATGAGCATTTACTTATCTTTTTTTTTTTTAATCTCATTATCAGCCCTGAAGGGTAAGCCCCAGACACATCTATGTTTCACTTCAATCACCTCTCCTTCATTAATGAGGGGAAGTTTAACACACTTTAAACTTTCTCAAACTACTTTTGTAGGGTTTGCTTATTCTGTAATCCCTGGAAAAACATTAAAGTAAAGGGAGGGGAAAAACACAGAAGTATATAAATAACATTTTCTACTTTGAAAGTAAAATGTCTTGTGCTGAGGTAAAGGAAAACTGGGGAAATAACTTTGTGATTCACTAAAGTGCAAGAAGGGAAATATTTTATAAACCATTTTGGGAGTTGGTTTAGAGAGGGGTACAACAATAGAAAGACTATCCTGGTCTTTCCCAATTAATCCCTGGCCACACAAATCCTTTCTCTCACTTGAACACACTATAAAAGGGGAATAAACCTTTCCCATGAGCTACTTAGTTAAACAGAGTCTGGTGGTGGGGAAACACTGGGTTACAATTTTAACATGGTTCTTGATTGAGCCAGGAGATTAATAGTGCCATTCCCTCCAGCAGATCTTTTTTGCTCAAGAGATTACAGCAAGGGTAAAGAAAAGAGAGGCTAATACATCTCACAATGAGTATGGCATGAATAGCTACATGCACCAATTAGCTTCACAGGCTGCTTCTACCTGAGCAGAGCACATCTGAGCAGAGTACACCTGAGCATCTGCTTATTAAAAGTATGATTGCAGTATCTGCTGTTTGCCTGTCAGGCAGTACTTTAAAAGGTCTCATACAGAGAACGAAAAACACACTCATAAAGTCACTTGTTGAATCAGCAACAAACCTGTAAGCAACTTTCCTATTAGAAGTTCGATTTAGTAAAAGATTCAGGTTTATGATTTAAGGAAAAAGGCAAATATGAGCATTGGAAATTCCAAAACTTAGTTGTCACAAGGCACTCTCACATAGACTGCTCATCTCCATCATAGCTCTATCTAATGACAGTTTCTGTTTTACAGATAACACAGTGAAATACAAAATAAAGAGCAGTTTTAGGGACTGGGATTTCACATGATGAACTCAGGAGTTTCTGCTCATCTGTGTCATTCTGCATATGTACTGGTGACTTCTCTGTTTGCATGCCTGTGTATGCAGACCTGCAAAATACGGACATCAAATAGAACAAAAAACAAATTCACAGGTCAGAACCACAAGTTTTCCTGCCCTGGAAATTTGAAACACCAGAACACATCAAAAAATTTCTCTAGTGAAAAAAATTTAAAACCTCAAAAATTTTTTTAAACCTACTCTTTGTTGCAAAAGTTCTTTTCAAACAGAGGCAGTTTTAGAAAAGAAAATGTCAGGCACTTAGAAAAAGAGACATTTTATTCCATGACAAATCTTTTATCAGCAATGGCAGTATATACTTCCTTCTGTTTTGTTTTACCTTATCAAAAGACTTCATGGTTTCTGGTGTAATAGCATAGCCCTGTGCCTGCTTTTTGTATAGTATTATAGAATATTCTGAGTTGGAAGAGACCTACAAGGATCATCAAGATAAAGTATGGCACTTCAGCTTACATGTGGATGTAACTACAGGATACTTGCAGCCACAGATCATAACAGTGTGCTAGATAAATATGGCATGTAATATACGCCTATACCCATGACTCCTTATGTGCAAAGGCATGCATGAAAATACCAGAAGACTTGGAGTTCCAGCAACACGGGCTGATATCCCCCAACCCAGCCCAGCAAACCAGCTATTTTAGGCACTGCAGGAGCATGGGTTATGCTCACATACAAAAACAAACATGTGGGGTGACATCCTCTCCACATGAAAAGAGGAGTCTGTAATCTCTGTGGGTGTCAGTTTAGCATAATCCCCACAGAAAGGTTTAGTTTGCTTTAAAATACACAGATGTCATATTTAAGAAGGGCCCATTTATTTCAGGTCCAAAATACATAAATACGCTTTGAGTAATAAAGCCAAAAAGGTACTTTTTGCTGATGTGTTGTGGTTTAGAGTTTCTGAGAAGGTGAATTATGGAGCTCAGTTGTTGTTTTCATTTTCTGAGGGGGTTTTATTATTATTAAGTTTTAATTTAGCTTGGCTTAATCTTTATTTTGCAGGTATGTAAATACAGGGAATCCAGTGCCAATAGCTAGAGCAATAATTCTGGTCAAAATTAAACACACAGCTATAGGCTATAAATGTAAGACAAAAATCAAAGGATTTAAACAAAATCTGACATGTTAACTCATTAAATTCAAGAGTATCCATGATATTTTATTAAACATCAGTTAAGTGCATCTTCAAACAAGATGAATGCAAGATCAGGAAATGAAACAGTCATTGCCTAAATACTTAACGTGCTACAGACAAAGGAAACTCACTCCTGTATCAGAAGATTCACTCCAGTTAGTCCACAGCCTTATCTTCAAGACCTATTTCAGTATCTCCACAGGCATTTATCTCCTTTCTGAAACAAACTCTACAACCAGTTTAAGGATTGGTTGACTGAACTGACCACAGTATCTCTGATGAGGCTACATCACTGTGAAGATATTAGAGCATTTAATTGTTTGAAATCTTATTTCTCAGGCATTTGAGTAATAAGCTTGATTCTGAGGTATTTTTTTATGTTTATGCTGAATAGAAAGCTTTCATAACAGCACTCAAATACTGATTTTCAGAATATAAAAAATGTGCTGCTGGGTCAGAGTCAAACTCTCAGGGTGCAATTCTGTTTCTGACCATGTCTAGGTAATTCAGTGGAAGACACAAAAGTAGCTCAGGTGATCTTTCCTCTTTCTGTTCTGGAGATCTTCCTTATCTCTCCTGATTGACTTCGGTTTAAGATCTTTTTCTGTGGTGATTGGGTTAATTCAGAGTTCAGATGTTTATTCCAAAAGCACCTTTAGCTTTCCTTGATTTTTATCTGTCATTCACTCATGTAAGTCCATCTGATTTTCTCCTCAGTCACATAGATCAAAATAGTTTTGTGCTACTGTATGGTGGGGGTTTTGCCTCTTATTGCATATCATAGTATTCCTCAAAACACTCTGTTTCCCACACCATGACTGTCTGAACCTTTTGTGCAGGCTTTTTACCAAGATAAGCTATTAAATTTATCAACCAATTTTCTTTTATCTGGTATTTTATTTTATTATGACCTGATTTAAGTTTATTAATGGACTGTAAAATCTATGCCACTTATTTTCAGGTATATCATGGGAGTCTTAATCTTTTATTTCACTTTCAGTGTTCTTTATTAAGCAAGAAGAATCATTCAGTACATATGTTGCTACCATGTAATTACTCATATTGCCTTTTGCCCTTTGCAAAGATATGGATCCAACACATTAAAAAAATTAAAGCAGGTTAATTAAAGCAATAAGTATTTTAAAGTAATGAGATCTTTAGATCCTTAGCTACTGCCTTAAGCATATAGTGTTAAGGAAAGTCTCTTTTCCTGTATATGTGCACATAATTAGGACATCCATGAGGGTATAGCAGAGTTTTTTCAAAAATAAGTGGTCTCATTCCTGGAATTTTGAGAGCTGACAGAGTGTATATTGAGCTGCACTACAAGCAACCCTACTGTTCACCTCACTGCTCAGTCATATGTATATTGAATGGCAATTCAAAACAGACTTGCCCATTACACCAAACCAAGTCCTCAATACCCAGAGAATAAAAAGTGGCCAAGAACAGGTAAACTTGAATAGATGCAAAAATATATTTAAGTGTGGCCATTCTTCCCAGCCTCTCCTGCTTTAATAGGTTACAAGAAACATGATACAGAGATTACTTTTATCAATATTATCACAGGCAGTGTATTAAAATCATAAATTTTCTTCAGAGATGCTGTAAAGAAAAAGAAGGGGGAAAAAGATTTAAGAAAGCTTACTAGCTGAGAGGAAGATCAAGCCCCAGAATGCCTGTACTGGAAGCACAGATGTTTTGCTTTGCCAAATTTAAAGGACCGGTTTCCAAAAAGTATTCCTTGGGAGCAGTTACAACAGCCATTATCCATGACTGTCATATAGATCAAGCAACGTGCTTCATTTCATGGGAAAAATCACTAGTGACCATTTAGCTAGAAATGAGAAGACTGCTTTTGTGTGACTTCTCTGCATTATTCTGTATCTATCTGGCTGTGAACCCTAAGTTGTCCATATATACAGAGCAGCCACAGAGCTCACAGTTACCACTGAAAAGCCAGTATCTTGGTTGCTCGTGCTTCACTTGCCACAGACCATCATGAGTACATCTGAGATGACATTTGTCTGCCCTTCCATGTACCTGTTTTCCACTTTTCTGTGGCTTAACACACATGACACACAACCCAACATAAATAACATATACCACCACATCCTCTGGCTAGCTTTCAAAATACTGCAACAGGTGCTTGTCTCCCATGTGTGATAGCATCATGCCACCACACCTCATCCACTACACCAGAGCTGATCACCTGGGCTATGACATGGTCCAAAGGGAAAGCCTAATCCCTCTTCACTTTATCTAGAAGTGTGAATGGCACCAGCATTTTCATAAAGCCCACCAAAGGTGGTAGACCTAAGACATGGTTACCAGCAAGCCATCTCAGCAGTGATACACAGAGATCAGCAGACAGTTCTGCAAGACCCAAGGCAAGAAACACAAATCCACTTTGGGGTGAAAAATTCCTTCTGTATTTCTGACAGTCCAACATGCATAGTTACCCAATACCCTCCTCAGGGCAACAGATCTCAGCACCATCCAAGAAAAGTAAAACCCTTGTTAATCTAAAGAGGATGACATGAACGGCTGCAGCATGAAAGATATGAAACATAATCCAGGGGACAGGAGAGGGAGTCAGAGCAAAAGGAACTTCTGAGCCTGAGTACTTTTTCAGACGACAGTGAGAAAATAATCACATGACAGTGGGATTTTCTTCCCGAGTACTTTTTCATACAGCAGTGGGAAAATAATCACATAACTGTTGGAGTTTCTTCCAAAGAACACGCCATGATGGAATGAGTCCAAAATCCATGAGCTCTTTGATCTGAGCTGTGAAAATAATTTTTTACGGGGTTAGATGGTATCTTTGGAAGTTCTAGTAGTATTGTCTTAAAATTTCCTTTAACTGTGCATAACAGATGGGCAACATGTTAGTTTTATTTACAGACAGTCCTCATTTGTAGGATGACAGAAGTGGAAGGGGAACAGCCTGTTTAGTTTGGATGCAAAGGACTTCTGTCGAAAAGAATTCTGTTGAGAGGTTTACGGGGACTTGTTATTTTAATTGCTTTGCATTATCAGTTCAGCTTACACATGTATCCCACAGTTCTATTGTTCTCCCCTGGAAAATCTTAATCAAAGTTTAAACACTACTCAAAAAGGAAATTAAAACTAAAATTACCTCTAAAATACAGTGAGTTATGCCTTAGCAACTCTACCCTTTTGACCCTGATATCACTTTAATTCAGCCTATTGTGTTGTGTAGTAAAATGCTGGATTGCACGAGCTATGGCACAGGCTGTCCAGTAGTCTGATGACTAGTTTGCAGATGTCTCTACTACCAAAGCCTCTGAGTGTCTTTAGACAATGTCATATATTGGTTTAAACCAAACTACTGATTAAAACCAACATCTGGGCAACAACTCCTGTTCATCAGAGAGAAGTCTAGAAGTGACTTAGGTCTTTTACCATTTTATGGAGATCAGTAGCCTTAAATTCTACTAGATCAGTGGGAGAAAACTTGCAGGGGTGGTATTTTCCTTAAGAATAATTGGTTGGGATCTACCATTAGCTGATCATACCCAATTAATAGTAATAAACCACTGTTTATACTAACAATCCACTCATGTCGCTTGTCTTGCAAGACAAGCAGCATTTCAAAAGATATTCTTCCGGCCTGCCTAAGGAACCAAAAATCTTTGAGTCCAAAAAATAGCCTTTGTGTCAAGATGTTGCACGGAAACCTGTATCAACAACTTCAGCTACACTAACAGACAAAGAGTTCAGACTGAAGAAGAGATTATCTAATTTGTCTTTCTCTGGTAAACTACCAGACCCATATGGTTCTGTTGCATTTACATGGCAAGGTTTTGGTGTGTAAGGCCAAGTCCATCAGCTACAGTGGTAGTGCCTCTGGGATAACGTAGTCAGGAGTGGGAAAAAGTTACTGCACAATTCGCACAAGAGCAAACTGCACCTAGAAAGGGGAGCAAGAATATATATGTGAAAGGAACAACTCTGCAGACACCAAGGCTAGAGAAGGAGGGCGTAAAGGTGCTCCAGGCATTGGAGTAGATTCCCCTGCAGCCCATGGTGAAGACCACAGTAAGGCAGGTTGTCCCCCTGCAGCCAAGGATATCCACAATGGAGCAGAGATCCACCACAACACTGTAATCGTGGTTTCATGTACAAAGGAGACCTCAGGTTCTGTGAGTTAGGAAACTCAGAGCAAACTCTGCCATTGCTCGATGTTGGGACCTTACTAATGCCATGCCAGTGCTTTGTCATTCTGTTCATCTCTGTTTTCGCATGACGTTTTGCACTATACCCACACTGGGTCATATAGGCAGTAAAATCAATAAAATTCTATCGAAATCTAAGTCTAGCAGTAGGCTGCAATTATCACTGCAAAAAAATTATTTTCTAATAATTTCAGTGTCATTAGAGTTGCCTAAAAACATACTTCATGGTTGTATTGCATAAACATCATTCTAGGTCATGCCTGCCTTGATGAACTTTGCCTATGCCATCGGAGATGGCATAGAAGATGGCAGAGGCAGCCAAAGTGCGTCAGCCCTGCAAACCCACTGTTTCCTGCTTTAGCAGCTTAACCAAGCTGTGTCCACACGTCATTCCTGGGGAGCCGGCTGTTTCCCAGAAGGAAAATAGAAAATATACTGTATCATTGTGGGGCAGCTCCAGCATGCTAAAAAGAGCTATATACTATCACTCTATAAGCAAAACCTGCTGTTGAGGGGAAAGAAAGGTTATGTTTGAGTTTGAGGTTTTAAAGCTTTTCTTTTTCTTTTTTTTTCCTCTTAACCCAAAGGGATCCAAACCAGAAGTTCCTTCCTGTCTGAAAGAGTTAGCCATAGGACATTTGTGGCTTGATTCTCTTCTCAGCTTGAGTTAAGTCAGATATACCTACAGTGAGCTGACAGAGCTACTTCACAGTAAAGCCAGGGCAAAGGAGACAAGAATCTTTGCCACGCTAATGAAGTCATAACAGCAGCAGCCATCCAGAGCAGAGTCAGCATTTTAAAACCAAAATTGTCTTGATCTTTCAGCTGGAACACACAAGGTTTTGAAGCTCATTCAAGTACTCTGCACCAAAACATTCAATTTCTTTCCAGCATCGTTTTATTGCAGTCAATAATACGGGTCTGTAGCCTGTTGAGGCCAAAAAAAAAGGGTAATGACTT
Organism: Sakesphorus luctuosus; assembly: GCA_013396695.1. NCBI lineage: Eukaryota > Metazoa > Chordata > Aves > Passeriformes > Thamnophilidae > Sakesphorus > Sakesphorus luctuosus. The sequence goes on from VWZD01009926.1 coordinate 191,075, forward strand.
CACTCTCTTTTCTCTGCTTGCCAGTTTTTGACCCAGATGAAAGAGAATACTGAGTAGAATTAGGAATAACAGTGGGTGCCATAAAGTGTGACTTTCTCCCAAGCATCCTAACATTTGGTGACACGAGGGACTGTTGAGATCAGAACCTGTGGCACACAGACCACAAAAATCATTCAGAAATTGCTGCAGTCAGACCACAACCCTTGGGTGACTTGGAAGGTCTAGACTGGAAGGGTTTGGACACTGAAAATTATTTTGAATATTTGCCTCAACCAAGGGAAAGAATCACCATTATGAGCCTCAGCTCTTTTTCTTTTTAAAGCTAGTTATCTTCATAGAATCCAGGAAAAATAGAATATCAGAATATTCTGCCTGTGATAAATAAACCTCCTTTCTCTGAAGAAAGGCAAGTGCAGCCGCCAAGTTTGGTTCCTGTAAGCATATGAGATCCAGCACATCATCAGTTTCTGGTCCTAGTTAATCTAGTACAGGTAGCCTCTGCTACAGGGTACATGTATGTTTTCAGCATACAGCACTCCTTGTCTGCTCAGTCTTTGCTTTGGCCTTTGAATCTCACTTGTAATTCCCTACTTAGCTCTTGACCCTTCTTCACAGTTTTCTGATTTGGCCTTTATTAATTTTCTTCCTCCTAATCCTGACCTGCTTGTCTTACATTGCTTAAACTTTATCTCATCTACTATCCCAAAATCTGCTCTGCATTTTATAGTCCCTAATCTTGTGGTTAAGCCTCTAAGGACCTTCTTGCCCAGACCTTCTGGTGAAGTTCAGTCTATTTCCCAGATTATAAATGACTGCAGTACCTTTTTCTGAACCTGATTCCAGCTTGTCTCTCATCAGGGGGCCTGATTACCCACACCCTACAGTGTGTGGTTTACTCCTCAGGGCAGCAGAACACGGCAGAGTAGCCTGTGATAACTACCAATAACCAGCCTACCTTCATTGCCAAGCCAGCCCATCTCTCCCACATCAGAAACTCACCATTTTGGAGATTTTTTGGGCTGAATTTTTTTGCACTTCCTTTTACATTCTGTAGTTAAGCATTTGCATGTAGATTCAAGCAGAGGCCCTGAATTATCAGTAGATATCCTGGACCCATCTGGCATACTCCAAGTAAAAGATGTCTTCTTCTGCTTTGCCACAAAAGGATTGCCCACTCTAGCAACAGACAGTATCAGCACAAGGCAGTGCTAACCAGTCAAATGTTCAGTTCTCAACTTGCCCTTCCAGTTTCATCATATCTTCTGTAATACTTTCCAGAGCTATCTTACCTCTCCTTCTCACTTCCATCCTGATCTTCAGAATCTAACAAGTGTGTTGACCAAGAGAGAATTCTTACAGGTCCCATCTTCTTATTGGTCCCATATTGCACAGCATATGGTCCTTGTCACATATCTGAATATTCAGCAATATCACAGAGTGACTGTACATCAAATAGTCATGAGGGCAGTGTCTTTCCTTTTGTGGGCATCTCTTGAACTGAAGGTGCTAATTCTCCACATGAACTACTTCTTCTTGAGCAAAAGCCCAACCCCACTGACAAACTTAGCTGCCCTGTCCACACGCTGGCTGGATCTGTTGGCTTTTTCCAGTGGTACCAGGTAAAGAAGAAGAGATACTTCCTGCCTGCATGCCCAAGCTCTTTGAAAGCACCCAAGCCGTGGGTGCTATAACACTCCCAAATAGCTTAAATTAAAGCTTTATGGGTATGGGACCGGTGGAAAAGCATTGCCCTTTTCTGTACCGTGAAACTCTCAATCAGCTCAAAGCTACTCAAGCAAAATTGGATTTAGGTTCTGTTGGCTAGGTCATGATTATTCAGAATAATTTTCCTATAGCAGGGTACTCAAAAATATGTGTAGAACAATTCTGAGTAATATTAGGAAACCAAATAAGAACAAGGCAGGTATTATAGATAGATTCTTCTCCAGGCTGCACAAAGACAGGTCTTCTCAAGGTCATAGGTAGTTTTAACAAGTTCTATATCCTGTACTAGATTCTTTCTTTCACCCTTTCCTAGTATCTGTGAAGCAGAAAGTTGTTGGCCTCTCCAGTAAAAAGAAAAAAAGTTGAGCTGGGTGGATGTTTGTAAATCTAACAGCAAGAAATTATATGATTTTCCTCCTTACCTGCAAACGATACTCTCAGACTGACTTTTCCCTTTCTTTTCTGAAGAAATAATCCAATCTGTATGCAGTAGCACACTTGTGATTCTTTGGCTTTCTCCCTCACTTCTCTTCTGATAGTGTCCAAGAAACTAAATAGATGGAAGTTTAATATTTTAATACTTCTATAGCCTTATTCTGAGATGTTTATGAAGAAGGAAATTGACCTCTTTCTGGATACCAGTGAACTGTCAATGTCCTCCAGCCAGCTTCTTTGTAGTGCATGAGGAACCTTTTACATAGGCAGGCTTATTAGCTTTACTCCAGCTATAAAAGAAAGCTAAGAGGGTTGGATAAGGAGCATTCTTCACATCCTTCTCTTGAGCTACTCCTCATATTCACCAGAAACAGGTAGGAGCTCAGTATGTGGGGCACATTTCAGGCTATATTCACTCTTCTCAGTTTTGGGAAGGATTTGAGTAAGGACAAGGCAAGCAGTGTGTCGGGTCTCCCACTGAAACAAGAGGGCTTAGACAGAACCCTTCCTGCGCATCAAAGTACCCAGAATAAACTGTTCGTTTTTCCCAAATACAGAAATGAGATTTTCTCAGCTTTCACCCAAGCCCCTACAATTTCAGTGCTTTCCTTCACACATGTATCTGGAAATGCTCTTTACTAAAATATAAATGCCCCATTTCTCTGTTCCAGAAGGAAACCTGGGATGTCCATTAAGAGTATCACAGCTTGCCAATACCCTGAAACCCATAACACCAGGTAAAGCACCTGGCCTGATGGTTCCTAGTTAAGTTTTATGCCTTTTTTTTTTTACATACATGCACATAACATACATACACGCCATAAACCTGCAGGCAACTACATATTTTCCTGTAAAAGTGTCTGGGGGAGAGTTCTGTCCTTTCCACCTTAAGGGAGGGTTTGATTTCAATACTTTTCCAAGCTGAACTGGAATCACAAAACAGGATTGGACTATTGACCTACCTCTCTCAGACTGTGGGAGGTAAGTTAGTGAAATTCATGCCCAATATCAGATGTCTGAGCCAGGTGGGGATTTGTAACCAGCTTAGATGGTACCTTTAGCAGGATTAGGACACTGAGCCCCTCACAGCTTGGATAAAGAAATACTTATTGACCAAGAACTGTAAATACACATCTCTCATGATGTGATTTTGAGTTCTCATATATGAGAAATGGTCTGGAAAAGCCCCTCCAGTGAAGTTGGCTCAGTGGCCAAAATAGTGCATAACAGGGGAGTAGAAAAACTGCCAGGTTTAGTGCAGAATGTAGGAGGTTAAAACTGATCACATCCCTGGGGAGCAGAGAGGTGCCTGAACTCTTTCAGGACAAAAGCAGCTGAAGCTTCAGAAAATAAAATCAAATTAAAAGATAATAGAAGAAGAATATGAAGGGAAAAAAAGAGAGAGAGCCCAGGGACACAGTGCTGCACCCTTGCAAGGAACCCCTTGTGGTTATCTGTTGTGGTGGGTGGCAGTGGTGAGATTTTTGAGTTTTGATACTGGGAGAAGACAAGAGGCAGTTGTACCAGGAAGGAGGCTGTCCCTCACCACACTAACAGAAACTGAAGAGGAAAGGGAGTCATGGGTCTGAGCTTAGGGGAATCATCACTAACAGCTCTAGAAAGCTGCCATGCTGCAAAGGTGACAAGTGCCAAGGGACTGGAAGACAAGTAACAGGGTTGAGGGCTGATGGACTGAGATAGATTTGATGGCAGAACCCCATATTAAGAGGCAGGAGAATTTTACAGTCATGAAACTCTCTTGCAGGTATAGTATTTCCTCCTATCCTCCATCCGTTCCTCTAGCTTATAACATGCTTTCCCATGGCATGAGAAGCCCAGACTCATCAGTTCATGCTATCAGCAGAGATATGAGTCTGTAGTGCACCCTTGCCTTCCCAGCATCAATATATCATTTTAGATCATTTTCATCTTACATAATTTACTGGTAAGAAGTCAGAGCTGCTGCAGCTCCCTTTGCCTTCTGGCGAGGGGAAGAGAGAAGGAAAGATAAAAGTACCAGGGAACTGTACAACTGTCAGAAGAAGCCTTTCAGAAGGAGAAAACCATCAGCCAGAAGCATTTTGCTTCTCCACCTGGGGAAGCAAAGCACATTAAAAATAGAAACTTTTCCCTGGATTTCTCATCTATTTCGAGTGGTCCTTCTCTCATCATCTCATTGTCCTGTTCCAAAGGTTTAAGCACTCTGTGCCGAGTTTGGAATAATGTCAGGAAGGCTGAAGGAAGCTGAGAACAACCCTGTCAGATATGCAAATTCCAGGACATTGCTGTATCCCTGTCTAAGCCCAGGACTGGTTTCTAGCCCCAAAAGAGCACGTCCAAGAAAAAGATGGACAGGTCTAGACATCAGCATAACTCCCCTGGCACATCAACAGAGCAATCAGTTGTTACTTATATTCTTCTAGTGTGAGGCACTCAACACTGGGTAAACAAAATTCTGCTTATCCAGAAAAAAAATAAAAGCAATGCAAAAGGTCGTATATATCACCTTGAGGAGTTTTCCCCAGCTGTGACACTTTGATGCAGTTCTGCAGCCTGTGGTTTTCCTTCGAACCACGCTATTACAAAAGACCTTCCAAGTCACAACACTGCTCATGAGACTAGAGTTCAGATATTTCAGTTCAAAAATGCTGCTCCACCAAGAGCATCGAGCATGGGTAGCTGAGAAAGCATGAGCCAGGCTCAAAACAGCCAGTTCCTCCATCGGCTCTGAGTTTTGGCCCTGATGCAGCAGTGCACCAAGCAGGTGTGTAATGACAGCAGTGCAACATGATTCTGCTGTGTGACAATTACTGCATGTTGGCACCAGTACAGATTGAGTTGCTTGTCACAGCAGGACCCAAGGAGGCAGGAGCTCTTCCCTGACAGGCACCCTCACCTCACACGTGAATGGGTTGGCTCTCCAGCATGGAGCCATACCTGGCTGAAAGGCTCATTTCTGACTTTGCCCTCGCACTCCCACTGCCAATTTTGCTTCAGACTCGCACTTGCATTTCCCTCAAAGATCTCGCCCTGGCCTTTGACAGGCTCCACACAGATAATTGTGTCTGAAGAGAGGTTTTTATTTTGCTATTCCCTTTCCCTCTCCACTGCAGAATACAGCTCTTCAAGGAAAAAAAGATTCTACCTCCAGCTGGAAGTCCAGAGGGTTTTTTTCATTGACGTAAATTAAACTCCAAATTTGCATTGACATCAGAATTTAGTCCTAGGACTTTCAAATTCTGCCAAATTCATAGAAATGGAAAGCACCATACTTAAAAATCTGCTTCCACTCTTTAGTTTAATTAAACAATACTTATAATACAATTGGACGTATGTATGTGCATTTTGAGTGAATACTAATGTCTTAAATTATGCAACTAAATTAATCATGAAAATAAATTAGATGCCTATACTCAGGGAGTCAGCAAAAGCAGGGACAGAAAGGATTCCTTGTCTTTTACTTGCTTAAGAGTTGAAATAATAAATGTTAATGCTAGAAGGTGGTTCTTGAATTAAAATATCACAAGGCCCTCAAAAGAGAATAAAGAGCTAGGTAAGAATGATTAATGTGCTTTTACACAAAGAATGATACTTTTTATATATCTTTGACCTTCCAAGGTCAAAGGGATTAGAAGACTGTTTGAAGTTCAGGAGGAGCTGAGCAAGGAAACAAGAGGGCTTTTCATGGGGTGATGAGAAGCTGTGGCCTACATTTCAAGAGCAGAAAGCCTGTTTTTATTAACTCCTTCCTTCTCAGGTAAAAAAATGCTTTTGACAGAAGGAAACAAAACAAGCATACAAATGTGCAAAAACTAATCCAATTTCCTCTGCAAGCACACAGACCTAATCTTGAACTTCAGCAGACTGAGCAGCACCAGCATGACTGACCATGAGGAGGCAGAAGAGAAAGAACCATTGCAGACAGGTCACTGAAGGCTACATAGAGTGGCATTACCAGCAGCAAAATTAACACTGCTCACTGCACTTTTGGAAAGTTATTAGGGCAGCCATTCAAATTCTGCAGTAGTCATAGTATATTATTAATGAAGATTTTTCTGTTTAAACTTCTGAAGTTTAAACAAGAATATTTCTTGTACGTTTCTGTGCACAGCTCAGCAGGTAAGTGAATAACAGAGCAGTTATTCAAGCATGCAAATAATAGCAAGTACAACATGTGCAAACTGGAGAAAGGAGTGCAGCATAAGGTCTCTAGAGTAGATCAGGTTATCTATCCTCGGTGACTATTTTATGTGCTGAAAATCACTTTTTGCAAGGGAGCAGGGGAAAGATAGGTGAATGTCTTAGTTTAAAGGAAACCAAAATGTTTACCAAAACCAGAGGAGAGGATTCCTCTTCAATAACCATGTCACTCCTTATTGAATTAAAAAAAAGGAACTTTTAATTAGAAAATGGATATAAGAAGGATATGTGTTCTAAACTATATATATATGTATGTAGATATAACTATAAACAGACCAGAGCAAACTACTCCCCTAGCACCAAAAACACCTGAACACAATCTCGCCCCCGCCCCCCACCAAAAAAACCTGTAGGTTCTAACTGGTGCCGTTATACTTATGGATAGTGTCAGTGTCACACCTCAGCTGGCTGAGAGGTGAATTCTCAGCCTTTTCCCGGTGAGGCAGAGACAAGGGGGTGAACAACTCACATGGTGCAGGATGGAGCCTTTTTCACGGGGGAAAAACAGACTCTCTTTCCTTGTCCTTCGTTCAAAAAGGAGGAAAAGCTGGGAGTTGAGGAGTGGTGATAATTCCCACAAATCTCCTTGCAGTCCAAGTCGGCCCCCAGGAAGAAAAGGTCTGCAGTGTGTCCTGAGGTAGGGTGACAGTCAGTCCTCGGTCCCACGATGGGGATGAACAGCGCACTGCTGGGAAACGCCGAGGACGCTGGCCGGATCCGCTTCCTCCAAGGTCCGCTGCTGACCAGGGGACTCACCCGTCCTTGCGGCTGATGATCCCTTGGCATGGTAGACACCACCACTGCGTTGGGCGCCAATTATCAGCAGATGAATGATGTCCACTGATACAGTGGGTGGGGTCTTCGGTTCCAGGAGGCAGGCCACAATAGGTTTAAGTGATATTAGCTCTTTCAGATCCAGCCCCCTTAGAGACCAAGACGGCTCCTCCCGCTCCCAAACCGGCGTCAATCCCCCGAAGGAAGAGAACCACACAGCTCAGGAGTCCATGAAGAGAAGCCACTTTAGTGGTGTGCCCGGCCTTATATAGGGTACCACCGAACTTTCTAGAACATGGGCGGAGTAATGGGCAGAGACAGGGAGGAGTGAAGCACCCCATTGGGTGACATGCAAATTAAGGGGAGGGGTGGAGAAGGGACCAATGGGGGAAGCAGGGTTCAAACATAACCATATAGGGAAAATGGTGCACTGCACCAAACGGGGGCCAATCAGGAATGGGTTGGTGGTAAAATGCCCTAGGGGATTATGGGAAGAAGAAACTTGGATGGGAATGACTAAGGGAAAACATGAATAGGGTAGACATATTATCCTATACTTTGTTAAACTGGGGAAATGTTAATATATAAGAAACACTGTAGTGAGGGTCTTTGTAAACTCGGCGAACAGCATTCATATTAACTGGAGTAGGCTCCCCAACCTCAGCATCCTCGTTGATCCATCTTTTATAACATTCTTGCCACTTTATAAAGTCCTGGTCTACTCCAACATCCTGAAGCAGCTGTGACCCTCCCTCTCTCTCTCTCTGAAGCTCGGGGTCCCCAGAGATGGAGGTGGGAAGGCAAGGAGCAGAGCCAGAAAAAGCTCTCACCAGCTTAGCAAACAGTGGCTCTTTTCCTGCAGCTGCCCCAAACCAAAAGTCAAGCCAGCACACAGGAGAAAAACCTTTCCCATCCCCAAGTGCTGGGATTCTGTTTCTCTCCTCCACCCCACCATTCACTTGGAATCTGAAGTCATCAGCCACTCTTTTGTCCTCAGTCCTGGCACTTCAACACCCAAACCTTTGTGTTGGTAGGGTGAGAAAAATTCTCTGAGGGACTCTTCCCAACACCACCTTCCTTTGTTTGAACCTTTAACAGTGAAACTACATTTTATGTTGAATGAAACATTCTGTTCATCCCATGAGCCAGCAGTGTACCCTGATGGCCAAGAAGGCCAATGGGATCCTGGCCTGTATCAAGAATAGCGTGGCCAGCAGGACCAGGGCAGTGATCCTTCCCCTCTACTCAGCGCTGGTGAGGCCACACCTTGAGTATTGTGTTCAGTTCTGGGCCCCTCAGTTCAGGAAAGATATTGAGGTACTGGAACAGGTCCAGAGAAGAGCAATGAGGCTGGTGAAGGGACTGGAGCACAAGTCCTATGAGAAGAGGCTGAGGGAGCTGGAGTTGTTTAGTCTGGAGAGGAGACTCAGGGGAGACCTTATCACTCTCCTCAACTACCTGAAGGGATGTTGTAGCCTGATGGGTGTTGGTCTCTTCTCCCAGGCAACCAGCAATAGGACAAGAGGGCATGGGCCTTAAGCTCCACCAGGGGAGGATTAGGTTGGATATTAGAAAGAAATTCTTTACAGAGAGAGTGGTTAGGCATTGGAATGGCCCCAGGGAGGTGGTGGATTCAGCATCTTTGGAGGTGTTTAGGATGAGACTGGATGTGGCACTTTTAGACCATGATCTAGTAATCAATCAGTGGTGTTGGATCAAGGGTTGGACTTGATGATCTTGGAGGTCTATTCCAACCCAGTTCATTCTATGATTCTATGAATATTCTCCCTTTAGATACTGAAATGCTGAAAGCAACTTCTGCCAAAATTATTTGGTCAAGGGCTTAGACCAAGTACAAAACTATACCTATGGTATCTACCCTATAAGGTCTACAATTCTAGTTCATTTGCTGCCTATAGACCACTCTGCTATAACTCTATTTGTGTTGAGAGAAATGCCATGTGTTTTCTTGATTTCTAAAGCTTTCTGAAAGAAAAGGTGAATTTCAGTGTAAAGGCTTTATTCAGCCCACTGTTTATTCTGGTCTTGTACTGCAAATTCACACATGTTCCAGACATTTTTTATTTGGTGAAATATCTGCCATGTAATTATGCGGTAAAGGGAAGGCTGGTCAAATTCACCAAATCATTTTGGCTTGAAGAAAAGGTACAAAAGACAGACTTGGGAGAGCATTAGTTAAGGTATACTTTTAGCTAGTGTTACAGCAATGAGAAAACACAATTAGATGGGAGAAAACATGAGTTCCCTTCCTCTACCAGAGGAGAGTTAATCAGTGGCCCTCATCTTCTAGAATTTCACCCATAATATCAACTCTTTCCATATTCAGGACAGGGAATCTGTCTCAATCTGTCCTACCATGAAGTTTCACTAGCAATTCAATAACTTAAAAACAACTCAACTTCAGGTTTCTCACCTTCCAGTTGAGCATCCTGCCCATTGGGGTAGGGAGCCACTTTCACTTGCTGTAGTTGTCTCAGTTCCTAAAAATCTTGTACAGGGTAGAGGAGCTTCAACAGAAGTGATTGAGGGAGCTCCACTAAAACCTGAGGGTTTAAACATTTGCTACAGAAATCTGGCTTAAAATTCTGGCCAGGAGTTTGGCAGCACAGGAAAAATGAGTGTGCTGGTTTAGAGGTAAACCAGCAGGAGAAATGAGCTCAACATGAGAGAGATTATAAATGAGAGCTACAATTTAATAATAATAATACAGTAAATACACTGACACAAAGGGAAATTGCTTTCAACTCCCAAAACCCAGCAGTATAATCCAGTGCCCTGGGGTACAAACCCAAAGGGGCTTGTTAGCCCTTGTGCTGAGACCCGCGTGGTTCCCCCAAGTCCAAAGCAAAAGAAAGTGAAAAACCTGTTGGTGCAGGTGATGGCTGTAGTCTGGTCGAGAGTGGGGGTCTTCTCCTGTCGAGGTCCTGCTGCTTCTCTGGATCCAACGAGAGGTTCCTGAGGTCTTCTTACCCACCCCTTATGTACCCTCAGGGAGCACTCAGTCCCTCCCCCAGGGTGGGGACTCACACAATGGGTGATTAACCCTGTGAGTCATGGGGTATTTTTGAACTGTTGATGGCCCATTAGCAGCTACGCCCCCTCAGGCTGGGAGTGGAGGTGCTAACGACTCCCTGGGAAGCTGCTGCAAATGGGCCATTGACCTTGGGAATGAATAGAGGGGGTAGAATACAGAGCTTTGATCACCCCCACACAGTGACAACTGGTCCCACCTGCTGAACTAGGACAATGAGCTATACATGTCAGAAGTGGCTGAAGGCTACATCATGCAAAGAAGGTGTGTGTAAATCCACCCTTCATTTTTACCACTGCTGTGCTTCAGAGCAGGGATTGGAGTGAAGGTGCTGCCTTCTAGTCTACTTTTTGTTAAATATTTTTTAAAATCTTCAAGGGGAATAGATACAGGAGGAGGCGTAGGTAGCCTGCAAGTTTGAACAGTCCCCTGAGCTCATTTCTGTTTTCCAATAAATATTTATACAAAGGTGAAAAGTGACAAAACAGAAGAGTTCTCTGGCAATAGGTTAAAAGTATCTGACTTCTCATTCTCCAGTTTTATGCATCCCTTAATTTCTCTTGCTTTTCTTGCAAGTGCTTGGGAAACTAAATATTTCATTTGGGGTTGAACAGAATGTTTCATTCAACATAAAACATAATTTTGAGGTTTTATTCTTCCTTGGTGAGAAAAAAAAAGGAAAAAAGTCTATATTTATTTTAATTCAGACCAAAATCTTGATTTTTTTTCTTTTAACTCTGTCATCAAAGGAAAAAAAAATCAATTCTTAACATAGGCTTAGTGATACATTTGATCAATTGTAATTGCTAGGTATCATTTGCTCAGCCTCTGTTAAGAGCTCCAGATTACAAAAACATTTGTTTCAGCAGGAAAAGGTGTACTAAGCATGTTTAAGTAGAAGACAATATGATTCTTGTAAGACAGGTGAAAAATGGAAGGGGAAAACAGAGAGGAGAGGACAGGACAGGACAGCACACGACAACAGGAGAGAATTGTCCAATACAGTTTCCAACAAGGTAAGTCCCACTGACAGCTACAGTTATTCTGACTTTGAGAAATGTGAAAAACAAGCAGGCAATGGGCAATTTGGCTCTGCTGTTCTGTAACACTAATGAAAAGAATTAAAAAGAAAAACCAGTCCAAACTCCTACACTTCAACACTTCTCTGCATGCAAAACCAGGTGAGCTTATGCCAATTCCTTCCAGTGTGTGTGTTGAGACTTGGCTGATGCTGCATTCCACAAATAATTCCTCTTCTCTGTGCCTGCAAGACATTTTGTTGTAGGAATTAGAACACAGTCCAACATTTCAATTAAAATGACTATTCAAAACAAGCAAATTCTGAGATGCTTCTTTTGTTTCTTGCTTAAGAGGTACTATTTAAACTTTCAGAGATATGAGTGAAACTTTGTTTATAGATTAAATACAGTTCTCAGGAAATCCTGCATCTCACTTGCTTCTCCTGAAGATCACGAAGCCCCCTCTAAGCCCCCTTATAAAAGGACATTGTTAACATGTACAGGTAAGAATCTTAGGGCGCATTCAGGAAAATGTTCCTAATGAAACATAAACTACATGGCCACAAATACTGTGCAGCCAAAGGTCTGAAAAGCATATAAAATTATTCTATTGCTGCATAGAACAATCCACCATTTCCCTTTCTCGTGCTTTAATATTAATTAAGCACTTCACTACCTTTTTTAGATGTTTTACCTTAGTTTCTCTATTAACCCATGGCAAAACAAAGGAAAACGTGAGAGATTACTTTATTTGGACTGTGAAAAACCAGGATTCATAAGAACGGCACAAATAAACAAGTAGCCTTTTTAATTACAAATAGCTATTAAGTCTCATTTCTTATGCATAATCATTCTCAGAGAGAATCTGGTCTGGTGCTACAAGACTGATTTCTAAGCTCTACTGGTTGGTGTGTGTATATGCATTATGGCTTTGCAGAGGCAAGTTCTATTCTTTGGCTCTAAATGTCTCCCCTGTGGCTCAAACCTTTCCTGTTGCTCTCATGAAAATGAGAAATAGTTCTTGATCACAAAGTTCCCAGGTTTTTCCTCACACTGACAAAGGAGGTTGTTGTTAGCCTGCCGGCAAGTGTTTTGAACTCTACCAAAGAAATGGGATTCAAGCAAATATTCTCATGCACCGGAAAGAGGTTTATTAATCCTCAGTAGAAGCTTCAAGGACACAGTGATGGGAAGGTGTAAGAGAGGCCAAAGGTGCCAGTGCACTAAACACAGATTTTTGGGCAGTTTCCCAGCTTTTTCCACTCATGACCCCACTTCCCAGTGCACTTCCAGGCTCATGACCCCACTTTTGATTGCAAGTTCTACTCCTGCAATCAACTTCCTATCAAGTCACCTCTTAAGTACCATGACCTCTTGTTTGTAAACCGGTGTCCTAAGGGTCTGGTAAAGAGGTAACTCACTTGTGATTCCCTCAGCACAGATGCTGCCAGCAAACCACACAAACTTCAGGCTGCCTGCCCCGTATTTCCTCAGACCAGGAAGGAAGATATTTCATTCCAAGATTTTGTCCTGGAGAATAATTTTCTTGCCATTATGCACCCCTGTCCCTAAAACTACAGAAATAAGAAGATTAAAGCCTGAAAATACAAGTAGGTCAAGATGTCTCACAGTGGCCAGCCTGCTGGCCCAGTCTGTGATTTCTCAGGATCAAAGGGATATTTCCACTGACCACCCAGACCTCCATGTAGGAGTGCAGTCACAAAGAGGATATGAAACCACACCTTGCCACACAACTCTTTCACAATCACTTCTCCCATAATTTGCAGTATTCCTTGTGTTACTAATACAGGGATGGGGAAACTAAGCCATCCTGGTAAACCTCCCTTGATTTTAATCCTTCCTCATAAACAATTCCTCAGCTCCTGACTCTCTGGCCATTCACCTCCCTTATTACCACTGAATTTAGACAGTTTCTCAGAGGTGGTCCTTAAAGGAGAATACACAGCTAATCACAGAACTATGGACTCGGGTCTCAATTTAGGACTGAAACTGATTCCTGATCAGCCTCACACATGATCTCCTGTTCTTGGTATCTCCTCTTCTGAACTGCCCAAAATCCCACTAATGTTTCATTTGTTAGACTGCAGATGTCACTGCAGGTTGGTGGAACCCCACAAGGATCCACCTTCTGTTCTGCATAGAGCATCCACACAGGTCAGCTTCAGGTATGTGCATGTAGGGTCACTAAAGTAACAGAGGGAAAAAGTATCCTACAAAATGTTTTTGTTTTAGTAACAAATATTTTCTTACAGGTTGTTGGAACATTTGTCACACATTAAAAATACCATCTCTGACTGCAACAACCATCTAGGGAACCTTGGATTCAACTGAAAATTTCAGATGCCTGGTAGTAGTAATGCCACATGACTGCCTCTCTCTGATCCTGTCGTTCTGAATACAGGGGATACTCTCACACCTGTACACAAAAGCACATTGGATTGATTTTTTTCCCCCCCTTAACAAACACGCTTGCCAGAATGCAAGCCAGGAAATACCAGCTTCCATAGGCACTGCCTTTGTGGGTGGTTCAAGGCTGGTGCACCCATCCCTCTGGGGGAACAGATGTTGCCACTGATTCACTTGGCAAGCATGTGAGTCAAAGTCTGCATCTGTGACAACTTACAGTAAAGAACTGTGAGCAGCTGCAGAGCAAAAAGCACAGAATGAAAAGTCAATCAAGATGTAAGACAAGATACTGCATCAACCTTGAAAACTGACAAATGAAATCCATTTGATTCAAGCTGCAGCAAATACACCTAAACAGAAGAAAGAAAAAGAAAGAAGAGACATTGAGCTCTCAATACATGATCCATAGTGACTGCTCTCTAATTCTTTACATACTTCCTTTGACATTAAAAAAGAAGCTGGAAAGGGTCTGTATGATGCTGCAGGACTTCTGAAGAACTTCTGATTTAAGTGCTGCAACCCCTCCCTGACCCAGTGAATCAGTCAGTGGGTCTTGCTGAAGTGCTGCTATTTGCCATTTGCAAAAAAGATCTGGGATATTCTTCGTTGCAATGAAAGTGTTGATTCCAGTCTGCCGGTCAAATTCCATTTCTACAATTTATTTTTGATACAGTATTGGCACACTATCAAACCTAAGGGAGGTTCCATCTAGTTGGTATGCCATGCCTCCCTCACATTACAGGCAAGTGCAGTTCAGCTGACAGCAATGTAATTGAAGTTTATGTGTTGCTTGTTGTTTGTAGAAGGGATTGGAATTCTCTAGGTGAAAAGTATTACCCACATAAAGAAGTAAAGCTACCTCTTCGCCTACACAGGAAAGTGAATACTGGGGGGAGAAAAGTCTGCAAATATTTGATCAACTTTGTAAACAAAGGTTTCCCAGCTGGTTTTTGCTCCTTTATGTTTGCTTTTTCTGGATATTTATGATACTGTGTTTTATTAGCTCAAACGTTTGTAGAAGGTAGAATTGCACAAGGTTACATACTGAGGAAAACCAAATTTGAAATGGATTCTATCCCCTAACTTAACAGTCAGTGGGATTATATTTCTACACAGGTCAGTCACAAAACAGAAACAATTTCACAAGTCTGAAGTAAATTAAGCCTGTGATGTGAGAACTTTCTCAAACCTATGGGTAGTATCGGTAGACCAAAAGATAGTTATCTTTATAATATTCAAACAATTTACAATTATAATTAAACTAATTTAGTCAAAGTCAGTGGTTTTGCCAGTCAGAACATTTTTCTAGCTGTTGCTATGACTATAATTATGCAAAGGGAAGCAACATCTTCAAAATTATGATCTTTATGAATGTTTTGTCTTTCAAATCCGCGTTGTTAAGGGACTTCTAAAATTTAGGAGTGATTTGACTACCTGAATAGATTCTATTTCTTGCGTGGGTAGGACTTTCCCTACTGCATATGGTACTTGAAGCAGCTTAGGAGCTACAGGCTGAGCAGATGCTTTTCAATGTTTCTCCAGAGTTCCTTTAACATAGGTGTGTCTACACTGCACAGAACACTTCTCTAAATTTGCACTTTATTTATCTATTGGTTTTATAACTAACCCCGCATTTATAAATTACACTTATCCATACCGAACTTTATTTGCTATGAGTAGATTTCTTAAGCTTCACCAAATTTTTCCCAGTTTTTGTCTTCCTATCTACTCCTTTCATCTTCACTAGCCTAAATTTTTTGGGGGCCATCTGCTGACTTACTGCCTCTGGGCTCACTATCCTTTCCAAGTTATTATTGTATATGTGAAACATTGGCCCTAGTACAGAAACTTGTCAGACCTTGCTCTTAAGATTTTGTAATAACGAAAACTGATCATGGATGGAAATTGATACCTTCCCACTTTTTCAGTAATAACAACTCTTTGACTTTTAGCCAGTGATGCCTTAATTTTTTAATAGCTGCTGTCAAAGGTTTTCAAAGTCTAAATACGTTTTATCAGCTCATTTTTCTTACTCCTCTGAGCACTTTATTAATGTACTCAAAGAAGTCCAAGGGTTTGCCTGGGACAATCTCCCACTGCAAACACATATTATGATTTTCCAGTTTAATTTTATTTCATTTAGGTTCAAAGCCTTTTGCAAGGTCTGAATGTAAGGTTCCAGGCCTGAAAATTCCTGAATCATCTGTAAACCACTATAATATTTCTTTAAAATATAAAGAAAAATAAATAAGGAAAGTTTTCAAACAAGACTTTCTGAAACAAAAATGTGGAAAAAAAATTTCCATGAATTGCCCTAGAAGTGTTTCTTTTCATTCTGGATTTAAAAAAAAAATCATCCTGTTCAGTTTTTCTTTAAAGAAGCTCTTTTTTTATTGCTACTGTTGAGCTGCACTGGTCTAGTCCAGCTCTGCAGAGCAATACAAAATTATGGCCTCTAAGACAATTACCCCTCTATAGAGCAATCCTTTATGTATATGTTCTCATATAAATACAAGGTTTGTATCAGAAAGCCATCAGTAAGAAAACAGTAGGATTTTTAATTAAAAGACAAAAAAATGTTGTTGTTATCATGCCACTGCACTATTTCTGCACCTTGAATACCCTGTGTAGTTATGTTCCTTTGACCCCAAAAAGGATATATTTGAACTGGGGAAGGTTCAGGAAAAGGTCATACGGATGATCAAAGGTATGGAACAGCTTCCCCACGGGGAATCACTAAATAGAATAGACTGGAAACGAAATGACCAAGTAGGGATACGACAATCTCCATAAATCACACACGTGTGTCACAGAGTGAGCAAACTGGGCACAATGGGAGCACTGTTCCCTCAGGGCAGGAACCAGGGCACGGTGTGAAGAGAGAAGGTAGCAGGTGGAAAACAAGGCAAAGGCAGAGGCTCTTTATGCAACATGCTATTAAGCTCTGGAGCACTTTGCCCCAGGATGCTGTGGATACCAGCAGTTTCAAAAAGCAACCAGACAAATTCATGAAACAAAGGTTTGCAGAGACAGCTGCATTTTACAAAAGCAACTTCCAGTTCAGAGGAGGTTGTGTCCCAATTCACTGGCTGGCAGGAGAGCACTCTAGGCAAATACTGCACACTAAGCACTAAGTCCTGTTCTTATTTCACCTTGCCATCTGTGGCTCACCAGCATCAAAGAGAGCTTAGATGGGTGTCCGCTCTGACCACGACTGCCATTCCTATATTCCTATTTTTTATATGTGATACTGAAAACTACTTTTAGTGACAGATTTTTGCTAGCATCTAAACCATCTATATTCAAGTTACCTGCCAACACTATTCTTTTGAGAGCAATAACTTGCTTTAGATACCCTGCTTCCAACATTTCTGTCCTTCATCTTTACCATAGGAGAGGGCCCTTCTGGAGATAAGTCTTCTCTGAAGTCATCTGAGGAACACCACAGCCATCGATAAAGCACCACACCCATATTGAAGTCAAGGGGAACTGTACAAGCTGGATGCCAAACCAGCTTTGGTATTTACATTACAAAGTACAGAAGATGTAAAAAAAAAATAGATAAATTAATCCACTGAACACTTGATGCCCCATACTTTGGGAACTTAATGAGCATGACATGTCAGTGCAGAATGACCAAGGGATAGATTTTTCTGAACCTGATCTGGAAATTTAAAGTTAAAGAGAAATATCTCATTTAAAAACAACAACAACAAATAATAATAATACTGCTTTACTGATGTACAGTATAAATGCCTGCATGATATTTTAAGAGTCATATTGGATTATCTTGTCCTCCAGGGTAAAGAAAAGACATAAAAAAATAATCTTGCTGAGAAAGCTTCAGATGTTATTGTGGAAATGGATGAATGTATTTGATTGTCAAAATGAACCATGTTTTTTCGATTTTGTCTAAGTGTAATTAAAAATTCAGGGTTTGCAAACTTTTAGTCTTGTTTACTTACTTAAAAACATTCCATCATTTGTGCAAAAAAGACACATTTAAATTTATTTATACGCACTGAAAGCCAAAACACCAATGCAGCAACAGCAGAACATCTAACAACAGTCTTTGTTGCTAAATTTGACAAGGTCAATCTAAAAATCCTCTGGGCTTACTTAATAAATATGCAACCTAAAAAGGGTCAGTAACACTTATCCTGGACTCATCCCAAAGGTCAGCTTTTCAGAAGGCTCTCAAAATAGGCCTTTCATGCTGCTAGTAAGACATCCTGCACTAAAAATTAGCTCTGCTTGGAAAAGCATGGGATAACATGGCCTGCTTGACATGAAGAACTAAATTTTATGCGTTTCATTTCTGTAACCACCAACAAACCATTGTATAATTCAGTCAGCAGGATGGCAAGCATTTTTTCAATTAAATAGTGTTCTCTTCAATCAAAAAAAAAGTGATTTTTGTAAACATGGAGTTTTGATGTTTGCGGTTTTTAAACACTCCCAACTGATTTCTTTTTTTATTGTTTTTTTAAAAGCTTTGACATTTGCTGCTTCAAAAGCATGAGAAAACTCATGATCCTCTCTCTGTTATCTTTAAGTTTTTCATCACATTGAAAGGAAAAAGATCATAAAAAGAGATAAAAAGTAAAATCAATATTTTTACCTTTCTGTACTCAACTCTGGAAAACTGATGATACAACAAAGATGTCAACCAAAAATTGTTTCCCATGCAACTTAACATGATGCACATTTCAATAGGCAAAGTACTGAACCTGAACCTGTCTTACTTCACCCATCGTATACACAGCACCCTAGAGCAGAAACAGCCAAACAACAACCCTGGCACTAACTGTAAGTTTTTGCACCTGGAACTCCCTGCAGTCCTGGACTCATGGTGCTCTGCATCCCTCATATCTCTTTCCAAGGAGTAAGTCCCTTGGCATACCACCTAACACTTGGCCAGTGCTTCCTAACACTGTGCTGGTGTAGGCAGTATGTCCTCATGCTAAGAAGTGGCTGGTCTGAGGAGTGGTTATTTTTTGGGCACATCAGTTCCCTAGTCAGGATCACCAGGTGACCAGACAGCAGCTTGTGCTGGCCAGAAGCAACTGTTCTCTCAGATGGCAACAAGCATCCAAAATCAGTAAATCCAGCTCAGTTCCCTAAGGACCTGTTTTTAAACTACAAATCCCAGCTTCAGGAAGGCTGGACTGAACTTCCCAGCTCCCATTATTGGGAAAGGTTAGTCCTGGCCCCAGAGACGCTTGCAGCCACACAGGAGGGACAGACAGGCAGCCCCAGTAGGGCTCGGTGCCCTGAGCAGACTGCCTGTCTCCAACCAAAAGGCACAACTCTGCCCCTTCCACCTCCACATAGCATACTGGTCACTCCATAGCCAGAAATCCTTTAAAGTCAAAGCAAATCCATCCTTCTGTGAGAGCACAGCCAATTCTGCCTCACTACATGCTACGTGTGCATGTGCTGGTGCACAAATACGTGCTATGTCAGAAATGGTTATGCAAAAAATTGTTGAAATTATGCACAAAGTTAGGAACTTCCAGGAGGGAAATAGCGATGTTTATAAATGTATAAGATGAGATTTCATCAGAAACAAACTATGTGGATATGGGATCTTGCTTCATTCTGCATAAAACACACATGTGCCACACTGTTGGAGCCAATATGCTTAAGAAAGACAGTCAACAGACCTCACTCAGAATTAATTTAACTGCCTGACCTACAGAGTGCATGCATGAAAATATATGGAGTGCCTCATACATGATGCCCATAAATGTAAGCTTATTCAAGAACGCAAGCACATACAAGAATGGTGCCTAAACTTTGTCTGTGGTGCCTAGCCTGTAGATTAGTATTTGTTGGACATTGATACTTGTTATTATTGGTTGGTTCTCTTTTTTTAGTTCTTTTGCTTTAATATCCTGATTTATTTTGCACAGTGGTCCACTATTTCATAGAATATGTGTCTTTTCTGAAAGGAATCATGTTATTTTTTTTTCTTTGTTACTTTTTAGTATTGTACCACTATCTTTTTAAAATTCCAATAAAAGCATGACTGGAATAAAAGACAGTTAAATTACATCCACATGGATACTAATAACCAGCCTCTAAAGTCTTAAGCAGTTGCCTAACCCAAACAAGAAGCATATGGGAAAGAAGAGGGCCTAAAATTGAAAAGCAGCAATTCTGTACCTTAATTGTTTAGTCTGTGTGGTTGAGGGAACATGAGAGTAGGGATAGGAGGGCAAGCATTGGAAGCCTAGCGCAGTTATTTGGATTCATAATGATGTTAAAGGACCCCTACCTCGTGTATACCAATATGGTATACATTTAGGTCTCTGCTCTTCTAAAACCTTCTATTCATGTTTGTTTCCTCTCTATCTGTATATCTAAAAGGTCTAGGACCTGGTCCAACATAATTGCATCCACAGCCTTGTGTGGAAGATTAAATAGCCTTACTTTTAGAATCGTGGAATCTTGACTAAGAGCTCGAAGCTGCTTATAAATTATAATCTTTTCAAGGCCCTGAAGTAGGGTGCAACAACCATGGACAATGAGTTGTAAAAGGTGGGAATGGCTGGAAGAGTCCCTCTGCCTCACTGAGCCTATTTGCAAAAGGCAAATGGCACACTGCATTGACATTCAAATGCTCCATGCTGAAACTAGATCACTCATGATTCTCAGTTTGTGCATTTCACTAAGGGACAATTATAGCTGGAAAATTGTAAAATTTTTCACAACTACAATTTCCTATTTTTATGCTTTTATTTCTTTTCAGGCAGATAAAGTTAAAAACTTTCCTTTTCAGAGCCTGCATTTCTTTGCTATGACACAGATTGCAGCATGTTGATAAAAAGACAACAGTTCTCCCTGCTCTTGATCTGCTCTAGCTCTGCTCTCAGACCAAGCATTCAAATTTGAGCTTTCTTATCTGAGGGGAATACAAAAAAGGACTGAGAAATTATGGTGTAACATGAGGTGATCTGATTTCCAGAGGAGAAGCAGACCTCCACCTGCTATGCTATTCCATTGCTGCTGAGCAGCACATCAGGCAGCCAATTTGTATCAACAGTAGTAAGAAAGAATGGTAGCTACAAAGTGTTTTTCCCTGATAGATCATAAAGGGATTGTTTCAGATGGGTAAATACATCTTCTGTTCACCACAAAACAGAACTGAACAGAATGAGGAATTATGTCAATCTAAGAAGCAAGGATGTCTTGTACTCAGAACAGTGCTGAGCACCTCAGAAGGCTGGGGACCAAGACCTGACTGTAAGACCTGCATTTAAGAATGTAGATTATTTTTTAAATGCTCTGTAATTTTTATTCCTCAGATGGTTGTCACATTTTTCTGCATTTTTAACAAATATTGACCAATACACTTGGTTTCCTTGTACAAGAAGGACTATGATGGCTGATCCCCTATTTTAGGCCCTGGCCTCTTCACTAGATTCATAGGAAACATTTTCTTGATGAGTAAGGCAAAATGTTTCTCTTGCATTTAACAGAAGTGGTGAAAGACTAATCATTTCTTGCCAAAGTCTTTAAAAACATATTTCACCTCAAAGTAGTAAGCTGGCTAAGACAGCTCAGAAAATTATGATAAAGTGAAACAGATTACCATAGAGAAAGTTACACAAACTTATCAACTTTAGTTCAGGAGAAAACTTGCCTTAAGTTCAACAAACTCCTTAGCTGCAGTTTCTGAATGTACATGATGAGATTATTTGAGTTGAAATAATTATAAAAACTTATGTGGGTTTATTGAATGCAGATACAGCCTGCAAAAATTTCTTGCAATGCCAGGGTCTTTCCAAACAGATGTTTTATTTTAGTTTTACAAAACCAAGCTGTTTAATCTTGTGACACAATCTACAGTTCAGACATAAAAGGATTTGGCATAGATACATATGTATATGTATATGTATGTAAGTATTCGTGTATATATACACACAGATATATATTTGTGTGTGTATACATATATATATATGTCCACACATATCTGAACAGACACTTATTTAGGGCATACCTGAACTATCTTAACACTAATATTCATGTGCAGAAGAGAAACAGTAACAGGAGAATATAATGTAGTTGGTATGATAAAGTGTACCCCATTCTACTTAACCTTTCTTCATCTGCTGCAATTCATTTAATGTCCTTCACCAGTAGATAAATATTTCTTTACCAATAGCTTATAATTTTTTTCATATTAGCACATCTCTCTGTGTTAGCTGTCAACATGACTCTGTGGTGCTACTTCCCTACATCTTTATAATAAAATATTTTTTTGGCTATGAATGTTGTCTTTGCACTGTCCAAGTGCCTAAAGCTGTTTAGCTAAATCACAGTTTCTTCACTTCAGCAACAAGTGACTGCGTTATTTATTAAAGTCCTTCTGTTAAGCAAGAGGTCAAGTTAGACATGGGGTCCCTTGGTGTTATCACTACAGAGAGAAAAAGGACCCTGAGAACTTGCAACATAAAGTTAAAAAAACAGTCAAAGTACGAAAACAGAAGACTCCACTCGTAAAGTCCATGTTGCACTGCTGCAATAGAGGTAAATTTCTTTGAACTGGCAGTGTGCCTGCATTTCCACTCCCAACATTCATACCTTCTGGGAGGCAAGATGCAAATACTCCAAAACATTAAAACTTAAGACTTTGAAAATGAACACTTAAAGCCATTTCAAACCCCAAACAGATCTGAGTCAACATCAAGGAGGCATAAAAGTGGGTTAAAGAAAGATAGTTGTTCACTTAACATAAAGGATTAAAATATTAGCATTGATTTCTAAAACTAACATTTGTATAGAAAATTTTTCATTCCATGTCAAATATGACTGCATTTTAAATGCAGTCTGTCACAACTCATGCTCAAGCCTGAACTATTGCCACATCTCCTGCAACAGAAGTAATGCTTTTAACTTTTGTGTACACAGACAAACACCAATACAATGACAGAGAAAGCTGAGGATAGGGCCTCCTCTCTGTTACAAATAAACATCCCAAGAATATTTATTTGCTATTCCACCATAATAGACACGATCAAAAATTTATACAACTGCCTCAGGAAATATCCCCTCCTTTTCCTTTTGTGGGAATGAATCTCCTTCCCTACTTGCAAATTATTTTAGAAGCATTTAATTTGCGGATATTTAAATTTTTCATCAGTATACCTTTCAAAGTGAGATTATGATAAGTTTTGCAAGAAATAAGTAAGCCTGCGAGATTAATAATTAAGCCCACAGAAATTGTATGAGATAACCAGCATAATGCTAGTTCATGGCTGAGCTAGTGCTGGAACTTGAGAGTCCTGCTTCTGAGCTCTCTGATGTTAGATTGTGTGGATTTGAGAAGATAGACATCTTGGACTCCCAGAGGAAAGTGCTCCAGACGAAATCAATCACTGTCAGAAGTGAGTGAGATTCCACTGAAGTCATGCCAGGGGTGAGTTGAGCAATTCATCTTCAAAGAAGTTCACTGCATCTTATCTCCAGGAAGATATTAATGATATTAATGGCACATTTATGCAATGTAAGTTTCAACATGCAAATTATTAAGACATTTCTTTTAGTTGTTTGCACTTGCTTTCGAAGTGAACTATAAAGAGTTTGTCACTAGCTCTACAACCTACCCCACTTCTGTCGAAACAAGAGGTGAAACTCCCTCTGACTGCAGTAGAAAACTTCTGAACTACATAAACCTGGACAAAACCTGGAACAAAGTACTTGGTGGTAGAGGTTTGCTGGATCATTGGCAAAATAAAATAAAAAAACCCCACACACAAGAAAATAAAAAGAAAAAAACAAGTAAAAGGATAAATATCATCATTATCACAGAATCACAGATTGGGTAAGGTTCAAAGGGACAAGGTAAGGTTGGAAGGACACAGTGGGTCATCTGTGTTGGCAAAAAGTAGGTTACTCCTTTATTTAAGGACCGATGTGCATCTCTTTGTTCTGGGGATACAAACTATCCTGCTTATCACACTATGAAGATCTAAGGCATTTGGCCAGTGAATAAGGAATGCATAGTTCTTCAGAGCAAACTTCTGTACTGTTAAATGCCCAAAACAATGCACCACCATGTAAAATAAAGTTGGGGGAGTTCACAAACAGCTACAGATTCATGTCAGACAGTAATGAGATGAGTAACAACAGTTTGGCAATGGCCAACCAGGTAAGCATGTGAGCAATCAAACTGCATTTCTCTCAAGTTCTTGATTTCCCAGTCTTTATGTTGAAGTGAGGAGAGAGTCTGAGAGTAGTGGAGTATGTTGCATGGAGCCCTTTACATCCAAACAGCTGTACTTCTCTTCCTCTTCTCCTGTATTCCTCAGTGGTGTTAGCCCATTGGAATGTGGACCCTGTTGTGGTGGTATCACCAGAAAAGAGTAGCCATGCTACAGTCTATATTTGTAAAATACAGTTACAAAAGTATACAGTAGCTAGAGCAAGACAAACAACGTTTTACACTCTGTGAGTTAAATTTTAGCTTCTATCCACTACTTGGGTCTCTCTGTGCCCGCTGTGGAAGAATGAAAATCCACAAGTCGTATCTGGAATGACCTGAGGAATTCTTAAGAACTTCACCCCTTCCTCTTCCTTCCAAACAGCTCCATTCATTGCAGGCAGCTTGCTCGCATTTCACATACAAAAATGCTCAGAAGAAAATTCTGTATCCCAGACATGCATCAATGCAGAGTTATCAACCGCTGCTCACTCTGATCACATTAGCTTCCTCCAGATCTGGGACAGTAGAGACCAAAGTGAAAGCACCAGCAGCAGTAGCTGTCTGCCCCTTGATTCACAATGGAGGCAAACTCTGCAGAAGCTTTCTTTCAAAATATCTCAGGGAGTTTACCACACTTGCATGATGAGCAGAGAGCTCTGCGTGTAGAGCCCATCACGTGAGACAATTACTACCAAATGTACTTTTTCTTCCTGTAATGTGATGGGGAACACTTCAGTAATTAAAGAGCAGGCTGGAGAGGATATTTTTAGTAACTTGATAGCTTTACAATCACTGAATTATCTTCCAGCAGTAAGTTGCACACACATGTGGTTATAATTGGAGTAGCTGTGATTATTCTAATGGGAAAAACAGTTCCACAGGTTGCCTGCACGTGGAGTATTTATTTGTGTGCCCATGTGTGTGACAGAGAAAGAGCAGTGTGAGGGTCAGCACACCTTGGCTACCTACTCCACGGTCCACATCTTTGCTCTCTGTTTTCCTCCCAGAGCATC
Source organism: Sakesphorus luctuosus (assembly GCA_013396695.1). Lineage (NCBI taxonomy): Eukaryota > Metazoa > Chordata > Aves > Passeriformes > Thamnophilidae > Sakesphorus > Sakesphorus luctuosus. The sequence continues at coordinate 215,930 of VWZD01009926.1, forward strand.
TCACATGCACAGCCCCATACCACATAAGGCAACACAGGTGTGAGTATGTCCCTTTTTCCAGGTGTGTTTTGTAACCCTTCACAGCTCTGTGTTTCCAGCTGGCGCAAGGCCAGGCAGAAGTGCAAAGGGAAGGGGCTGAGCAGAGGGCTGAGGAAGGGGTTGATGGAGCTCCCAGAGTAACAGCCAGTGGATATCACAAGGATAAAAAGCTTCTACCTTCCTGTTATCCCTTCCATTATAGGAAGCAAAGGTACCTCTGTGTGCTATTTGACACAAGTTAATTGCAACTTCGTCCAAACGTAAAAGGCAGGAGAGGAAGTCTGAGGTATGATCAGGGAAGTGATAGTCCCTCTGTACTCTGCACTGGTGAGGCCACACCTTGAGTGCTGTGTCCATTTCTGGGCCGCTCCCTGTAAGAAAGACACTAAGGTGCAGAAACAAGTCCAGAGAAGGGTAATGAAGCTGGTGAAAAGTTTGGAAAATATGTCCTACATGGAGTGGGTGAGGCAGCTGGGCTTCATGTGCCTGGAGAAGAGAAGGCTCAGGAAAGATCACATTGCTCCCTACAACTACCTGAAAGGAGGTTGCAGTGATGTGGTTGTCAGTCTCTCTTCCCAGGATGCCAGTGACAGCATGAGAGGATAGAAGTAGCCTCAACCTGCACCAGGGAAGTTTCAGGTTGGACATCAGGAAGAACTTCTTCATGGAAAAGGTTGTTAAGCATTGGAATGGACTGCTCTGGTAGGAGTCACCATCCTTGGAGGCATTAGAAACAACTGGATGTGGCACTTGCTATGGTCTAGTTGACCATGTAGTGATTGGTCAAAGGTTGGACTTTTCCAAGCAAAATGACTCTGTGATCCTCTGGGCACAGTTGTCTGACAGGCAAAGATGTAAAAGGGGAGACAGCAGTCCTCTCTTACTCTGAGTAGTTACTCATTAGCTATTTTCTAGACCCTAAATAGCATCAGACATGGAAAACACAGACCTTACAACACCCTGGCTTTATATTCCTACTTCTTGTACCAAGCACAGAAACAGGAGAGGAAAGAAATGGGACCGAATTTATCTGCCTGGTGTCTTTCCTTTCCTTCTTGTCTACTCTTTTATTACCTACAACTGTAACTTAGCCACTGCTCTGAGAAACTTGGAGCTTCTTTCCAGGAAGCTGCTGGTAATATTTTCTCAGCAGATAGCAGTTTTCCTACAAAACCTGGCAGCTTTTAGGTAGTATAGAGAACACCTTACAGCTGCAGACAGCATTGTCTGGGAAGGCTGAAGTTTAATTCAGGCAGTCAGCAAGCTGGTTGTCTGTGTATGGACTTGAAGAGCATATGCATGGATAATGCACTATCCAGATGTTTCACAGACTTTATGCATACAGAATATATGTATCCAAACATATATACATACTGTATATGTACATACATCACCCATACAAATATATGTATATAACATGCATTTTACATTGGTAACTAGATAGAAATGGTGAAAGGAATTCAAAACTTCCTGCAGTTGATTGGGAATACCCTGAGACAATGTATATACAGGCTGCCCTATATAGGTTGTGGAGTCCCCCCTTGGAGATATTCAAAGGCCTCCTGAACATGGTCCTGAACTGGCTGTGGGTGTCCCTGCTTGAGCAGGGAAGTTGGGCCAGAAGAACTCTAAAGGTCCCTTCCAACCTCAGTTCATTAAGTTATCCACAGATTGGGGGTTTTTTTCCCACTGGTGGGGAAAGTGAGGGTTTGAGAAAAAAAGGTGGCTTGCACTGGCCTGGCACATCAAACCAGAGAAGAGGCTTGCCCTCAGCCTCTGTTCCACACTGGCTGTCAAGACTAGAAATGATACCTCTCCAAGACTTCTTGTTGCCCATTTTTTTCGCCCCTCATCATTTTCAAACTACTTGGGAAAATGTATGTTTCTGGTTTTTTTTTGAGCCAACTGTGCCATTGGTGGCTATGATAACACCTTCATTATGTCATCACTGAAAGATGTTGGTTAGCCCCCTTTGAGAATGAGCTTTAATAAAATGCGCTTGTGCTTGAACATATCAGTGGTTTTGAGAGCCAGGAGGACCCTGAGTCTAAAATTCAGTGACTGTTTTGAACAATAGTCAGCTTTCTAATGAACAGTGAAAAAATGCCTGCAGTGTGGTTATGTTTGAGATACCTTCAGAACACCAAGACTGTAATAGCTGCGATTCAAGATCAAGACTGAAAGAGGCTGCCATAATATCACAGTGAGACATAACCAACCTTAGCACAAGAACGAGACTGGCCAAAGGGCCACTGCAAAAACCCAGGGGCACTGTGAGACAGGGTCATACTTTCAACTCCTGTTTGGCCATTTGTGTATCTAAGGCACATTAAAAGAAATCCACCACCAAATAAAAACACTGAATAAAACCATGAAAGAAAATTTTCCACCTGTTCCTTCAAGGCAACACTCAAGTTCCATCTGGTCCAGCTGGCCACTCAGGTCAGATGTGGTCAGAATGGCAGGAGGGCTTCCTGCCCTCCTCACTGGGGAATGGCTCTAACAGGACTGCCTGGAACAGGCTCAGTTTCCCACTCTCTGTCCCTCCCCTGCTGCAGAAATTTGCCAAGCAAAATGAAGATCATAGGCAGTGCTCTGTGAGGGATGAAAATCCCATTTCTCCAAGGATGTTATTAACCAGGAGAAGCATTGGCCCCTAAAGGGCTACAAGAAGAACATAAACTAAGAAAGTAGCTCCCAGACGCATTAGATGCTACTTGAAACTATTACACAAGCTAAGCAGGTTATATTACTTCATTTTTTTCAGTTTAAAAATGAAATCTGCTTCTTTGAATAGTTTATAAATAATTGCCAGAACTTCCATTTTCTCTAAGAAATTAATCAAAATCAAAGTTTAATTTCACTCTGAAAGAATATAAGCAGTAATGAACAACACTGTACATATGTTTAAACTTTTCCAGAAGTTTTCTTTTGTCTTCAGTGATGGAAATCATCCTTTCTCTGACTGGTCACACAGCGCTGCAAAGCAAGAAGATATATGAAGGGCATTTTTGCCCAGACTGCAACAGATTTTCAATCTGCTGGTTTAGCTGTGTGGAGCAGTTTGCCCTTTTTAAAGTCACAACATCAGAGAGGCACTGTGCAAACAATAGAAGGTATAAACAACACTTAAAATTTTTAACCACACTAATTTTCATGGTATTTGAGTGCCATGAACGGATGGCAAAGCTGGAGAGGGTTAGGGTGGCAGCCTGTAAGTATGTTGGATGAAGAAATACCTTTAGCCCCTGTTTGCTGTGCTTCCAGATGAATGCCATCAACATACAAGCACTAGCTGTTCCAGCTGGCATTTTCAACAGCCTTGTCCAGGGCCTGGTCCAGCCTTTGCGTAGTCAATGGCAAGACCCCCACTAAGCTCACTGGGAGCTGGACCTGGCCCTCAATCTCTGGTTGCAGCAACAGCACCATGAAATTGTTTGTGCTTGTAGTAAAAGAGTTCTACACAGAGAAGTTCCTCTTTGGAGCTGAACAATCACATCACAAGCACATTTTAAATGACAGAAACAAGTGGAGAAAGAAGGCGAGAGTTTATTTTGTGGAAAGCCATTTGCTTTGCTGGAATTCTTTAGCTCATTCTTTGATTTCTTTGTCTGGCATGCTCCGAGCTCTGCAGGGTCTACTCTTACATTATTTTATACCTTTAATATCACCTACTTCTCAGACCATTCTAGGAAAACTAAAGAAGACTTCTTCAGATAACCTCATTTTTGTGAAACCAGCAAGTCTATTTCAGCAGATGGGCTGTGAATGTGTATGTTTGCACGCATGTTATTGTGTGTATTTGAAAAGAATACAGGGAAAAAACCTATCTTGACAACTGCCAAAATAACTTCTTTTTTACTATGCTTGATCTATATTTTCGATGTTTGTTACCAGGTGACAGGACTTCAGTTTCATTGTATGTTAGATGACTAAAATAAATTCATTTCCAAAATATACTTCTCAAACTAGTTATCTACCTAAACTAGGAACAGCAATAAAGGATAGATCCCTGCAACAAACTCTACCATCTCAGAGCCATGGTTTGCAGGAGAGCATTACCACAGGTACATGCTCGAGAAAACTAAACCAATTCAACATCACTTAAAACAATCATAAAATTCCATTGACTTCAGTATCTCCACTGAAGATCAAATCTCTGGTAGGGGAAAGTGAAATAGCCTGTACAATTTGGAAGCTGAACATCTAGAAAATATTTCCAAAAGTTCCTTCAATTACTCTTTTAACAAAGAAAAAAATCAGCAACTTAAAGACCTTATTCTAAATATACAAAACTGATAGAGGAAGTAATGGATAAACACTGCTATACCCCATAAACTATAACATTTTCAGTTCAAACTTAAAGGAGAAACAAACCAATTGCAATTTGTTTTACACTGTAAAACAGATTAACTTATTGGTCTAGTAGCTGAAGACAAAATAAGTAGCCACATAGTGACTATTTCTATGTATCAGACAGGCTCCAGGCTCATCTTGAGGATTCTAACTGAAGCTGAATAGGTCGGAAAGCTTCTCTCCAAATCTTCACTTATTTCAATTAACTTGTCATGGGCAATTCACAAACAGAAATCTGACAGATGCTTGATTCTTTGTGAATTAGTCACTCCACTCCTTTCCAATAAATCTTTACGTTCTGCTCCTTTGACCTATTCAAAAGAACGTATTGCCTTTTTAAAAACATAATACAGCCATTAGCAAATCATAGCTGTGCTGCCCCATCCCATTCTTCTCTATAGCATAAAGTGTCTCACATGCTTGCTGCCTCAACTCTTTCCCATCCTCTTTCTCTTTTAAATATCTTTCACCACCAGGTTGGCATTGGCAGCCAGCCAACCAGTCGGCACTTTAGCTAGACAAGTGCTATGCTGATATGCCTAGATCTTTGAAGTGTCACACAAGTCCAACAAGTTAGTTTTCTTCCTATTTTAATACTTTTTGCAGAGGGCCCCAGCCACAAAGTACATTTCCCATCAGGTTTGGGTTTTTTCCAAAACAGCTCCTTTCTGTGCAAACTTCTGTTGACAACTTCCTTTTTGAAATGCTTTGACCTCTACAATATTTTTGAGAATATGGCTGAGACATGCCTTTGTAAATGATATGACATTATACCTGCATTAGGTACCCCAGGGGCCTAAGTTCAGAAAGCCATGGTTGGATTGGTTAATACAATTTTTCATGAGCACTGATGTGACATGCAGCTTAGATTAAAGGGCAAAGAGCTGTTATTTGTCACTGCTTCCCATTACATCACATTGAACGGGGCATAGTGGTGAAACAAGTATGACTGGGTATATTTAAAAAAATATCATGCATCAGGCTGAAAAAACCTCATATCCTCAAAAAACAAACAAACAAACAAATAAACCACCAAGACAAATAAAAGACAAAGTGTCATTTCCGGCAAGTTGTTCCATGTCTGAGCCCACTGGGTATTGATTTCATTTTGTTTCATTACCATATCTGAAGCTCCACTGATAGTAAATGATAAGCAGAGCCTAATTTACCAAGTTGACCAACAGAGCAGTCATTGCCCTTTCCTCTTATGAAAAGTTGCTTGAGATGTTACCATGGGGGGTTGTCACTTCCTAGGAGACAAAGCATGAGCTTCTGGGGTAACTGACTTTTGGGAGAAATGATTCTCAGCCTCATGTTTTTGCAGACAATTATGTTGTTTGATATGGAGATGGTAAAACAGGTTTCATCTATAGAAAAAGCCTCTCCTTTCAGATGTTGCTGCTTTTATACAGTTATACTTCAAAACTACTAGTCCTTCATTACTCTTTAGAGTGACCCTGGCCTACCTTTTATATCCAAGTAAATAGCAGGGGAGTTACATTAAGAGATTTCCCACATGCCATATTACCTGTACACTTGCCAAATACGTGAGACTTTTTAGGCTGGCTTCTTTCACCAGCAGGACCCCTTAGTAATAAGCTGGTGCTCAGGACCAACAACAGGGTAATCCGTTTTCACACACGCACTGCCTTTCCCTTCTCCTTATAATGCCTATTTGCCCACTGATAACCATGAAAGGAACTTCTCTTAGGAGAGGCAACTAGCACACAAACATCTGAAGTACATCATGGGTCCTCAAGATTCAGAAATATAGATGCTTGTACCGTATTTTGAGCGAACATTGCTGTTTTCCTTGCTCAATGCATCTGATTCACTTACCAAACCTCCCAGTAAAGAAAAACTACTTGCGTGTCTCTGCCACTATAGAATTATCACAAGTGGCACAATCAGAATTTTGCCCTGGATTAGTCCTGAAAACAGGGAAGGGTATACACATCACTTTTTTCCACATGCACTGCATTTATGGCATGAATAACCTCCCATCACACGCCTGCACGACAAACACCTCTGTGGCAACTACAGGAATGGGCTGATGAGGAGCAATCAACGTGGCGTAAGGATATTTCTACAGTCTTACCCAGTGTTAATTGATCATGTTCATAGACACTTGTTTCTTGAAGGGTGTTGCTTTTCTCTGTCCATCTCTATCCAGGTCACTGAGAAGATATCTGATCACTACAGGCTTGTATACACCGCCACCAAGTGCTCTGGGAACCATCCTTTCTGGTTTGAAGGACATTTGTGTGAAGGCACAAGTGCAACACTGAGAATCCAAGGCACTGGAGCACTAACTCTGACTCACCACTTACGTGATTCTGTCTCAGTTTCCTCCCTGTGTAAGCGAGGAAGATTAAGTTTATTCTTTCCTCTCAAGAGAGTTGGAAGGAATCAACATTGTTTGTATTTCTATTTAAGAATACAGCATGTAAACACTTTAGCTCAGTTAAGCTGTTCAAAACTCAGTTATGTTGATTTTCTCAAAGTTTCCTCCAATTCGTTACACATTCCTTGCCATGAGGCCCTACAGCTGAGTCCACAAGATCAAACACAAACTGGAAAATATGATGACCCTGTCCAGAGGACACCACGCATGAAAGCCCTGTGCTTAAACTCAGACACATGAGTCACTCACATGTACATTAAGTCCATGAGTGTTTGCATGACCAGGGCCTAAGACTAGACAAAAAAGCAAAACTAATCAACAGACATGGGGGGAAGTGTGCATGAGAGTGCGGCACCAAAAGCATCCTTGACATCTATGTTTAGATGTACTCTGCATTGGTGACGCCACACCTTGAGTATTGTGTTCAGTTCTGGGCCCCTCAGTTCAGGAAAGACATTGAGGTGCTGGAGCGGGTCCAGAGAAGAGCAACAAGGCTGGTGAAGGGACTGGAGCACAAGTCCTATGGGGAGAGGCTGAGGGAGCTGGGGCTGTTTAGCCTGGAAAAGAGGAGGCTCAGAGGTGACCTCAGCACTGTCTAGAACTACCTGAAGGGAAGTTCTAGCCAGACAGGGGTTGGTCTCTTCTCCCAGGCACTCAGCAATAGGACAAGGGGGCACGGGCTCAAGCTCTGCCAGGGGAAATTTAAGTTGGAGATCAGAAAAAAATTCTTCACAGAGAGAGTCATCAGGCATTGGAATGGGCTGCCCAGAGAGGTGGTGGATTCACCATCCCTGGAGATTTTTAAACGCAGATTGGATGTGGCACTGAGTGCCATGATCTAGTTATTGGACTGGAGTTGGACCAAGGGTTGGACTTGATGATCTCGGAGGTCTTTTCCAACCCTAACGATTCTATGATTCTATGATTTAGCTTTTAAAATCCTGATTTACGTGGAAAGCTGCAAAAGCACAAAGGTTTGTTTTCGAGAGGAGGACGCACACGAGCTTTCTTTCTCGTCAGCTTATGGTGGCGGCGGCAAAGACCCGCTTGGCACCCCAAGGGAAGCTGCATTTCTGCCCCGAGGGCCGCAGCCCCGCCAGCCCCTCCCGACCAGCAGCCGCGAAGGACTGGCCATCCCCGCCCGCTCTCCGCCGCACCCTCCAGCCCCCCATGGGCACGTCCCACCCGCCGCCCGATCGCACAGCCGCCAGGATGCCCGCCGCCCACACAGCCGGGTGCCCGCTCCGTCCCGTTCCCGGCCCTGCGGAGC